>JAVRXN010000003.1:34121273-34510743 GCA_033556935.1 Timema podura | reverse complement strand
GTACAAATATTTCTTTAATTTAATTTATGTAACAATTTTGAAATGGAGTTAAGGAAAAGAAGCTTAGACAATCTAGTTCCCAGAAGCCTATTTCTTTCCTGGGTGATGGTTGCCCTGGCTTCCGAGAACAAGCGTTCGCTCGGCACAGACGTGGCGACGATGGGGAGGTATAACATTGCAATCTTTGCAAGTGTTGAAGAAAGAGACTTCATATTCTCCCAGATTTCAATGGCGTCTCTTTTTATTGGTGTGACAGGAGATGATAGATACATCTGAACCTCTTTTTTGCTGATGGTTCATGTAGTTGTAGAAGATGATTTATTTTTGTGTGTCAACTGTTTATGGTATTTCCAAATATCAAATTGCGAATAATTATTATCAGACTCAAGAGAAGTGTCATTCCTTGATGTAGGCAAGCTGTTGTGTTCCCGCACATATTTATTTAAGTAATTAATTACTTTTCCTTTGGCCGTGGCATCTTTGAAATGCATGAACTTAAATCTGGGGTCGAGAGTAGTTGAAATGGCAAGTATGGTGGAATGCTCAAGGTTATCAAACCTTCTAGCTAGTTGTTTCTTTATCTCCTCTTTAAATTGTGTAATCATTCCATTTTTAGGTTTCATATTTTCTATAGCTTCTTGGACGCAACTTACTAGTGGAATAATTTTGCTCACTGTCACATAGCTATCTCCCGAAATTTCTTTTGTTAACTTCTCAAATGGGCATAGTAATTCTACCATTTCTTTGAGAGCTTCCGGTCGAGTCAAAATTATTGCCCCTACCATGGACATTAACTCCATGAATCGCTGTAACATGTAGAAGGATGGATTCCATCTTGTGCGAACATCAATAATTATTTTTTTATTTGACCTTCTTTCAGTCCCATTTCAATTTGTCTTTTCCGTAACTCGTCACTTGCATTGACACTCTTTTTGATAAATTTCACTATATCTCGAACCTTACCAATTAATTCAGTACAGTTTTTTTGCATTGTCAATTGATTTAGTTACGACTAAATTAGTTGTATGGGCAAAGCAAGGAATAATCTTTTTTTCTCCAAACATTTCCCTGTTGACCTTCATTACAGTGCTATCATTATCTGTGACGATAGCTGAAAATTTTCAATTGAAACATTCCACTCGGTGAAAATTTCTGTAAGTTTTTCAGTGATATACAGTGACGTGTGGCTTTCTGTCAGCTCCATAACACCTAATGTTCCGTTGAGGAGTAGAGACTTGTCCAAAAAGTGAATAGTAACACCCACAAATGATTTATTTTGCATGGTTTCAGCCCAAATATCGTAGGTGATGCAATAGTTTTCAGCATCTTTTATATAATTTTTAAAAAGATGACTTATTCCCTCATATTTGTCGTCAATTCTGGTTTTTATTGTCTCTCGACTTGGCACCTTGTAAAATTGACATACTTCCCTCATCAGTCGTAGAAAGCCTTTACCTTCTACAGTGGAAAATGGTTTATTATCCATGATTATAAAATTCACAATGGCTTCAGTTATTTTCTTTGATCTAGCTTCATCCTGTGTGGTTATGCTTTTTATGTTATTTATGAAGTCATCAACGTTTGGTTGTTTCTGCAAACTTTTCTTAGGTAGAACAATGCTAGATGAAGTACTGGCAACACTGGTGGAAGAATAGATATTTGGGTCACTGTCCGATGTTGATGCTGTTGGAACGACATTATTAAAATCTCAATCTCAAAGTAATGGCACCAACTTATGCGAATGTACATTTTCTAAATGACCATGAAGATTACTTGTATTGCCAGAAGTTTTTAGTTTCTTATTACATATCTTGCACACAGATTCTTTGTCACTAATTTTGTTGAAATAGTTCCAAATTTGGCTTTTCAATTTATTGGGTGGCATTGTGATCTGTAAAGAAATAGAACACAATTTAGGATTTTAACTTTAGGATAAACGAAGTTAATTATAAAATAAATATAGCTTAAAAATAATTAAAACAATGATGCACAAGCATAATATAGTAATCAAGACATTATTTGACATAAAAAATGCCTACATTATATTTATTAAATTACATAAGTTGAAATAGAAACTAAATATTGTCAAACGTTTCATTAGTAAAATTCGACACACAAGTATATATTATTTTACCCCAAATAATTGGTAATATTTTTTATGCTAGCATCCCTATTTACCTATACAAACACAACATAGACGTGTACAAAGTGTCATGGCGCCATGGGGTGCACAAGCTTGCAAGAAAGCAGTAGGTAGGTAAATCGTTGATAAACGTACTGACCGAAGTGCGTAACTCAAATGAAATATATTATAAACATAACACTTTACTCAAATATATCACTACTAACACTCCTGAAGTTTAATAACCACTCAAAACGGCGAACCAAGTACTTTAAGGTTAGGTACGCAGGTTTGAACGATGTCGATGTTTAGTCATTTTCTCGTTGATGTATCGCTCATCTAAACATCGATGTTAACGGCGATTTTTATGAACGATACATCGATCTTTGCAAAACATAAACATCGATGTATCGTTTGGATCCCTACAAGGAACACAAATAATTTATTATCATTATAGATTCAACATTTATTCCATAAACTTTACTTAACATTTTTATAATTTCATTCTATTTTAGTGTAATAAAATACTTAGTAAATATATAAAACACCTCAATCATGTCTGATTGGGAAACTGTAACTATCTTAAGAAAGAAACCTCCAAAAGCTTCTGCAATGAAATCGGAACAAGTAAGTATGGTTATAACTTAATATACTGATTAAAATAATAGTAATTCGGGGCTAGTACGCAAAAACTGGTACATAGGACTTTTTTTAATAAATAGAAAAAAGAAGATAATTTTATACTTTCTCTAAACTTAGTAATAGACTGAGAATCGATTAATAATCAAATCAATATTAAGAATTAAATAGCCAAAGCTATTATTTATGCTTTTAGTGGAAATTTTTCAATTTTCAGAATATGATATCTAAAATCAATATTACTAAGAGTACAAAACCCAAGAATGTAAAAATAATTCAAAATTTTACTACCATTACACTCAAAAATTTCGGGGAATCCAATGATACTAAAATCAGGATTATTATGAAAATGTTATTAGGTAGGCCCACATAAATGAACAACTAAAATCCAAACTCAACTAAGTGACGCGAGACCAAATATTTTAGAAATATCTGTAAATTTGCAAGACTGAAGCCTTACATATATTATAAAGCTGATTAATGAGCAATAATCTTCTACAGTGACCACACTTTGCTTTCTTTTGCAACAGATACATTTCTTGTATCTACTTTTCTTATCTAATAAAAAATATCTCTTTCACATCTACCAACAATTTAGCATCTAGCAAACTCATACAGGGCTCTATTAGAACTAGACTGAAAACGTGGTAAACATTCAAACGGACACACCAACCTGAAGTCAAATATTAAAATAAAGTAATATAGGTAGTAACACTAAATGTATAGATATGGCTTAACTATGATATTTATCCATCCTAACTTACCCTAACCTTTGTTATGATAATATTCACAAAACAAATGATTTGGAGTTCGTAATTTAAGATCTGTGTTATCTTTTTTACCAATACATCCTTCTACCTCGCACAGTGCCTAAACCCAGACTTAACAGATCACGCTCAACTTACATTCCTCCTCTTGCACTTCATGTCCGTGATGTCAACAGGACATGAAGCGTGAGAGGAGGAATGTAGGTTGAGCGTGGTTTGTCAAGTCTGGGTTTTAGGATGGAATGGGCCTGGCCACGCGGTGTGGGAGGTGGAAGGGTGTATCGGTAAAAAAAAGACAATACCGATGACAAATAACATCATCTTGTGGGGGATCACGGGTCAAACCCTGTGTTCATATGGTATTTTATATCTAGCCTTAGATTTTGGTGAGTTGTTTAAATGATGTAAAAATAAAATAATTTCAAATTATTACAAAAATAGCAGCCTATCATTTGACTGGCCATTTCCTTGTGAGTAAGTATCTCTAATAATTTTATATCTTATTTTGAAAAAAGTTTCTTAAATGTACTCTTTTTGTGTCTCAATACCCTCTTTTTTGACGCCGGTTATTCTAAAGAAAACATTGTAACCTAATAATATAGAAAATGATAATTTTTTCATTAGCACAGTTTAAATATTACAAGCTTTTAAAAATAAATAAAAGATATAACCTTGAAATTTAAAGGGGCTCACCAAAATGTCACTTTCCCACCTGAATTCACTGTCATACCGGTACCTGCCCTTGTACGGATCATACTGATAGTAGGCATACACACCTTGCTTTACTAATATTGTTGTTAATTTATAGCTCTATTGAACATTTAAACTTAAACCAGAAACTATTTTTTATTTGGCTACAGCTACATTTGTAAATATTCTTTAAATTGAATAATGACACCTCTAATGGAAGCCACCAAAGGTCATTATTCAATTTAAAGAATATAATAATTATATGTGCCCACAACCGTTACATTTAACAAATATAACAGCTTGGCTATTAAATCCTGCATTTGGAAATATTATATTCCAAACCTAATCTTTAGTTCAAAATCTTTTTTCGACAAACAGTACCACATTATTAAAAAAGTAAAAGGAAGGCAGGCTCGCGAATATTCCACACTTGACTATATAATATTATATTAGCTATGTATATAAGGAACAAAGTCTGTTCAACCCTTGCAGTGTTTCACCAAAGTTGTCATTAATTCATTCCATTTTCAATCTTATCTTGACAGCTCCTTGCTTGCAATTCACTCCCTCTGGTCACCATCTTCACTGCTTGTTATGTCACACACATTCAGGACAATGATTATTGTTTGTTCGTTAACTTACCGAAATATAAATTGTACTTAGCGAATCTTGATCACATCAAATTTCTTTACATTTCAAATATTTTGTTCAGGTTTTCTTTTTGTCAACCCGGTTTTATGCATATGAACTATTTAGGCCTACACTAATGTTTTGGGAATGAGGAGGCTTGAATTTAAAGGAAATGTACCCACATTTGTAGAGAGAGAAGAGAGAAAACATATATGAAAATACTCCTTCAGTACACCTGACTGAGAATCAAACCCTGATCGGCTGTCCAGTCTATTGTGAGGGTGATGCCTTGGACCAGAGGTGGGGAACTTTTTAGTATTGGATGGCCTTATGTTTCTTCATGGGTTCCTCATAAGGCCTCATGTAACTTCATAGGTTCCTCATAAGGCCTCATGTCACTTCACGGGTTCCTCATAAGGCCTCATGTCACTTCACAGGTTCCTTATAAGGCCTCATGTAACTTCACGGGTTCCTCATAAGGCCTCATGTCACTTCACAGGTTCCTTATAAGGCCTCATGTCACTTCACAGGAAGGCCTCATGTCACTTCACGGGTTCCTCATAAGGCCTCGTGTCACTTCACAGGTTCCTTATAAGGCCTCATGTCACTTCACAGGTTCCTTATAAGGCCTCATGTAACTTCACGGGTTCCTCATAAGGCCTCATGTACCTTCATGGGTTCCTCATAAAGCCACACACTTTGTGTAGTCTACTGTACATTTTACCAGTGCTCCACCCATAGATAGATAGGAGCAGTTAGTTTTAACATTATGCTTTAAAATTAACATATTTTTTATTTTACATAATTAAAATACAAACTGATTGAGAATATATACCGGTAATGTACAAATGAAGATAAATAATTAACAAAATATATGTAAATAGGCCGCATATTCCCCAAACTTATCTTTGACCATTTGACCAGCGAAGCTTAAATAGTGACACTTCGTTCAATCTGGGACAGTTTCCAAACAGATTGGGGAGTACATGTGTTTATTTTGTTGCAGGCTGTGAACGCAGCTCGGCGCCAGGGGGTAGCTGTGGACACACAGTCTAAATGTAAGCACGCAAACACGAATTGTAGCACCAAACTGATCATTATTTGTGGTTCAGTTGATGTGAAATATGGGCTAACATTATTGGATACACATCTGCCTAGTCACAGAGGAACTAGAGTAGTTCTGCTGTTCTCTTTGACCTGGTGGAAAGTTCTGTAAATTATAGGAAGCACTAGAACCTGAACACAAAACACCCTAGAGGGAAGATTCCTGCTAGAACTTGTTTATGATAACTTAAGGCTCTTTTCTGAAAGTGGGAATGCTGCTGAAAACAACTTCAGATGTATCTGTCTCCTCTATATGTTTTATCACGTTGACAAGTAACGTAAATATACTTTGATTATAAAATTGACCCAAAATGTTTGTAAGGTGAATGAGACCAGAAACACTTTTGAGTAGCTTTTGAACCGTCTGTAAAATCCATTGTTAGAGCACAGTGCACTTATCTGTGCACTACATCATACTAACCATTTAGGATATCCACAGACTCGCATATTGCGGTAGGGATGCTACACTCTTGCAAATTGTCTGGGTTACATGCTTGTGTACTAACTATCCCCAGGTGCTAGGGATGTTAAAGGTTGGATTCGATTTAAGTGTACCAACATTTGCATGAAGAAAGAGTGGGAAACAATTTAGGAAAAACCAGTACGTCCAACTAGGATTCTCATCCAGATGTCATTGTCAGTCCAATCCATTGTAAGAGTGACACCTTAGACTGTTTGATTCAGGGTCAAGTATTATTGAGGTGTACTCTGTTGTTTCCAGGGGGCGCGGCCACAAACAAGCAACACCTGACGACCAAGAACACTGCCAAGTTGGATCGCGAGACGGAGGAGTTGAAGCATGACAAGGTTCCTCTAGACCTAGGCAAGCTCATTCAGCAAGGGCGCCAGTCCAAAAACTGGAGTCAGAAGGACCTCGCTACGGTACACACATTAATCATTTCATACAAATTAAAAAAAAAAGTGTTAATGCTTCGCTGTCAAAATTAATGGAGCAAAGAAAGAGATATTTTATTCTTCTCATACTCAAGTTTATCAGTTATTAAGATCCAATTAAAAATAAAAACTTTGATCAATTATTATTTGTTAAGGATGTCAAACTCTATTCTTAAAGGTATCAAAAGAATAATTGATCCTAATATAATGTCTTTCGACAAAATGATTCTTAGCCATGGGTTTCCAGAAGATAAAAGTTCTGGTGTTTAAATGAAGCCACATTATTCAAAATTGGGTAATTAATCATTGTGGTCGTAATTAGTTAATTTGTTGTTTCAATTCAACCCATTCCCTGGCTCCAGCGCAAATCGTTTCATTGAAATAAGTTATTGTAACGCCATCTATCAATGCATCACTGTACTCTTAGTCGGTTTGAATACTTCAGATTGATGCTAATAGATGGAGCTACCAGTTCAATGATATACTCTGCCCATGAATAAAACAATACATGATAAAATATGTGTCAGATCAGAGTATATGAGTAGAAAAATGGCTGCCGGGCCTGCGTAGATCGCTGTGCTAAACATGTGCCAGCATGGCTATTATGACCATTCAACGCAAAGTTAGCTGCTAGTGCTAGTTAGCTTCACTTTCGAGGAAAATATAGCGTTCGGGTTATTATGACCACCACACTTTGTATCGTCCGCTAGTTTTAGATTCGACTTTGCTTCTAGCGTCAACGCACAGAATAAAATCAGTTTGCTTCAACAGTTGGCAACACTTTTCCAAAGAATATTACCTTTTAAGAAGTTAGAGGCTAGAAATTAGATAAATTTATTTCAAGAATGCTGGTATTCATGACTGAATGAACATTATTCATCTATTTTTATTTTCCCAAACAACTGATCACAAGTCACATTATTTGCAAGAAAGATTTAACCTAGCTTAATTTAATAAATCTCTTGCATCATTTTGTTTGCTTATGGTTTGAAATGAAAAAATACTAGGCCTACATTATTCAATACACACAACATATTTAAGTTAAAAAATGATAATGTGAAATATGCATTCAAATAGTAATGTCACATGGGGAAATGAATTAATATGAGACTTTGGCCAATAAAAGAAACAATGTTTTTTTGTAATATGTATGCTTTACGGCCCAATGCTTTATTCGTGAGACTTTGGTTAAAAGTGATTAAGAATATAAGGATATTATATTTCTTTATAATGAGTTGTTTGCAATTCATTCACTTCAGGATAACTAGGTCTAACTACTAATCATCAGTTTCAGATGAATTTAGTAAACCTTTTATGATTAAAATACCTAGGCCTAAACCAAACCGCATGTAAACATTAAGCTAGGGCCTATTTTGGTTATTTCCTGTCTTGGCTGCAATATTTCATAGGCCTACAACTCACATTAATGTGGATAGTAATTACTACTGTATGTACATTTCAGTTTAAATAGGCTTACATTATTAAAGTTATGTTGAGGCATCTTAAACAGATTAAGCCTACCATTTTATTGTCTTGTTGTAGTTTAAATAACCTTCACCTGCTATAAAACCTACAAACAATTAATCTTAATATTGGAATGTCCTGATTATCTGTATGTTGATGTTGACTAATAATGCATTTTGATAGTGTTATGTTTCAAATAAAATATTCTTTTAACATTCAGTGTAAGTGTACTATCTCCACTCTTGGCCTACATTATGATATATGCCTATTTATATTTAGATTATGTGAAGCACATATAAAAAATTTTGAGATTTTTATATAGAGCTAATGAGATGGCAAGTTTAAATCAGGTAACACAAAACACCTAATAAACTACAAAACCTAGCATACATAACCTCATAACGCAAACCAAAGGACAAGTAAAATGTGCTTCGTGGTCATAATAGACCTGCAGGAAATGGGTAATTGTAAGAATAGTACTCCAAATGACCTCTATGTTCTAGTGGTCTTGCACAAATCAAACATGGGTGTTTTGTTATATTTTTTAACCATTTATACTTCTTAGGGGTCTTTTCCTGACCACATGATATGGTAGGAAATAACTTAATTTAGAGTTTGGGATTGAATACATAAAAAAGGGATTGAGATTTAAAATGAGTCAGAATAAGAAAATCAAGATTAAAATTTCAGAATAAGGATAGTTAAAGCGTCTGACAGGCTTGGTTGCTTGAATAGTATGTTGAACTTTGACCCATAAGTTGGGACTCTGCCATGACCAAATACACATTTGATAAACTTCATCTCTGTAACATTCACTCTCTTTTCCTTGTTCAACAAAGTTAGTTTGTGACTCTAACCAAGTTCTAGCTCTAGACCAGAAATAGCCTCCCTTTCCTGCCCCTCTTTCTCCACCTGAAAACAAACGTTTCCTTTCCAACACTTGCAACAATCGCTGACAAATTATTTCACCAAACAATTGACTTACCTTGTTGCAGAAAGTGAACGAGAAGCCGCAAGTCATCAATGATTACGAGGCTGGCCGGGGCATTCCCAACCAGGTGGTCATCGGAAAGATCGAAAAAGCAATTGGTGAGTGAAATGGTAAAGTTGGTGTCTTGTGGCCGGCCGCCCAGTCAGCTGGTTCATCAAAACCATCCTAACAAGTTTGTCTTTGTCTCGGAAAAATTATTTCGACTGTTGTGGAGCAAGTTTCTTAGTTCTTATTGTTTGTTTTGTCCTCGGTCAAGTCTAGCCAAGACTGAGGGACATTTCACATTCTAACTAGTTGCTTATCAAAACATCAGCCCCACTGTTGATCGACATTTCTAACTAGTCCAACGGAACTATGGCTAAGACAGTAAGTCTCTTCTACAGTTTCTTCTCCTTCATTGTAACTTCAAATCAAAATAACCATACACGATGAAAATGGTCATGGAACAACCTTATTTGCCGACTCACAACATGCCGTAACAGTTAGCATTCATGATCAGACGAATTATCTCTTGATACTCATTCGCGTGTTACTTGACAAGTGTAGCTATCCACCAAGGTGTACAAACACGTCCTCACCGTCCGGGTGCTAACCGGAAAGGGTCTCCCAGCATGGTGGAGCCTTTCTCCTGAAAACCATCCACGCTTAAAAGGTTGTCACTTTTGAACAGACGTGTAACATGTCCTACCAGTTCATATGTTCACCTGGAAGTGTGTCGTGTCGAACGCTTCCCTTCTTAGTATTATCAAAATAAAACGCTACAAGCTGATGTGCTGATTGGCTAGCTGTTCGCGCCAAACTTCCCCTTTCCCCTGTGAAGCCACAAGTGCTCTCTCAGCTTCCGGGTACAAATAAATAAAACAGTGCGATGCTTAAAAATGAAATATAAAACTAATAAATTTAGATTATGCTATGATTTCAACAAAGACTTTGCAAGAATGAAAAATTACTAGATTAAAAGTTAAAAACCTAAAAATTAAGTTAATGGATTGAAATTTAAAACATATATTGCTTACAACTTTGATTATGATTTGGGCTACTTATTATTAACATGAAACACCACATTCTTTTATGATTAAACATTTGAACTAATTTTTTTAATAACGAAACAAAGATTAAATTAGGCCTAGAAAAGAATAATATATTGGAGATGCTGAGGGCTATTTATCCAAATAGGCTTAATTGAATTGAAAACAATAATGTACTATAAGTTTAGTACTATCAGTATCTTGATAGTATTAACATGATTTCTAATAAACTTAAGGGGGGGGATTTTGTAAAACAATATATAAAATGTTATTAAATATATTTGAATATTATAAATACTGGGCACTTGCAAGCCTATTACATCCATAGTGAGTTTAGGTATTTTAAGAATGATATATTTACAAAATAAACAATGGCAATAAAATGGTCGAGAGCTAAGGGCCTGAAACCCCGACCACTTTACAATATCTTGGGGTATTTTTTATGGTAGTTAAAAATATAGTAGTGCATAGCAAGGATTTCAAACGCAATTATCTGATTCCGTTGATCCTTTCTGGTGTGAAAAGAGTCAATCACATTGTCATTCTATGCCTCATCTCATAGGTAAATCTGTCAGTAAGGCTTAGTGGGTTGGGGTTAGGCCTACAGATTGTGATGTTGGTTGACAAGTTTGGTTTTAGAGATATTTAAGAAAGTTGGTCACTGTCGGTGTACTATCAGTCTCAACTGTCCTCGCATTTCGCATACATAACACTCACAAGAGTTTCCATCGTGTTGACTACAACTCGACTTGAAAAACTACAAGTCTTTTGAGTTCTTAGGATGTTTTTCCCTGAATCTTCACATATATTATAACCTTTGCTTTCGTTATGTTATTGTTCTTTTGTGGAAGGTGTTATTAGTTACGTATCACGTTTAATATTGTGTCGCCACTTGTTATATACATAACTTTCGTAGCATGTTAAATGCACCCCGTTGGAACGCCATTTGTTATATTATCCTTTTATAGCTCCTCGGTTGGAAGTAATTTATTATAGTTTATATTATGCCCCACAGTAAGTCGTCATTTCTATTGCGCAACAGTGCGCTTTACTTATGATGCCTCCTTTGTCTTATCACTTAACCAAAAGAAATGATAACACTTTGCATAAAATTTAATATTACTTTATTCCGTTAAAAGAAACAACATGTTTATGTTTTTATTTAAATTGAAATGCGATCATGTCGAGGGCCTAACGACTAATTATCACCGAGCGCTTAAAATACGTTCATTAAAGACCGAACACACGTCTGTCTCTGATCACGACTGATTTCACAGTGAAGGGAAATTTCAAAACCACTGTATATATCCCAGCTCAATAGAAGCTTCTAGAAGGGACATTTTCTAACGGTGAATTGCACACCTACAAACTCAAAAAAAATACTTCCTGCGTGGAGAACATTCTTCCAAAACAGGAAATTACTTTAAAAGGTCTTAACTTGGTTGGATTTCGAAAAAAGGCATTAACTGAGGTTGTCCATTAAGTGCTGCCATCTTTGACCTCTGAGTAAAACAAACTAATAAATTATTTAGAGGAAGACGTGATTTAAGCGCCAAGTAATAGATTACGAAATTTAAATAAAGTAAAATATGTTTAATTATATGTAAAATTAGAATGATAAAAAAATGTTTTGAATATATAAATAATTAGAACGATAATATGGTCAATGCTTTCAAATACTCCTTATGGTCAAATCAATTACATTACAATTACCCCCCAAAGTGTATCTGAAAGTAGAGACTAGTCGTATACTTATTGATACGCTTTGCCAAAATAAAATAAAAGAAGACATGATCACTTTTCGCATACCCTGTATAAGTTTCACGATTTTTACAAAAATTTCAATATTTTGAAACAACCTGTATAATTTCATAAAATTTACTAAAAGTCCTATATTTTTAAACATCCTGTATAAAATTAACAAAATTGTTTAAAGTTCAATATCTTGAAGTGGAAGTTATATGAATTAAACAATAAAATAAAAATTATTAGTCATAATTAGGATTAATTAAAATAAAATAATCTAATTAAAATATCAAGTATAATTATGATTAAATGAAATAAAATATCTAAGTAAAATGTCAGCCTAATTATAATTACCAACATAAAATGGTATAAGTTTATTATATCAAGAAAATTTAATTCAATCGTCACAAATCGAAGTGTCTTTTAATCAAATTTATTATTATTTTTTATATAATTTTCTTTAAATATTTGTTGCACTTAGTTTCGTGATCCTTCACGAATCCACTTTTGTGATTTCACACACTTAACAAGGCTCTTAACACTTTGTTACACTTACTCTTAAAAGTCTCTTGGCCAAACTTGCTATATGAGCACAAACATTTACAACTTTATACACCAAACGGTTAACTAAAATTTGCTATATGAGCACAACCACATTTCCTGAGAATAGCATAACTTAATATAATTTTTTTTATATAAACAAAATTAACTGGTAAAACACATAAGTACATTGTTTAAATCATAGAAATGGCAATATCATACACATATCATTGTCTAATAACAGAAAAATATTATTATCATACACATATCATTGATTTAATTAGGAGGACACTTAACCCCTAGTAAAACAAAATGAAAAACAACAACTCGATGCTGAATCTCTCTACAGTACAGAGAACCCTAGTATACACAATCTCTAACAAGACCTTAGTGGTTTAATACAAGCTCACATTTTGAAATATTCTTATAATTAATTATTATTTATTTTTATTCCTTTAAAAAAACATTTATTTAGAGAAAGTAGCTTTAAACTTGTGGCATAATAATGATTTATTTTTATAACAGGCTCAATAAAGGCTAACTCCCAAAAACTGGAACGTATCCTCAGAATACTTCCCGGCATACAGTGACCGACAATCTCATTTCTCAGGTCTTCAAAACACACAAGAGGCGTTCTCTTAACGGTCCAAACCTCGTTCAAATGTCTGGTAACCACAGGCGGTCCAGAACTCTGCTGACCCCTTGGCCCAGAAAAACTCTCAAAACTCTAATACGGGTGACCCAGGTTCAATTCCTGCCCCCTAACACAATACTTAACTCGGGTGGCCCAGGTTCAATGCCTGCCCCCTAACACTTACAAAATTCCCATAACTCGGGTGGCCCAGGTTCAATTCCTGCCCCCTAAACTCACAAGGTAGTCAGACCTCTGCGACAAAACTACTCTCTTGCCAAACGTCGAAGAGTCCAAGTCCTGACATTACAACATGCCACTGTATAGCAGAAATTACCTGCCTCAACTCAATTTTTATTATAAGCTTGTCTTAAATTACCCGTCTCAACGCAATTTTTATTATAAGCTTGCCTTAGATTACCTGTCTCAACGCAATTTTTATTATAAGCTTGTCTTAAATTACTTGTCTCACCTGGTGCTTTCCGGGTACACCCCCACCCCCAAACTGACTATACTTTGTCATAAATCCATTCCTACTCCTTCCTTCACCAAGCACTTCAGAGGATGCTTCCCTCCTCTGGTGCTTCCCCTAAATTTGTCATTAATAATGAAAACAAAATAAAATACTTGTCCTTACTTTCTAGAGTTGGATTTTATTGAAATATTAAGGAGGTGGTTCTCTTTCCACACTAATCTTTACAATGAAATGGCCCTTATTTACAAGGTTAAAAAGATAAAATTACATAATATATTAAGAGCTTGTCGCTTAATAATTTTAATTACATTATTTTTATTTCTCACCCCTCTTTTTCTATCTCTCTCTCTCTCTTTCATCCTTTAGTTAGCCTAACCTGGAATTTTACTTTCCAGAGTTGGACTGTATTGAAGTGTAAAGGAGGTGGGTTACTTTCCACACCTATCCTTACAATAAAAAATGGCTCCCCACTGTATCAACCTTTGAATGTTCTGCTGGCTGAGTAAACTAATTACACTATAAACCAACCACAACATGATAACACTCGGTCTTGTCTGTGATAGACTTGGGCCTAACTCTGGTGGCCTACCTCTGCTCAGTGAGTTGGTGTACCCCGTACCCCACTCCTGGCTCAAAACAATTTGGACAATTTTCCATAAAAACATGACAATGTGACCTACTGCCCTCTGATTGGTATGCATACTTACTTTACAAGCTCTTTCAACGTTTTGCAAATATCGAGCTGCCGATATTTTGCCCTTTGCTCCCCTATCTCTAGGAATGAGTGACAAAGTGAGGTCATTGACATTTTTAGTTACTAGATTGTGACTACACACAATTTTGTTATCTGTCCCCTTACCTTTATTAAGTTGTACTTGATCAGCTAAGTTGTTTATTTTCTGATCTAAGGTGCCAACAGTTTTTTTGTTTTCATTTACAATTTCTTTTATCTCCACAATTTCTTTACTTTTTATTTGAATCTCCTCATTAATATTTTCCTTAATAAATTGCCTATTAGCATCCTCTTGCCCTTCAATTTCTAACCTCACCTTTTTTATTTGAATTTCCAAATTGGATTGCACTACCTGAACAGCTGATTTGTTGTGTTCTATCTGTATATCATGTGTTTGTATTTGTTTTTCTAATTTACTGGTTTCCTTATCTAAATTTTTTAACTTAAACTGTCCCTCTCTTAGATCTTCCTGCCTAACCTCTAAATTTCCTTGCCTTTTTTCTCCTGCTGAAACCCTGTCATTAGTTTCATTAATTTGTTTGATAAAATTTTGATTAATTAATTCTAAATTCTCAAATTTTTTATTTATATTCTTTGATTGTTCTTCCATCTTTTGGTTGAGTTTAGTTTCTAAATTTTGTCCCATTTTTTCCAAATCTTGTCCCATTTTTTCCAAATCTTTTTTATATTCCTGTCCCATATTTTTTAAATCCTTTTTATTTTCCTGTCCCATAGTTTCTAAGTTTTGTCCCATAGTTTCTAAGTTTTTTCCCACATTTTTTAAATTATCGCAATTTTCTGATGCAGTTCGCTCAATCTTAGCTCCCATTTCCCTCATTTTTTCTAATAAAATTTTGAAAAAATCTACTTGTTCTGATGTTTGTACCACCTTGTCTGCCATGTTGATAATTTAAATAAATTTTTCTTAAGTTAACCTATAAATTAATTTGGTTTTAGGCCTTGACAAAATTCAAGTACTATAAATCTAAGAATTACTTTTTTTTATAGTGATAAATTTAATTTAAAATTAGGCCTATACACTTTTATATTGTTGCTTTTAATTTAATTTGTATCATTATTTGAAACCCCAACATGTAGAAAAAAAAATTTAATACCCCCAAAATACACAATTGAAATTAGATAATTTTTTAAATTATGGTTACAGTTTCTGTTGATCACTTATCTGTCCTCGACATTGTTTCTTGACTGCACGCCGTCTCCAAAAGGTCCTCAGCACCGTTCCTTGCAGGTGTGCCGTCTCGTGCAGGTGTGCCGTCGGTGTGCCGTCTCTTGTAGGTGTGCCGTCTCTTGTAGGTGTGCCGTCGGTGTTCCTTACTTGGTGTGCCGTCTCGAACCGTCCTTTGCGCTGTTTCTTGAATGTGCCGTCTCCTTGGTGTGCCGTCTCCTGGTGTGCCGTCCCGTCCCTTTAGCTCCGTTGACGCACTCTGTCTCAGTTCGCGGTATTCGTGCCCCTAAGTTGTAGCGCCATTTTATAACATTTGCTTTCGTTATGTTATTGTTCTTTTGTGGAAGGTGTTATTAGTTACGTATCACGTTTAATATTGTGTCGCCACTTGTTATATACATAACTTTCGTAGCATGTTAAATGCACCCCGTTGGAACGCCATTTGTTATATTATCCTTTTATAGCTCCTCGGTTGGAAGTAATTTATTATAGTTTATATTATGCCCCACAGTAAGTCGTCATTTCTATTGCGCAACAGTGCGCTTTACTTATGATGCCTCCTTTGTCTTATCACTTAACCAAAAGAAATGATAACACTTTGCATAAAATTTAATATTACTTTATTCCGTTAAAAGAAACAACATGTTTATGTTTTTATTTAAATTGAAATGCGATCATGTCGAGGGCCTAACGACTAATTATCACCGAGCGCTTAAAATACGTTCATTAAAGACCGAACACACGTCTGTCTCTGATCACGACTGATTTCACAGTGAAGGGAAATTTCAAAACCACTGTATATATCCCAGCTCAATAGAAGCTTCTAGAAGGGACATTTTCTAACGGTGAATTGCACACCTACAAACTCAAAAAAAATACTTCCTGCGTGGAGAACATTCTTCCAAAACAGGAAATTACTTTAAAAGGTCTTAACTTGGTTGGATTTCGAAAAAAGGCATTAACTGAGGTTGTCCATTAAGTGCTGCCATCTTTGACCTCTGAGTAAAACAAACTAATAAATTATTTAGAGGAAGACGTGATTTAAGCGCCAAGTAATAGATTACGAAATTTAAATAAAGTAAAATATGTTTAATTATATGTAAAATTAGAATGATAAAAAAATGTTTTGAATATATAAATAATTAGAACGATAATATGGTCAATGCTTTCAAATACTCCTTATGGTCAAATCAATTACATTACAATTACCCCCCAAAGTGTATCTGAAAGTAGAGACTAGTCGTATACTTATTGATACGCTTTGCCAAAATAAAATAAAAGAAGACATGATCACTTTTCGCATACCCTGTATAAGTTTCACGATTTTTACAAAAATTTCAATATTTTGAAACAACCTGTATAATTTCATAAAATTTACTAAAAGTCCTATATTTTTAAACATCCTGTATAAAATTAACAAAATTGTTTAAAGTTCAATATCTTGAAGTGGAAGTTATATGAATTAAACAATAAAATAAAAATTATTAGTCATAATTAGGATTAATTAAAATAAAATAATCTAATTAAAATATCAAGTATAATTATGATTAAATGAAATAAAATATCTAAGTAAAATGTCAGCCTAATTATAATTACCAACATAAAATGGTATAAGTTTATTATATCAAGAAAATTTAATTCAATCGTCACAAATCGAAGTGTCTTTTAATCAAATTTATTATTATTTTTTATATAATTTTCTTTAAATTTGTTGCACTTAGTTTCGTGATCCTTCACGAATCCACTTTTGTGATTTCACACACTTAACAAGGCTCTTAACACTTTGTTACACTTACTCTTAAAAGTCTCTTGGCCAAACTTGCTATATGAGCACAAACATTTACAACTTTATACACCAAACGGTTAACTAAAATTTGCTATATGAGCACAACCACATTTCCTGAGAATAGCATAACTTAATATAATTTTTTTTATATAAACAAAATTAACTGGTAAAACACATAAGTACATTGTTTAAATCATAGAAATGGCAATATCATACACATATCATTGTCTAATAACAGAAAAATATTATTATCATACACATATCATTGATTTAATTAGGAGGACACTTAACCCCTAGTAAAACAAAATGAAAAACAACAACTCGATGCTGAATCTCTCTACAGTACAGAGAACCCTAGTATACACAATCTCTAACAAGACCTTAGTGGTTTAATACAAGCTCACATTTTGAAATATTCTTATAATTAATTATTATTTATTTTTATTCCTTTAAAAAAACATTTATTTAGAGAAAGTAGCTTTAAACTTGTGGCATAATAATGATTTATTTTTATAACAGGCTCAATAAAGGCTAACTCCCAAAAACTGGAACGTATCCTCAGAATACTTCCCGGCATACAGTGACCGACAATCTCATTTCTCAGGTCTTCAAAACACACAAGAGGCGTTCTCTTAACGGTCCAAACCTCGTTCAAATGTCTGGTAACCACAGGCGGTCCAGAACTCTGCTGACCCCTTGGCCCAGAAAAACTCTCAAAACTCTAATACGGGTGACCCAGGTTCAATTCCTGCCCCCTAACACAATACTTAACTCGGGTGGCCCAGGTTCAATGCCTGCCCCCTAACACTTACAAAATTCCCATAACTCGGGTGGCCCAGGTTCAATTCCTGCCCCCTAAACTCACAAGGTAGTCAGACCTCTGCGACAAAACTACTCTCTTGCCAAACGTCGAAGAGTCCAAGTCCTGACATTACAACATGCCACTGTATAGCAGAAATTACCTGCCTCAACTCAATTTTTATTATAAGCTTGTCTTAAATTACCCGTCTCAACGCAATTTTTATTATAAGCTTGCCTTAGATTACCTGTCTCAACGCAATTTTTATTATAAGCTTGTCTTAAATTACTTGTCTCACCTGGTGCTTTCCGGGTACACCCCCACCCCCAAACTGACTATACTTTGTCATAAATCCATTCCTACTCCTTCCTTCACCAAGCACTTCAGAGGATGCTTCCCTCCTCTGGTGCTTCCCCTAAATTTGTCATTAATAATGAAAACAAAATAAAATACTTGTCCTTACTTTCTAGAGTTGGATTTTATTGAAATATTAAGGAGGTGGTTCTCTTTCCACACTAATCTTTACAATGAAATGGCCCTTATTTACAAGGTTAAAAAGATAAAATTACATAATATATTAAGAGCTTGTCGCTTAATAATTTTAATTACATTATTTTTATTTCTCACCCCTCTTTTTCTATCTCTCTCTCTCTCTTTCATCCTTTAGTTAGCCTAACCTGGAATTTTACTTTCCAGAGTTGGACTGTATTGAAGTGTAAAGGAGGTGGGTTACTTTCCACACCTATCCTTACAATAAAAAATGGCTCCCCACTGTATCAACCTTTGAATGTTCTGCTGGCTGAGTAAACTAATTACACTATAAACCAACCACAACATGATAACACTCGGTCTTGTCTGTGATAGACTTGGGCCTAACTCTGGTGGCCTACCTCTGCTCAGTGAGTTGGTGTACCCCGTACCCCACTCCTGGCTCAAAACAATTTGGACAATTTTCCATAAAAACATGACAATGTGACCTACTGCCCTCTGATTGGTATGCATACTTACTTTACAAGCTCTTTCAACGTTTTGCAAATATCGAGCTGCCGATATTTTGCCCTTTGCTCCCCTATCTCTAGGAATGAGTGACAAAGTGAGGTCATTGACATTTTTAGTTACTAGATTGTGACTACACACAATTTTGTTATCTGTCCCCTTACCTTTATTAAGTTGTACTTGATCAGCTAAGTTGTTTATTTTCTGATCTAAGGTGCCAACAGTTTTTTTGTTTTCATTTACAATTTCTTTTATCTCCACAATTTCTTTACTTTTTATTTGAATCTCCTCATTAATATTTTCCTTAATAAATTGCCTATTAGCATCCTCTTGCCCTTCAATTTCTAACCTCACCTTTTTTATTTGAATTTCCAAATTGGATTGCACTACCTGAACAGCTGATTTGTTGTGTTCTATCTGTATATCATGTGTTTGTATTTGTTTTTCTAATTTACTGGTTTCCTTATCTAAATTTTTTAACTTAAACTGTCCCTCTCTTAGATCTTCCTGCCTAACCTCTAAATTTCCTTGCCTTTTTTCTCCTGCTGAAACCCTGTCATTAGTTTCATTAATTTGTTTGATAAAATTTTGATTAATTAATTCTAAATTCTCAAATTTTTTATTTATATTCTTTGATTGTTCTTCCATCTTTTGGTTGAGTTTAGTTTCTAAATTTTGTCCCATTTTTTCCAAATCTTGTCCCATTTTTTCCAAATCTTTTTTATATTCCTGTCCCATATTTTTTAAATCCTTTTTATTTTCCTGTCCCATAGTTTCTAAGTTTTGTCCCATAGTTTCTAAGTTTTTTCCCACATTTTTTAAATTATCGCAATTTTCTGATGCAGTTCGCTCAATCTTAGCTCCCATTTCCCTCATTTTTTCTAATAAAATTTTGAAAAAATCTACTTGTTCTGATGTTTGTACCACCTTGTCTGCCATGTTGATAATTTAAATAAATTTTTCTTAAGTTAACCTATAAATTAATTTGGTTTTAGGCCTTGACAAAATTCAAGTACTATAAATCTAAGAATTACTTTTTTTTATAGTGATAAATTTAATTTAAAATTAGGCCTATACACTTTTATATTGTTGCTTTTAATTTAATTTGTATCATTATTTGAAACCCCAACATGTAGAAAAAAAAATTTAATACCCCCAAAATACACAATTGAAATTAGATAATTTTTTAAATTATGGTTACAGTTTCTGTTGATCACTTATCTGTCCTCGACATTGTTTCTTGACTGCACGCCGTCTCCAAAAGGTCCTCAGCACCGTTCCTTGCAGGTGTGCCGTCTCGTGCAGGTGTGCCGTCGGTGTGCCGTCTCTTGTAGGTGTGCCGTCTCTTGTAGGTGTGCCGTCGGTGTTCCTTACTTGGTGTGCCGTCTCGAACCGTCCTTTGCGCTGTTTCTTGAATGTGCCGTCTCCTTGGTGTGCCGTCTCCTGGTGTGCCGTCCCGTCCCTTTAGCTCCGTTGACGCACTCTGTCTCAGTTCGCGGTATTCGTGCCCCTAAGTTGTAGCGCCATTTTATAACATTTGCTTTCGTTATGTTATTGTTCTTTTGTGGAAGGTGTTATTAGTTACGTATCACGTTTAATATTGTGTCGCCACTTGTTATATACATAACTTTCGTAGCATGTTAAATGCACCCCGTTGGAACGCCATTTGTTATATTATCCTTTTATAGCTCCTCGGTTGGAAGTAATTTATTATAGTTTATATTATGCCCCACAGTAAGTCGTCATTTCTATTGCGCAACAGTGCGCTTTACTTATGATGCCTCCTTTGTCTTATCACTTAACCAAAAGAAATGATAACACTTTGCATAAAATTTAATATTACTTTATTCCGTTAAAAGAAACAACATGTTTATGTTTTTATTTAAATTGAAATGCGATCATGTCGAGGGCCTAACGACTAATTATCACCGAGCGCTTAAAATACGTTCATTAAAGACCGAACACACGTCTGTCTCTGATCACGACTGATTTCACAGTGAAGGGAAATTTCAAAATCACTGTATATATCCCAGCTCAATAGAAGCTTCTAGAAGGGACATTTTCTAACGGTGAATTGCACACCTACAAACTCAAAAAAAATACTTCCTGCGTGGAGAACATTCTTCCAAAACAGGAAATTACTTTAAAAGGTCTTAACTTGGTTGGATTTCGAAAAAAGGCATTAACTGAGGTTGTCCATTAAGTGCTGCCATCTCTGACCTCTGAGTAAAACAAACTAATAAATTATTTATAGGAAGACGTGATTTAAGCGCCAAGTAATAGATTACGAAATTTAAATAAAGTAAAATATGTTTAATTATATGTAAAATTAGAATGATAAAAAAATGTTTTGAATAAATAAATAATTAGAATGATAATATGGTCAATGCTTTCAAATACTCCTTATGGTCAAATCAATTACATTACAATATTCAGGTTCATTCTACCTTCCTCATCCTTAGTATCATCATCATTATCAACTGTTTCCAGCCTGTACTCAGGTCAGTTTAGTAACTTTCCCCCATCTTCCTCTATCCTTCCGCCATTCTTCCTCCTTTAATTGCTTACATTCTTCTCCTCTCATCTTTTTCTTACATACTTCATTTCCATAATTTTCTTTGGCATCCTCTCCTTCATCCTCATTATATGCCCATACTATCTCACCCTTACTTCCTCTACTATCTCATGTCCTCTCTTAGCCCCCACTCTTCCCCAGATAACGTCATTCATTGTCCATGTTTCTGCTACATATGTGACAATGGATACAAAGTACGCCCTATACAACACTTCCTTTCTCTTAAAGAGCACTTCTATTTTCTCCTTCTTTAGTAATTTAACTAAATGCTCAAAGCTCAGACAGACAGTAAAATGAGCAGCAAACAAATAACATTGTGACGAAGAAGAATGGAAAACCATTAAGGCTACGCCCCCCTCAGTTCACCTGCCCAGAATTAAAACCTCGACCTCCCCATCATCAGCAGTTAAGTTTAATACGAGGGTGACACCTAATACCATTCGACCGCCGAAGTGAGTTGTTCTGATGTAATGTTGATATGATTGCAGGTATGAAACTACGAGGAAAAGATCGCGGCCAGGACCTACAGCCCCCTGGGATCAAGAAGTAAAGTGTCCCTGGGGGCAAGAAACAAGCCCACTTGCTTTTTTTTTAAGAAAAAATAAAAATAACTAACACTCATTTTCAATACAATATTAACTTTTACTGAAACAAAAAAAAAGGGGGTGTTTTAGCTGAGCGCCTGACCTTTTAGAAAGAATGGTTATTGGTTACAGTTCATTTATTTACTTATTTAATATTTTTAGATAATTTATGTAAAAAGTACCATAATATTGTGTGCAGGTTTTGGGGAAATGTTTATTCCATTTTTAAGGAAAATCTTTTCACTCAAAAATTGTTATTTTGATGAAATAATGTGATAATAAAAATTGGTTGTTTTTGCTTTTCTTACAACTGATATATTGACTTTTGATGTAGATCTAATTTTTAGTTAGACAGATTTACACAAAAATATATATATTAAAAAAATACTAAAGTAACAGACTTGGACAGGAAGCAATATTTGAAATATGTGTCGATTTAGGTGACAAATACTAATCATTGACAGCTTCGTTTGGAAAAAAAAAAACAGTTTGACAAAGTTATTCTATGTTCCATTCCTAAACTGGGCTAAGGGTTGCTACAAAAAAAAAATGGTGCCTGGAAAAAATCAAGGAAAAATAGCGAATTTCCCAAACAAACTTATAATTACTGGAATATTTATAAATTTGGCAAATTAAAGCATAAGCTTTAAATAATTAAACAGTCCTTGCATAAAAGAAAAAGCAAACTAAGGAACTAAGCATGCTGAGTAAAATTCATGCATTACCCCTATCCCCCGCCTTATAATTTTTCCTCCTTGAAACATTGTATTGTGTAACAGGTGTATACAAACACCAATGGTATGACTTCATTGTAGATGGAAATTCCTTTGTGAAACCTGAAAAAAACTCAAGGAATTTTGTGCTAAAAATAATAGTGGCAACTCTGTGGGATGGATTTGGTCGACACGAGTTGGAATCAATTATACAAGAGTTAGAATCAATTATGTCGATGTTATATTCTATAAATAGTCAGTTACTACGCAGTCATTATTACAGTCAATATAATATTAACTCTTAACAGCCCATTCAAAATTTGAAAGGCACAGTATTCCTTTGTTTTTAATAGTTACTAAGTTATTTTTGTTTGGGGAAGTTCTTTTGATTGTATATTTGAATGAGAAAATCTTTTTGTTTACTATTCTTATGTGGCAAGAATACATCATGGAATTGTTTTATAGTTTTTAAAAATGTTAACACTTTTATGAGTTGGACTTGTGTTGTAAAATATATTATATTGTTATTGTGTCGGTACAAATTAGTGCAGAGGTGTACAAACTCGCAACAGAATGGTCAATATTAAGGTGGTTGTGTCTACAAAGGGCTTACAGCAAAAATATTGGTTTATTTGAAAATTGTAAGACGCATTTCATAAATGAAATAAACCTGTCATTCAGAAATATTTATATATGTTGTAATTTTAAAACATTTTGACAGCACCTAACTTTGCGCCTGTACGACGAGAAATCTGCCACCTTCAAGGGAAATAGGATTGGGCGAAGAGAGAGACGATCGTTGTCAGCTCCCCGTTGAAAATAAAGCACACCCATACTGAGATATATTTTTTACCCTTGTCAAGAATCATACATGTGGATTTACATGTTTAATAAAAAAAGAGCAGAGCAGAAACGTTAAATCAATAACACAATAATCGGTGATGTCTGCTCAGCGCAACTTGAAATAACTTCAGCTTTCCTTTTTCTGTGCAACATCAGCTTGGGAGACTTGATAAAATTTCAAAACTAGCTAACACAGTGTGTATGGACCTACAAAGATAGATACTAGCAGACAGCTGTGTTTACTGTTGTGAAGTGATTTGAAATAACTTGTGGTGTTCATGTTCTGTTTTATTTCATGACACAACAGAATGATTTGATAATCAAACATGTTTGTAGCCGGCCGTTTCTAGTTTGTTTTGCAAAGCATCATGTGCCAACGTCTCTAGAATTTGGATTGCACGGCACTTGGGCAGATCCTGCTCTCCTGTTCTTGAGGACGTGTGAATCAAGCTTTAGATTAGTAGATCCGGATGTGCTACAGAACTGGTGTGTGGGTGTACCATATTTATCTGAATCTAAGATGAATTTTTTCCCAAATTTGTAGCTTCAAATCTAAGTGTTGTCTTAAAATCGCAGACTAAGGAATTGGTTAGGCCTACATCAAAAGGTAACATTTTACATCTATTAATAAAATAGTGAAGGGCTGCCTTTTTTTACAGGTTTTATCCATTTTCATGCATTTTAGAGGCATAACAAGATCACAGGATATTTTTAGGCTATTTTTACTTTCCCGCTATCTTACAGGTAGAGAAAGTATTATGATCATAAAAAAAATCAAAGTCGAAATTTTCATGAATCTCGATGTTTCATGACGTCGCGAATCCGAAAAAGTGGTTTTTGAATGTCCGTCTGTCTGTACCTCCAACTAGAACCTAAACTATTCTACTGATCGGGCTAAAACTTGGTATCTAGAGTTTTCATAGGGTTGCCCCGAGGGGTTTTTGGAATTGGATATCTAACCCTAAAACTAAGGGTACTTTATTAAAGGGCAAAAAGAGAAAAAGTCGATTTTCTCAAAATCGGCTAACTCTTTTGATTAAATTTCATTTCTAAACATTTATAAATATTCCAAATAAAATGGCTACGCTCAATATTTCGGCAAAATGACTTTAAGGGCTCCAGTCTGATGCATAAATTATCATTTATCATATCTCTGAAACTGTTTGAGATATGAAATTACTTACCATTGTAAATATGTAGGTCTATTTATAATACAAATATTTTATACAAAGCATATTTTTATAAAACCAATAACTTTCAAGCTATACGCAAATATATATATATATATTTTTTTGACTTTTCGAACACTAAATGTAAAGTATTGCAACCATAAAAAAAAAATCTAACCTGAAATGTTGATGGATGTCGACGGCTTATGACCACCACCCCCCCACACTCCCCCCCAAAAATTGTGAAAAGATTTTGATTAAAATTTGTATCTAGGCTTTGATTAAGATTATAAAATAAATAAATTGGCTATTTTCATTTTCCCATGAAAATGACATTTCCGTATCTCAGATAATAAATAACTTATCATTGCAAAATTGTAGTACTATTAAAAATAAAACATTTTTATATGAAATATATATTTTTTTTTAATAAAATTAACCGTTTCTGAGATCTTGGCAAATATATTAATACAATTTTGTGAGCTTTAGTTGTGAAGAGATACTACTTAAGTTTTAACGCAATAATTCTCCATTGCCATAGCGTAATTAAATATAAATAAGTGTCTCAAAAGTTTATTTTTCCTTAAAGCTCTTAGGAGAAATGTTTGTACAACAATGATCTATCTCCTTCATTTTAGACTTGATATTTAATATTTACATTTTTTTTTGGTCAAAATTTATAAGTGAGGAATTTAATAGCAGTGCAATGACATGAAGATGTACAACAGCTAATAAAATGTCAAAAATTTTAACTGTAAGTCGAAATTTTATTACAAAGTGTTGACACTTGTGGACCCAATATTGATCTTTTTTATCGGTCCAAACATACAAATAAGGACATAAATTCTTCAAAAATAAAATTATAAAATTTGAAAACAGGACTCAAAAAATGTTTTACACAAGTATAGTGCAATTTATGCTTGGGTTTGCTAGTGTATTTTATTTCGTTTCACATATTTTACAAGTTTTGAATAAATATCTCCATTTTTAAACAATAGAGTGAGAAAGTCCGTGCGGAGTTCAATAGTATTTATTTAGGGTATCGTTAAAAATAACTACCTAATTGTGGCCCGATACTATACTCGATATCCATAGTATCCACTGGTATCGCAATAAACGCCAAAAACCTCGATACCACTCTTTAGTATCCAACACATAAATTGGTTGAGGATAGCGAGAGGTATAATCGAAATGAATTTTATTTCGTTGTGCTGTTTTTGATTAATTTTCCAATTACTTCACTACGATATTAAAAATTCAGCCGTTCACAATAATAAAAATAGATTTAAAAACAAATAATGAATTTCAAATTGCTACGCATTTAATTCTTAAAATTTTGCCTACATAGCTAGCGCTTGTCAAGTAAGACATGAGGAGAAAACTCAAATTGATTTTAAACAAACAATCGATAATACATAGAGTTTACTAGACAATTTTAGCGATGCCAAACTTTAGTTTTAATTTGTGAAACTTCACAAAATTTCTTAACTTTTGAATAATTTCAAGTGAATTATCTTTGATTAGATGTTCCTAGATCATCGGTTTTGAAATAAGAATAAAGATGCTTGTTTAATTATCACTAATTTTTTATGCTTGGCTGTCATGGCGGCCGACTTTTACAGTAATTCACAGCAGACGTGTTTATCGGTTATATTTTTTGTTACATGTGAAATGTGTGTATCTTTTCCTTATAAAAGTAACAGTTTGGTGTATATTTTTCCTTTGATTTCTTCCTATATTGCTTTACTTTATATTTTATTTTCTGAACATCAATGTGAAAGTGAAAGTTTAAGAATCTAGCGTGTTAATGGTTGAGTTCAATGTTAGTATTGAGGGGGAGTATGTTATGTATAAAACTTGGATTTTCACTCACGATTATCATTTGTCATAGTAAAAATTAACTTCTCATTGTTTTTATGAAACTTTTACTAACTTAACCTCAATATTTGTGACAAAAAATAAATACCTTGGCAATTCTGCAATCCTAATTAGATTTTAAGTCAACATAGGTGTTTTGTTTTGTAAATAAAAAACAATTTGTTAGTACCAGTATTACAAAATTAGTCTACCATAATTATTATTTTCTTAATTCATGATAAAATAAATATCTTTTTAAAAAAAATCTATCTAGAACCACTAAAACACTGGGGGTTGTCTTACATTCGGGTAAATATGGTATAAGGGTCAGTGGATATTTAATGATAGTTGTGGTCGACGCCTGCATCAGTGATATATGACCTAATGCGTCACTCTCGTGTGAGGCTGTACTGTTGATGATAAAATCAGGGTTTGAATCTCGGTCAAGTGTTTTTTTCATAAATGTTTTCTTCCTCCATGCAGATGCAAGTACAGTTCCTGTAAATTCTACCTTCCTTGTCCCTACCCCAACAAGGAGAATATGTTTATCACACAAAAGGAAAGTATGACGCAATGCTTGGATAAACGGCTTAGCACTGAGCTAGCAATGGCGTGATCCAGCCTTTCTACCTGAAGGGCTCTAAGCACTTTAATTACACTAAGGAAGTATAGTTAGTTTATAATTCGGAAGAAATATATATGCATTTGTGTGGAGGGTGGGTGGGAAACAATTTAAGGCCAAACCACCAATGTTACATCTGTCCAGAATTGAAACCTCTGACCATGTTGCTAGTAATCCAAACTAGAAGAGTCTGACATATTATCTGCATGGCCACCTGTGTAGATTCCAGTATCCCGTTTGTATTTATGTACGATAGATTGCTTGGTGTGGTGTGTTCTGGTATCTTATTTAGTAGTAGTTAAATCTATTATGATATTAACACATTAGTTTGATGTATTTGAAAGGAAGCGCAATTAGTAATTGCTCTGAACGTCTATCATTTTTACCTCTATTATTGTATAGGATGTATTTTAATTCTTTTAATTGTTATCAAATATTCTAGGGGTGTATTTCCATAGACCAAATATTAATAAAATATATTATAAACATCGATCCAGAAACACTTAGTTTTAGAGTTATTTAAGATTTTCCACAAAGATGGATTGGTTGTGAGGGATCCATTAAATGGCTTGTTTGATGACCATATTCAAATCCAATAAAAAAATTCTTTAAGGATATTTAAAGTTAATTGTTAATGCAACTCCTATGCCTGGTGTTGAGGTTTTAAGAGTGTTATCGTAAATGGAGTTGAGCAAATATGTATTACCCCATGTGTATCCAACAGAATAAGATGCATGCTGAGCCTGAGTCCCATGCTTTAAGAAGGAAGACACAACTTTTTTTTTAACAATTTTGTTAACAAAATGTTCTGTCTTGTGTTTTTGTTAAACTTTGTATTGTTTAAATGCATTACTTCTTCTGTTGATTACTTAGAAATTTAAAAATAAAACTCCTATCTTAGAAACTAAGCATTTTCGCACTCATGTTTATATTAACATTTTTTACAGTTTCCTAGCTAGGAATGGGCCCGAGTATATTTGACACCAATTAAAATGCATCCTGTATACATTTTATAACAGCTCAAACTTGTGTGCGCTCATGCAAACTTGATCTAGGACAGAACACTAACTTCTACATAGACTTAGAACCTAGATATTCACCGATTGGATAACAGGATAACCCCAGAAAGAGTAAATATCTTCAGCACCGTTCAGAATCGAACTAAGCTCCAAATGTCGACACAAATATTTACTACTTGTTATTGAGAGGGGTGTTAAGTCCTGCTTTTCAATTTGAAGCAAACTCTGATCAAATATATGAAATAATATTATCGAGGCCCAATCAAAATTGGATTATTTTTTGCAGTTTTATGCTTAAAAAAATATATTTTGGTTATATTTATTACTTTATGTACTAAAATTACTTGGTAAATGTTTTGTTGCATAATTGTAATATTTCAGTTTATTCTGATAAATCAACTTAAAATTCAATTCAGATTTTTTTCATATGTAATATTGATTTATAATGTATATAACAGTTCAGAAATGTGTTTAGAAAGTGGACATTATATACAGTCAATTGGGCTAACTTTGAACCACTTCATATAATTACTATTTATATTTATACTGCCTATTATTTAGAGCTAAAATGGCTGACATATTTTCACAAAACAGCTTAATAGTTTTGTTACATGTAGACTACATCTATATTAATGATAAAATTTGTTTGAGTATCAATTCTTACCCTATTGTACAACAAAAATGGGTAAAAAAGTTATTGAGGATAATTTAGCTGCATTTATAAGCATAAAGACCTTGAAACTATGCTCAGAAAATTAAATAAGATTTGTATGCCTTGCACCCAACTCCACGCATTTAATTCAGCCACTAGATGTTGGTTACTTTTCATCTTTAAAGACTCATTGGTGTAATGTTTTGTTGGAATGGTGGCAGACTAAATAAGGAAGAAAGTCAATCTTTGCTCAGCTTTTGAAACAAACACTTCCATGTCGGCAAAGATAAAGCATCAGACAATTTGTTCAGAGGTTTTGAGGCAACTGGAATTTGTCCATTAGACCATAGTCAGGTTCTAAGGAAGCTTCCTATGTATGCACATGATGTTATAGTTGTGAAAGACAACATCGAGGAAAAATTCAAGAACTATATGAAAAATGTACGATCTTCAGCGTTGCAGAAGGTGGCGAAAGCACAGAAATTTCGCCTTCCTATACAAGCCGGAAAAAGTGTTTCTGTAGAAGAAATGGAAGAGTACTTTGCAAACCGAGTCCTAGCCAAAGCATCTGAGCCCAAACGTGGCCGACCTAGGACCCGTGGTGTTGTGACAACAAGAGGTACAGCTGCTGCAAAGATATGTAGACCATAAACCAGTTCAATTGAGTCTAATGACTGTGCAACTGACAGTAATGCAACATTATCCTCGGATTTAGAATTTCAAAATGAGTTAGAATTATACGAGAATGATACAGGAAATACCAAAGAAAAAACCCCTCAGTTTTTGCCGACAATGTTACGGAAGATAGCATTGTAAAACCATCAACCAGTTATACCAAGCAGCCTTTAGCTTCATCATTGTCTAATTGTAAGGAAGAATATTGTTCATGATGCTATTGTGTGTTTGAGTAAGCACATGTTGAACAATTGCCTCCTTAAGTTAAATACAACATAGGGGATTCTGTTATTGCGATTTATGAAGGAAGGTTCTTCCCTGGTCAGTGCACAGGACGCAAGAACATTCTACAGGGTGCAGTGCATGGAAAAACCAGGACCAGATTGGAAATGGCCAACTAATATCAAAGAAATTGATTACATGGAAAGGGATTTGGCTAAACAAATTGATCCAAATAATATAGTGCCTGTTACTAGTAGAGGTGTGTTCAGTATTGCAGACTCTACTCTGTAAGGACAACTGCTTAGTTGAGAGTTCATGGATTGAGACACTGGCCCTAAAAAGCCTAATTTGCGGTTCCTACATAGCCTTTTAAATACTTCATAAGTATCCTACATTGTCTTTGTTGAAATAAGTTTGTAAAAATATGGTAATTTAAAAAAACAAATATGCTCAATATTGTACTAAGTTGTTTAGTGTAATTAGAATTTCTCTGTGAAAACTCTTGTCTAAAAAAAATGGCCTTTTTTTTAGTTGGATATATTTTATGCTATTAGTTTTGTAAATATAGTTTTAAAAAAATTGAATTGAATTAAATTAAATTACACACATACTGTACAGTAATAAAAAAAAGAGGAATGAGTTTAATACATATGGTGCAAAGTTACCCACATTAGCTAGGTAACTTTGAGCCACAATAAAAATATTAATTATAAATACTTTGACGAAGCAAGCCCACTTAGGGAAAGAGGAAAAATGTGGGAAGAATCCAATGCAAAAAGGTGACATCATCTTCCTTTCTTCTGTCTTATATTGTGTGTTACTACTTCTACTATAAAAGACAGAAGGAAGAAGATGTCACAATTATAAATACTTGTAATTATTTCTCATTTGTGTAAAGTATAAAATTCATTGGCCTGTATTAATGTGCTATGTATTTAGTTAGTAAAGCTTACTTATGACAATATGAAGATTACACATAGAAAAAAAATTTGTGCAAAGTTACCCCAGTTGAGTGTACCTCAATAAATGCTGATGGTACCCTCATATTCGGAACAGACTAACCTTCCTTTACCTCCTATAATGAAATATTCAGCGTAAAAGATAAGATATTTTATTTCTTAATTTAAATAAGTTGCATCTTAAGTGACTGTACCATTTTTAAACATGAAACTATTAACTCATAAAAAGTTCAATGCAAGGTAATTTGCTCCTGAAAGTTCTAGGAGGTAATGAGGACACTTAATACAAAAAGACAATCTCTCCATTTATTAACTCCAAGTACGACAGTGACATGTTTAATCTCGTCTCAACTGGAACTTTTCCTCGGTCACTCCAGTCTTGTTGATAATGTTGATCAGGATACTGTCCCCAGTGTAGATATCTCGTTCGGCCGCAGATATGAACACATCCTTCAGGATAGCTAAGGCCTTCTCCTTGGCTATCGGCTCAACCACTACGTTCTCCATGTTCTTGAGGCCAACCTGATAGAAGGAGAAATAATTAAAAATAAATCCTCTTTTCAAAACAAACATCATACACCAGGAAAAGAAACAGGAACATATGTGTCGGACAAACAACATATTCCCACTTTACATTGCCGCCGATGGTTCCATCTCTTATTAGACCATAAACCTTCAACAGAACTACCTAAAAAAGAAAACAGTGGAAAGAGAAATGAAAAGTGATCAGGAATAGTTCAGAATTACCACAGTTGTCCATTATTACATCACCGTTTGTGTTCAGTTCAGATGAACTAAATCATTTCTCAGGGCAATTCACCTTTTTTATTAAGTAATAGGTCCTTGGAATGTCTATTTCAAACATCAAATAAAAATTTCTCTATGCATCTTCATTTCTCGTGGTCCACACGCATTATAAGATTCTTGGCACGGTAGATCTTTGTTAACAAAGAAGCAAGCGTGAAAGAAAATATCATTTAGGGCAATAAGTAGGCTGGTTATTTTGTCATTTTGAATTTATTTTCAGGCTGATTTATGTTTTCAAATTATTTTTCACAAGTAGCATTTTATGATTTTGAAAATCTTGAAAGGTTTAATGCCACCCTTGTCAAAAATGTTGTCCAAGAGTTGAGAAACTATATGCATCATCCTTGTGGCACATTTAGGGCTTATATAGTCGCAACTAGTGTGCTAGTGGCTAAGGACCCTGCAAGAGTACCTGGTTGTCGAGCAAGGGTTGCAACAATGCGCCTGCTGACCCGCCTGCCCGGAACTTGGAGCGCTCACAGTGTCCGATGGGGTCGTAGCTGTAGACACAGCCCCTCCCCTCTTCATCTAGTCCCGCCAGGATGTTGGACACATAGTAGGGGAAGAACCGCTTGTAATAGAGCATGGTGGACAGCATCTGGGCCACTGCAGGTGTGGACATGCATTTCTGGTGCTCATGGAGGTACATCTGGAGGAGAAGGAACATCACAGTAACATCTAGAGCATGAATCTGATTCCTCTCACATGGCCCCCAATTACTCGGTTCTGATCTGCCGACCCTGTCTAACCTGCAAGCGTGCTTCAAGAATGCGTGTGAGGGTAAGCGTGTCACACCAGCAACCCGTTGCCCCGAGCACTGTCACGTCCGACAGCTTGAATAGCTTAGACTGCTCACGAGTGTAGATAGAGAAGCCACTGCTCAGGCGAGTGTCTGAGGCGATGATGGCATAGTCCTCCCCTGCTATGGCCACGATGCTCCTGTAAACAAACGCTCTCATGACACCTAATTTTTCAGAGTACATGTCTGGTATGAAAAGTTTTCTTTTTTCTTTTTAAAATCATATTTTTACATTTACTTTCTTACTCTCTTTATCGATTAATAATCTTCCTTTACCCTTTTTCAAGACATCCCCAATACTTAGCACTTAGCACCGCGTCTTACTACCCGTTCGGGTTATACGCTTCAGTACTAATTACACTAATGGATTAGGAATTGGGAAGGTTGGATTTAGAGGAAGTGAACCCGCATTTGCGTGGAGGAAGAGTGGAAAACCATTTAGGAAAAACCACCCCCAGTTCACCCGACCGAGATTCGAACCTCGATCTCCCCGTCCTTGGTGGTCTGGCTCAACACGACTGGCGCGTTAGCCAACTACGCCACCGCGGCGGGTCATCCCCAATACACAACAAAAAATGTAATAGTTTTCAAGAAACTAATTACTTAAACATTTTATCTTTGTATGTCTCGCATGCTTCAAACATACACTTTAATAAGGACTATAGACTATAGACCTATTAAATAGCATACAGCATCAAAAACAAATTACTAAAGTACTTTAAAGTACGGTACCACATTAAATCGCATTTATATATTTTAGTTAAGATGATGTTATTCTTTAATGTAGTGAATGGTCATTGGAAATTGGCTCCTTAGACAATAACTGTTGCAGTTCCTTTAAATTAAATAAACTACATACCCTCCATTATCTGCATACGGAGAGAATCCGACCTGTTTAGGGGCTACATTAGCACTATATTCTTGTGAAAAATTCACTGGTGGACCCATCAATTCCATTTTCAATTTTATTTAAATTAAATTAGTGTAGGAATGGTATTCACGAATGATGACAAAACAAATTTATTAAATTTTACATGTCTGCCAACCAAACAAATTAAAGATTTTCTTGCAACAAAATATTTCCTAAGAAATTAAGATTCGACAATAAACATGGCAGCGTCTGCTTCAACAGTGGCAGGAGCAAAAACTACTTCTTTAATGCTACCCACACAGGGTAGTTAAAATGCTGTTGACACGTTACGTGTAAAGAATCCAACACTGTTGTTTTAGTGATATTTGTGATAATTTCTGCTAGCTGGCATATGTTTTGGCTAATATGCTATATCTTTAAAAATTCATGTGTATTATGTGTGAAAACATAATATTTTATGACTGTTTATCTAATTGGTATTTTACAATATTGTGTAATTTATTCTGTGTGCCATCAATTAAATTTGTACAAATAAGATGTTTATAGTATTAGCTAGCTTTTTTCTTTAAATTTTAAGCACCGCGTATTACTACCTGTTTAGGTTATACACCAGCTAGCCTTATTGATACGGGGTTTTAGTTAGTTATTGAACCGTGATTTTATGAGAGACTTTTTTAAACGGGGATTTGACTTATTGACTTTCTTTTTAGCTTTATTTACACGGGGTTTTGAGTGAGGTTTTTAATTCATTTTTTTAGAACTTTGGCTTCAAGTAAAGACGCATTATTTGCATACCATTTGTGGAGTTGAAATCCACCCCTTTCCAGTGTTTGAATTAGATCTTGCTGTAACTTATTAGGCCTGTGTAGATTATCGTGTCCTGTCTGAAGGTAATCCATATACATATCTCTACTGATAGCTTCTGATGCTTCAGGATAATTAGCTGATGCTTCATTGGCTAGATGTGTGAGGCATCTGGTTGCAAGAAATGAAGCAGATGATGCACCATATGTTACCTTTGCTAACTGGTAGTGTTCTAATGGTGCCTCTGAATTTGAGAGCCATAATATGCGTTGTAAATTCTAATCTCTTGGGTCTATACAAATTTGTGTGTACATCTCGGTGATATCAGCAGTCATTGCAGATGTTCTGAAACGCAATACTATAGACTGTAGATCTTGTTGTAGAGTAGGACCAACCATGAGAATATCATTTAATGACACTCCACTTGATGATTTAGCAGAAGCATCAAAGACGACGCTTGTCTTTGTGGTCGTACTACTTCCCTTATGGACAGCATGATGAGGTAAATATAACGCTGGTTCCATTAATAGCAGTGTCATAGGGTTAACCCACTAGCGACATAAATGTATCTTAGCCAATACACACTAGAGAGATAATAGTCTCTTCAGCTATACTAACTAGATACGTAGTAGTGTCTTAATCTATACCCACCAGAGACATAGCAGTGTCTTAAGCTATACCAACCAGAGAGATAACAGGGTTTCAGCCACTACCCACCAGATACATAACAGTATCTTATGGTATAACCACCAGAGACATAACAGTGTCTTAGGCTCTACCTTCCAGATATATAGCAGTGTCTTTGGCTATAGCCTACCCACCAAAGACATCACAGTGTCATAGCCACTAATCACTAGAGACATAACAGTATCTTATGGTATATCCACCAGAGACATAACAGTAACTTATGGTATACCCACCAGAGACATAACCGTATCTTAGGCTCTACCTTCCAGAGATATAGCAGTGTCTTTGGCTATACCCACCAAAGACATCACAGTGTCATAGCCACTAATCACCAGAAACATAACAGTATCTTATGGTGTACCCACCAGAGACATAAAAGTGTCTTAAGCTCTACCTTCCAGAGATATAGCAGTGTCTATGGCTATATCCACCAAAGACATCACAGTGTCATAGCCACTAATCACTAAAGACATAACAGTGTTTCGACCACTACTCACCAGGGACATAACAATATCTTAGGCTATACCCACCAGAGAAATAACAGTGTCTTAGGCTCTACTCAACAGAGACATAGCCGTATCTTAGGCTATACCCACAAGGGACATAGCAATGTCTGAGCAACTACTCATCAAACACATAACAGTGTCTCAGCCACTACTCACCAGAGACATTACAGTGTCTTGGGCTATACCCACCCGAGATGTAGCAGTGTCTTAGGCTATAACCACCAGAGACATGCATTGAATTAGGGTCTACTCACACTATATATATAACATTGGTTTAGGCTCTACTCATCAGAGACATACAAATGTATTAGACTATATTCAGCAGGGACATAAGATTGTCTTAGTTTATACTTACCAGAGACATACAAGTATCTTAGGCTAAACCCACCAGAGACGTAGCAGTATATTAGACTCTATTCACAAGAAACATAACAGTGGTTTAGGCTCTACTCACCAGAGAACTAGCAGTGTCTTAGGCTATACACACCAGAGACATAGCACTGTCTTATGTTATACCTACCAGAGACATGACAGTGTCTTAGGCTATACCCACCAGATACATAGCAGCGTCTTAAACTATATCAACCAGATACATAACAGTGTCTTTGCCACTACCCACCAGATCCATAACAGTGTCTTGGGCTATACCCATAAAAAACATAGCAATGTCTTAGCCACTACCCACCAGAGACTTAGCAGTGTCTTAGGCTATACCCACCAGAGATATAGCAGTGTCCTAGGCTATACCCACCAGAGATATAGCAGTGTCCTAGGCTATACCCACCAGATACATAGCAGTGTCTTAGGCTATACCCACCAGAGGTATAGTAGTGTCCTAGGCTATACCCACCAGAGATATAGCAGTGTCCTAGGCTATACCCACCAGAGACATAGCAGTGTCTTAGGCTATACCCACCAGAGGTATAGTAGTGTCCTAGGCTATACCCACCAGAGATATAGCAGTGTCCTAGGCTATACCCACCAGAGACATAGCAATGTCTTAGCCACTACCCACCAGAGACTTAGCAGTGTCTTAGGCTATACCCACCAGAGATATAGCAGTGTCCTAGGCTATACCCACCAGAGATATAGCAGTGTCCTAGGCTATACCCACCAGAGACATAGCAGTGTCTTAGGCTATACCCACCAGAGACATATCAATGTCTTAGGCTCCACTCACCAGAGTTATATCAGTGTGTCAGCCACTACTCACCAGGGACATAATGAAAGGATCAGTGATATCTACGTGTGGGTGTGGCCTAACACGTGGCCGCCATGATTGAATCTGGGCCCGTGTGGTTAGTACCATAGTCCCTCCCGCTTCTAGTCCGCACACTGCCATTTCGCTCCATAGACCTTCAGGCTTGTCAAATTGGTGCGGTATTTTTCTGTTTTTTTTTTTGTTGTAATTTGGTTTTATTATCAGTATGTGTTTAAAGGTAACTGTTATAATATATTCTATAGGTTAGGATTGTGTTTGTCTTAATTGCCCGATCTATTAAAATGTACACTCTTTATTTTGTTAGATAATTAAGGATAAGAATCAATGGGTGTTAGGGATTTTTTTGTGGATAGTGTCGGGAAGTGAGTTAAAACGGAAAGGTTTTTTTTTTTTGGCTAGATGTGAACTGTTTTGGGGACTGGTCAGCAGAGAGAGGTAGACTTCTGAAAAGTGTGAACAAAGTGAAAGATAATGTGTCTAAAGAGGTAAACTTGCGAGCCTTCAATACACAAGTTCACCTGTGTTAGTGCTCCAGTGAGCGAGGATGAGGTAAACCTCAAATTCTTTTAGTCCCTAGAAAACACCAAGGGATAAGAAAAAGTGCCAAGTGGTGAACTAACAACATTTGGTGGCCAACCACCTCAACTTCACGGAACTAACGGGATAGAAGGTAATATCTACTCAAGTTTTTTTTCTTCAACCGGGCCACAGGACTCTCTAGTTTTTTGAGGAAGCTCTTCGCCTGTCACACTAGGAACGCAGGAATTGTGTCTGGAAATTAACTTTCTATTACATTGTTGGCTAGAGCCGTTTAAATAACAGACACTGCTAATCTACAGACTATGAGCCTATACAAAGTAAATACTGTAACCCCGATCAAATGGACATTTTAACGTATTTTATTATATCATTACTATTTTTATTAAATGTAATTCAAACGTTCACTATACATGAATATGTTAGTTCTTAAGAGGGTATATTTGTGCATTCTAGTTTATAGCCACCTCTATTAAAGATGGCAATATACATTTATTGGTCTATTTAACAGTTGAGTGTGTATTGTTATTCATAGTTTGAAAAATGTTACTGTCGAGGCAGATGCCTCAGAATTGACAGAAAACCCCTTCCTTCATCCGTGGCGAGTTCAGGCACCAGAATCCCGAGAGTAAACCCGGATGTTTCTTCACTGGCGCCAGCCGGGCAGGCTTATAAATATTGTATAGGAACAGGGGTCCGAACCTTTTTAAATGGTGTGGAGCAGTGAGGGAGAGAGAACCCTTACAATAACAGTGTCTTAGGCTATACACACCAGAGACATAGCAGTGTCGTAGGCTTTACCCACAAGATACATAGCAGTGTCTCAGCCACTACTCACTAGAGACAGCAGTGTCTCGGCCACTACCCACCAGAGACATAACATATCTGGGGCCAGACAAACACTTTTAATTAAAACATGGAGAGATTTTAACAGGTATAATAAAACATTCCTTAATCTTTTAGATTATCTTAAATTAATTAAGTAGTGTTGATATCGAACATAACAGTAGACAAAACTCAATACCTGGCTCATAGGAGAAAATCAACAACTTATTACATAAACAAAACAGCAAAATGCTAATTAGTCACATTTAATTTTGAAATAATAAAAAATTAACTTTACAGAAGTTGGAACTTGAAAGGCGCATTAAGTCAACATTTCCCAGATTTGAAGGATTAGAAATTATTATTTATATTAAATGACAAAGTATTAATTTTGTATTATAGTTTCAATTAATATTGTTTAATGAAAATAATTGTTATTGGCTTATAAAAACATTTTATTTTATAGTTATTCATTCTAACCCTGCTAGGTAACAGCAGGTTTTATTCTGAATATGAAACGCTGATGGCATTTATTTTATTTCAGTTGTAAGATTATTGAAGTAAGTGTGGAAAATATTGGAGCAATAAATAAAAATATATGTTCAGCTATATCACGTAACAGCATTTAAATAAAGTGTATTATGAAGTGACAGGATGCTGTTATGTAGCGGGCGCCGCAAGTCGTGCCCGCTCCGCGCTACCTGGTGGGAACATGGCTGACGTTCGGGCTCGGTGTAAGCGTTGTTTGTTTTTAACATATAGACAGTTAACATACCGTATATGATTTCAATATGGCATTGTAAGTTCTTTAACTTTGTAAACCTATATCACAAATTTTTTTTCTATATTTAAAATATAGAGGAATTCAATAGGAATACATTGACATAAGATAGGCCTCTGTGTGACTAACGGTTCTCGATGTATTTAATATTTTCATAGAATGTAGAGGGACATATACTGAATGCATTCCAATAGGTCTAATTTTGTTATTAGTTTTGTCTAGGTTCAGGCTTTTTTTTATCGCTAACCTCCCAGGACAGAACACCACACATTTAGAGCGATATGATAGGCCCTAGGTTCTAGCGCGGTCTTCAAACAGCGGTCACTCGCCAAGCGCAACAAAGGCATAAGTGTTGCGGCACATAATTATACTAACTCGGAGTTTGCCCTTGGCTTCACTCATATTGAATTTAGGTAAATTACTTTTTACTCAATTTCAGACACGTACTATGAGGTGAGGATTTCAGGTGAAAGAGATAAAGCATATAAAATGCATCTATAGCCACTTGGAGTATTTTATTAATAAGATGATGATGTGTCATAATTTTACTATATTAACAATGTATTATTAAAATACAATAATTAAATTCCATATAATCAATTTAAAGGAAGGTTTAAACAACACTATATAATATTTTAAAGGAAGGTTTTAATACTATATATAGCTACACAAATTAGGTTCAAACACTACAAGCCATTACAAAATAATTTAAAAAATATACTTAAATACACTTTAGGAGAAGGTTCAAACATAATAAGTAGTTACAACATAATTTTTTAAAAAAGCATTTAAATAAACTTTAAGTAAAGGCTCAAATATAATAAATAGTTACAAAATAATAAACAAATATTTAAATAGACTTCAAGAAGAGGTTCAAACATAACAGGTAATTACAAAATAATTATAAAAAACCTTTAAATAAACTTTAAGGAAAGGTTCAAACATAATAAATAGTTAAAAAATAATAAAAACACATTTGAACACACTTTTAAAAGGTTCAAACATTATAAGTAGTCATACAAATTATTTAAAATACATTCATTACATCACAAGAGTTCCTCCCATTAATTGATTCTGAAGAAATATAGTAAGACAATATTAGAACACAGGCTGCACGGTATAACACGCTAGTCTCGTGCTAAACAAGACTGCCAAAGAAGGGGAGATCAGGGTTAAATCCCGGTAGGGTGCACTGATAGTGGTTTTCCTAAATGGTTTCTCCCTCTCCATGTAAATTTGAGTGCAATTCCTCTAAATTACACCTAAATCATCCCTAACCCATTAGCGTAATTAGTATATAGGCGTATAATCTGAACAGGTAGTAAGACGCAGTGTTAAAAAAGATATATATATATATATATTATATATATATATATATTACTGAGAGTGCTGAATTAATTATTTTGTAAAATAAACAGTGGATAAGCTTATATAGAATCACCGAAAGCGATGATTTATTTAACAGATAATAGGATTTATCTAAATTTACCAATGATTTTATTAATTTTCCAATGCAGTTTTGTGAAAGTATGAAACATTTCGGGGCGGGAGGGGGGCATTCGCCAATTGCCGGAGGCTAGAAAAAATTCTAAATGATAAACAGCTCTAGAAGTTCTCTAAAGTGTTTTTTATGGTAAAATAACCCCCTAACTGCCGGAGGCTAGGAAAAATCTATATATATATAAATATATATATATAAACAACTCTAGAAGCTCTCTAAAGTGTTTTTTATAGTAACATAATCCCATAATTGCTGAAGGCAAGGAAAAATTATAAATATTAAACACTTCTAGACACTATTTGAAGTGTTCTTTATAACAACATAGCCCCCTAACTGCCGAGGGCTATGACAAATTCTAAATATTAAACAGCTATAGATGTTCTCTTGAGTGTTTTTTTATAGTAACATAGCTCCCTAACTGCCAAAGGCTAGGACAAATTCTAAATACTAAACCGCTTTAGAAGCTCCCTGAAGTGGTTGTTTTTATGGCAATATAGCCCCCTAGCTACTATTATTATTATTAGCACCGCGTCTTACTACCCGTTCGGGTTATACGCACTTACGCTAATGTGCAATGGTAGGGTGATTGTGAGATGAAATGGAGGACCTACAGTTTAACGTGGAATCCGAACCACGGTGGAGGCCTGGCATTCCTCACATTCACAAGTTGTGATTAATACACATCTTGTCAGAGGTGAAGGAAGGGTTTGGCAATCAGATAAATCTGTGCCGGGACCGAGGATTGAGCCCCGGACTCCCAGCACAGAAGTCTGACACCTTACCCCTAGACCACCAGGTCACCCCCTCTAGCTACTGAAGGCTGGACAAAATTCTAGATATTAAACACGAGAGGCTCTCTCAAGTGTTTTTTTTTTATGGTAACACAGCCCCCCCGATTTGTACTTGTACCTTAATTTTGATATTGTTTGAGCCATAAATAAAGCCATATATATATTTTGTTCATACAATCTCGGAGAGGGGGGCCTTGCTTGTGTATCTGCATAAAAATATAGATCATCCAAACTAACCTAAATCAACCTAGTTTAACCTAACCTAAAATAAACTAGTCTATGCTTGTCTAAACTAACTTAGCTTGCCCAAACTAGCCTAACCAAACCTAATCTTGTCGTGACTTATTAACATTCACTGGTGGTTGATGGTAATTTTGTAAAATGTTCGGCGAGTATTTAAAATAGTAAATACATTTTTTTACATACCACAAGTGAACCAGTGAGGTTGTAGAATCATCAGTGACTTTACAAACTCATCACCTTCGCAGTAGCATTATAGCACAAAAAGTAAACATTATTAATATCAATGTATTTTTATATGATACATTTTGACCAACACTGCTACACAGAGATCGCTGTATGCAATGCATATTACAGGTATGTATAATATATCATATAATATGTTACTATACTATTTTCACTAAAAATCTAAATATATACTATATGCATATATAGTATTCACTATAATATATGTACAATTTAGATGTATGCGATGGATATATATATAATAACCATACATACTTTATAATGATATACTATTAACCGTTCAAGGAACTGTAACGTGACACAGCGCGTGGGAGGAGAAAGGCGGCGTAGGGGAAAGAGAGAGAAACAGCGCACCATAAGGACCAATCATATCGCTCTAAATTCGTGGTGCTCTGTACTGGGTTAGGAAATTTTAATACGCATCCAGGTGGCGGGAGAACACCCGGATCTTATGAAAGCGGACTTATACTTTCTGAAAAGTTATTGTTTTGAATGCATCTTGGTCAATATCTATAATTGAGAGGATTTTTTCCTAGTATTATATGAAGAATATGAAACCTAAGAGGCATTTAAAATCTATCTGTGCTTTGTAGGCTTTTCTCTCAGCAATTATATTAAAATATTCTCAAGATTAGAACATCTTTCAAGTGGTTTTAGTCGGAGAACGTGTAACTTTAATCAGAATTATTTGGGACATGTTTGTAAATTTTTACACCATTTTAATAATGTTTAATAAGTTGTATAGTAGCGTCTAACTCAGCTGAAGGTTGATTTTGTTGATCAGTTGGCCTTACTATTTATGATAATTTTAATGTTTGTTCTAACATGGATTTATGTATAACCTTGATGTATAAATCATTCATAGATTGTACTTTATGTAAATGAGACGTCTTGAAATTGCTGATTATGTCTGTGACCAATAAACCGTTTTATGAAAGTTAATTTGTATGTGATTTAATAAAACAAATTATTTTTGTTCCTGTTGTATCTGCGTCTTAAGTGTTAATACAATTTCAAGAATACAGGATTTAAAGCATTAATTCAAAGGAAATATACTACCATTTCCTCCAGTCAGAAATGTGAATCGCTGAACCAACTCTGCCATTTGCCGAGTTTTCTTGATCAAAATTAAAATAAAATCATCTAAAGAAGATCCACATTTAATATCAAATATGCTTAACATTATGTTAATAATATTTAAGGACAGCCCAATGTCATTTTTAAACTCATTAGTTAGCTATTTATTTATTGTACATGTTGAGAAAGTGCAAAATATTAGCACCGCTTCTTACTACCTGTTCGGATTATACTCATAAAGTGCAAAATAGTTTGTTAATGAAGGAAGGTTGTTAAGAATCATAAAAAAAACAAAAATTTATGGCATAATTTATTGACAAGAAGATAATAAAATGACTCATACATAGTAAAACATATTATTTATGTATCAGTGAACAAAAATCAGATTTAAATAAGATGTCGACAATTGGCTATCAAATGCATTAATAATGTCGATACTCACTCAAATTCCCAAACATAGTATCATTTATAAAATATCTTTAAACAATATTTAATTAACATTAAACAGAGCAGTTTGTAATGTTTTAACAGTTTAAAAAAATAATTAAAGCTACAAAATTTAAAAAAATTTCTACCCATTATTGAATTCAGGTAAATTACAAAGAGATTGATTCAAATTAGTTTTTTTTTAACAATTGTGCACTGACAATACTAATAATTTTAGTTCTCATCTAATTCAAAACTTAGCTAAAAGAGATTGTTCATGTTACCCATTATGTTAAGTTTACAGAATTTGTTTTATTGTGTTTAATTGATATTTTGGTTTAATGTCAATTCATATATTGGTCCTGTTCTTTCCAAACTAAAAAATCTATAATTTATTAAATTCTCTAAGGTGGAAGTTTCATTATTTCGGAACTCATCAGGGAGGAGTGTGAAACGCGCAATGCAACGTACTAAAAGAGGTTATATATTATATATGCGCATCCAATGTCCTTTTCCAGTGTTTGTCCTTTATATTATACCTTTTATGTACCTATCTATGTGTCCTATCATTCTTTACATTTTCTCCCTTTTGTGGTTTTTGGGTTTCCTCTTTGAGTTGCGTTGCACGTTTCACACTCCTCCCTGATGAGTTCCGATAGAATGAAACCTAGGTCAAGAGATTGGGCAGTGACGATCGATCGATTTTCTTTAAGAGGCAACCATTACCTCTTTGTCCAATGGCAGCAATGTAAAGTGTGAACTGTGTTCTTTTCATAGTAAAACCCATCTTAGGTTTGTCCCTTTTATATGTTTCTATCCACCTTTACTATACCTTCTTCCAAATATAATACAATTACCTCATAAAGTGAAAAGAGGTTTTCCTTATAGAGATTAATTTATTTTAGGTATTTAACATACACTTTATGAACCAAGTAATCATTCAGCACACGACAATTAATTTAAAGTTATTTAAGGTTTGACGATGCATACATATGTAGATGTATGACATGTTTTGTTTGTCCTGTCTCTTGCATAATAAACAATAATTTCTTAAAATCGTTATTGAACTTCAAAATAATGTATTAGATGAAGCTTGAAAATAAAATTCAAACTGAATGTTAATGTTTAACAATGAGGTAGCCCAGTGGCTAAATAATTTTATAATATAAATTGATAAAAATGAAGGTAAAATAAACAAATTGTGTAAATTTAATGTGTGAAGAATCCAATATACAAAGGAGACATCTTTCTTCTCTTATAAAGTAGAAATAGTTACACAATGAATAATATTTCGGCATTGTTGCCTTTATCAAAGAGAGAACAGGAAATACACTTTGCACAAACAATGAATTACTCCATTTTGATCCAATATAAATAATATAAGTTATATATAAATATTCAATAATTTGAGGCCATGGGAATGAAGTTTTTGAGAAGCATACTAGCTGTTACTAGAAGAGAGTATTAGGAATGAAGATGTAAGGTCAAGAGTTGGGGTACATGAGAGAGCAGAGGAAGCTAGGATGAGATGTTATAGGCACTTAATGAGGATGGTAGGGGAGAGGATTCCAAAAAGATGAATAGATATCATGTAGGTAAGGTGCCGCAAGAAAGACCAAGAGATGGGAGGAACATATAGCATGTGAGGAGAGGAGAATGGAGGAGGAAGAATGGTGGGACAGAGGGAGGAGGCATTTTACTAAACAGACCTGGCCACAGGCTGGAAATGTTCTGATTAATAGTTTGAGGAAAAGGTAATAGTAATAAAATCTATCTCATATTATTAAAAAGTGTTAATATTTTAGTGAGAAATAAACTCTTTAATTTAGAGCTGGGCCGATCAACTATTTTGCCGATTAGTCCGATGCCAATCATTTGTTGCCGATTAGGCCGATCACCGATGCCGATTATTTTTGTTTTCAATTTTAATAAGTGTATAAAGTAAAATGAACCTTAAAGCAAAAAAAAAGTTACTTTTACTAGTTTTATAATGTCCAATTTAGTTTTGTTTTAGCAACATTTAGATAGAAACTTTTAAAATGTAAAGGTTGTTTAATTATTATTTGATATTGTTATTGTTAGGACAAGTGAACCTGTCATTTAACAAAAACAAATCACATCAATAAATAGCAAATATACCGGTACATGTTAGATAATTAAAATATGATTTCACATTTATGATTAAATAGGCCTACTGATCCTTTCATTAGACAAAGACAAATCATAATCAGCAAATTTAAATTTAATTTTAATGATATGCGATAATCGGCCGATCATCGGATTAATAATCGGCATCGGCCCAGCGCTACTTTAATTAAGGCCTGGTGGTTATCTTGATTTGATAATCCATTGGTGGGCCAATTTCTACTGAGTTGAGAACTCACATTGTTTGGAAAATGCTTTTAATAATTTGGTTCTGTAGCAGATTTTCAAAATCCTGGTTGTGGGTACCCGGCATGGATGGGTACAGGCTTGTCTAGGTTTTTGGGTTTGTATCAAAACGAAGATTGTTCATTCGCTGTTCAAGAGAACCTGTAGTAAGAACTATATATTCGGCATCACATGATTTTAAAGTATAATGACCTGGACCTACACACAACCAAAATATTAAGAACATTCCCCAACAGTCTAAGAGTTTTCAAATCAGACTGGAAACCGGCACACCAATGTAACAATTCTCAACTCTGACAGTGGGAACTACCCCACCAATGTAAAAGTTCTAAACTCGAGATTACCACCATGATTTAATAGAAGTTTCTTTCTTACTAAAATATTATCATTTTTTTAAAAATACTACAAAATAGATATTTTATTCTTCCCTTATTCAAATCAGTTATACGACCCAGTCCAGGTTAACTTAAATCACTTCTTAAAAGAATGATGAAAATCATAACCAGGAAAACATTATTTAACATGAATTTGGTATTAAAAGTGATAAGGATTAAAAATTTCTTGGAATGTCTTTTATTGATTTGGTACAGCAGACACACACATTCAGCACAATGCAGTAAGAACACATTAAAAAAAGAAACTATTAAACCATAATCCTGGGTTAACTGTTCTATGAATACCACTCACATTATATAATGTAAATCATACTTGTTTATAGAATATCAGTGATTGGAAACGGTAGTTTGTGAAATGAAAGAGTCTAGTCAACCAGTGCACATGAAAAGACAACATCTCAACAAGGTAAAATTGTAACTAGTACAAGAAGTTGTAGACATGAAATACAGATTGAAGTTTTACAAACTACGACACACAGGTCTGACAATTACTTCCTCCTGCGACCAGCCCTGGAGCGTGTAGCTGTGTTGCTCCCCCTCGAAGCTCCACGTCCGCGGGCCGCTGCGGCTCTTGTACCCTGCTTAGGGGTGCCCTCACCTTCTGTGCTTTCATTATCCCCTTCCTGAGCGTCAGACTCTCCCTCAATGGAATCCATAAGGTTTCCCACTTCTTTGTCCACCTCCTCCCAAGGGATCTCGTCAACGTCCATCCCAGCTCCTGACTTTTTCTCCGGAGTCTTGTCGACCTTGCTGTCATCATTCATAGACTCGTCTGCGTCCACCTCAAAGGGGTCGTACTTCTCTTCGGTGACAGACTCATCCTTGATGACACCCTCCTTAGACTTGTCTAAGGTCTTCTTCTCCACGTCAGATACCTTGTCCTTCTCTGTCGTCAAAGAGGTGTCCTCTTCCTCGTCATTCTTGGCGGTGGTCACTCTGCGTCGCTTCCAGTTGCCTTCATCATCGACAGAGTTGTCATCATCTGCTGGGCGCTTCTCCTGAAACAAGATATACTTTTAATTTCTGATTCAATTAAACCCTTCACATACACAGACTTTAAAATTTAAAGTGTTTCCTTCTGTCCAGTGACAGCAGTGTATGAAACTTAGGAGTAATGGTAGCCTAGTTAGGCTCCTTGCACAGAGCACATTACCGTGTTGGCTAAGATAGGTTGCTGTGGTGCACACGGCATGGCAAGAATTCAAGTCACCAAATTACTTTGTATTAAAAAAAATTTAGAATGTGATGGGTTCATCCTTTGAATGTAGGGCAGGACAAAGTGGGAACATTTTTGACATTGTTCACAGAATTATGAGAGGTCAATGCAAAATTCAATTATTTTCGGATGTTCAAATTGTCGTCTGATGTACTATTACAACGTCTAAGTGGCAGCTTGAACTGAAAAGTGATGATGCCGAATGAACGTATGGAGAAATCCCACACAGTGTGAAGGGCTCCATATACTAGTATGCCATACTGCAACCAGACAAGACTATGGCACCGGACAAGTCCAGCGGGCTGCCGTGAGTACAACAGCAGCCACGTACGGGAAATAATCGCGACCATGACGTGTGTAGAACTCCATTCCACCTAATTCAAGACATTTTGGTGGGTTGTGGAGCTAGCATATGGGCTAAGCGCTTGAAAAAGGAAATTTCTGCAAAGAGGCTTTAGAGGCGGCAAAGGAATATTCTGCTGTGACTGTCTGGGGCGCAAGACAGTGGCCAGTCATGATCCGAGTGTCGTCCTCGTAGTCTATCCACTGGACCTACATGTAAGTAGGAGAGGGGCCCTGTATTGGGTAAGGAAAGGAGATATATCCAGAACTGAGGAGATAATCAAAGAGGGAGTAGCCTCGGTTCTGAAGATTGATCTTGTCTTAGAGGTGGAGTGACACAGGTAGGAGAACATATAAGTTTTTTCCAAGCATTTGAAAGATAATGCTGATGAAGCACTTGCAGACTTCCCAGGGTCTGGTGCACTTCATCACTGGTAAAGGTCCGTACATTGCATCTCTACATAGCATGGGACTAACCGTGACTAGACAATGTGACTGTGACGAGGAGGCTACACTGGAGCACGTGATCTTGGGTTGTGAGCAAGAGATAAGAAGGATCCCCCAGTATGAAATACAGGGCAGATTAGTTGGAGTTGCCTTGAGAGACCTAACCTTGTGGAGATTCCTTGACATGATAGCTGAGACAATATCAAAATGTGAGAGAGACACTTACATAAATAGAATGAAGGTAGCTAAACCCGACAGATGTGACTCTCAGGTGCGAAACTCGACTGATACTGGGAATATGAGTGAAGATGTAAAGGAGGAGCATACAGAAGGAAATGTCATTGAGTGGGCATGACTGGAAAAGGATAAGGACAAATTGAGATACTGACAAATGGACTTAAGAAGAGGATATCAGAAGAATAAATATGGGGCTTTTTAGGTATCCTGGAACTGCTGGGGGTCAGCGCAACGGAATACCTGAGCTAAAGCTCGGAAGGACCATCGCCCTGGTACTGGCTGAAGCATGTAATAGGCGTGTAGCCCCTGACAGAGAAGACTATCCCACCGCAACAAGTGATGATGGGGAGAAGCGGAAAAGGACTTCCTCGGTAAGCTGATGGAGATGGACGTCTGTGGAAAGCATAAATCCGGTACCATCAGGAAGCAGATTCAGAATATGTCCAGGAGAAAGGGTAACAACATAGATGTAATAGCAGGAAATTTATAGTGTATTTTAGGTTAGTGTTAGTTTTGTTTAAGATCCAGCCTTAGAGTTGGTTTCGTGTGATAGTAGGCGGAGCACTATTTCCCTCCCCAGGTGGTAAATAAGGGGATGCCCATCTCCGCTGGATCTCCTGACGAGTCTGGGATTGCGATCCAGGGATTGGGGGTGTAATTTACCCGGAGCGGACCAACTAGTGAGAACTCTTAAGATGGGGTGCTAGTGAACGTGAGTTTAGGGAAGTATTTTTGAAGTTTTTACAGCATAAACATTTTTGGCCAAAATAAAACAAGTATTTCTTCTATAGAAACATATAGTTTAGTTTTCTGCACATGTTAATCTCAACAGTCCTTGAATATCTGTCAAGGGGGTCCTAGAATTTAATGACAACTTTTTCTCTTAATTTAAAAAGTTTGTCACCAAATGCCACCATGCTTATGCCAGATATTCAAAAATTGGTGAGATTAGCACGTGCAGAAAACTAAACTATATGTTTCTATAGAAGAAAAATTTGATTTATTTTGTTCACAAAATGTTTATGCTATAAAAACTGCAAAATTAGCGCACTAAATTTGCGCTCACTAGCACCCAACCTTAATGAATTTATGGGGATATGTGGGCTAGTTGGTATATAAGATTTATAACCAGATTGTTATTTTTTTTAAATAATAGAAATTCAACTGTAAATGGGAATAACTTCAAGATAAAGAATTAACTAGACCTGAATTAAATTATAAGAAGTCAGGTCATAGAGTTAGCTTAGTAAAAAGAAATCCACCTAGCAGTCGAGTGGACTCACAAGACCGTGCTGTGTGTAGCCCCAGGAAAAACCAATGCTGTGTGCAAGAAGCCATACGAGCATCTCCAATTATTGCCTTATAGCTTGGAAATGTATAGTTAGACACTGTACACACACTGTATTGTAACGTCCCACTGGGAAAGTGTGAAAAGTGTAAGAATATGAATGTGTGCGCGTGTTTTCCTATCTTAACCTAACTATCCTTTCAGGTTCAATGGCTTTCATCACTATCACTTAATAGGCGTGTGCGAAGTCACTTTCAATTCGAAGCCAACTCTATAATCAAATATTTGAAATATTCTCAAGCAGAATCGATGTTCGAATATCTTCTTTTAGTTGTTTTATGCTTGAACAAATTTAAATGTACAATTCTTTGTAATATTTCGTGTTAATCTGACAAATTAAGTTATTATCATAACGTGCAATTCAATTACTTCAGATTTGTTCAGTAAGAATATTAATTTGTAACGTATAAAACAGCACCGAATGTTTATAATTCCACATATATAGAGTATTTTGGCTGTCAATATTTTTAATGGCGAAGTTCCAAAGCCAGAATTTGTTTCGAAGCGAAGTCTAAGCTGATGTTTGTTTCGAAGCTTCGCACACCCCTATCACTTACTGTACATTACTATAGAGCAGAGGTGGTATAGCAGTCGATCACAGCCAATAGTTTAGTCAATCACTTGGCCGATCAATTAAAAAATCTAAATATCGAGGCTGTCTGACTGATGACCATTTACAATCCTGACTTCATTTATGGCAGAGTTATTATTAACTCTCATTCAACAAACTATCCTAATATTATGCAGTGTCATGTATCTACTTAAAAGTAAAGTGTTTAAAGAGAAACTACTTTTTTCAGGGAAATTATATATATTATGTAATTTGATGAAAAACTGAGTTTTAGTGTATGAAAGGGCTATAAGTTCTTAGATGTAATATACATTTACTATTAAAATACAAAATGGGTTAATGTTTTACCAACTAAACAAACAATATAAGCTTATGGTTCCGTAGTAGGTTGCAAAGGATTTTTCTTCTCTGGAGTAGATCCCTAGATAAAAAGTCTGGCCACTCCTGCTATAGTGTGTTTGTACACTGTCTTATTGTACATTTCATAATAAAGTGTTGTGCTCACAGTTCCGGCTGCCGCCTCTTCCTCCTTCCTCTTGAGGGCCTCCCTGCGGTCCTTGGCCTCCAGAGCCCGAGCCTAACACAAATTGAAAGAGATGTCATTTAATATGAATTCTAAGTTTATAGAAGATATCAAGACATCTTGCCCTCTTAACCATTTTAAACTTAGTATAATTACTATACAATAATTAGTACTTGTACACACCAAGTCTTGAAGCTAAAATTATCATCACAACAATTTAATTACTCTAAAATTGTATTATATTTGGAAGAAGGTATAGGAAAGGTGGATAGAAACATATAAAAGGGACGAACACAATATGGCTTTACAATGAAAAGAAGAACACAGTCCACATTTTACATTGCTGCCAAAAAAGTAATAGTTGCCTCTTAAAGAAAATCGATCGTCACCGCCCAATCCCTTGAGGATTACTCTAAAATTGTATTATGTCAAAATTAATTTGTAATGTATATAAAGCACACCCCTAATAGTTTGTATGGTTTGAGATTGTAGTTTATCTCAAACATTGGGGAAATGGTGAACCAAGGTCTCAAATAAATAATATACCTAGAGATGGAAATTTTCCGTAGTGGCGGGATTAAATTGTAGAGGTGGCACCTAGAGCCAATTATACTTCAAAATAGTGTGTTAAGTGACGAGAAGGTTATAAGAAGGGGGCAAGGGAGGTGTAGATGCAACCACAAAGAATGAGTGGAGAGAGAAATTTCGGGCCAACCTTAAAATTATTTTAATTAACTTATTGATAGGGACATGCAAAATTCACATTTGCGATAAAGCAAATTTTTACACAAATTTTGTTTTCATACGAATAACACGAATTTAAGATTTTCCTAAATAAACTTTTTTTTTGTAATTTGGGCAAATACCACGAAATCCAATATTATTTTTAATGTGGTAACACGACGATAGCGCTATACTAAGGCTTCCGTTTGTACAGATAGTATCTGTTTTAGTTGATTTTAAAGGTATAAAAGGGATCACAGGATATACAAGTATTTTCATGGACTGAGGCTTTTTTTTTAAGGTTTAAATTAAAAACCACAATTTCTACTTTTACACATTTCATTACTTAAATTTGGATAGATCGATTCTGTTTTCAGCTTATAAAAAAATTTCATATTAGATGAAAGCAAGGACATTAATATAAACGGCCCTTGCTACAGGTGGTCATACTTGACAAAATTAAATCATCCTCTTATTTAATAGTTATTTAGTCTTCTATGATAACATGTTTATATGTTATTATTGTTTGGCCTAAACATAAATTGATAATCGATTGTTCCGATAGGCATTGCTATTTGTAAAACTGGAAGATAATGATATTCAAGTTTGACATTACTAAGTGTGAAATGTTACATGCATATTTATATTTGATTTTTCTCTGAATATGTATCCTAGTTTTTTTAGTGAATACTAATTTGACCTGTATTTGCATAAATAATAACATCAATTTCAGCATATAATATAGCTTTTTGAGAAAAATAACACCACTTTTCCTCTAAAAATACCTCATCTTTTGCATGTCTACTTGATTAATGATAAAAAATTGAAGTATGAATTATGAACATAACGGATGGCCAAAGGCTCACATTCATTTGTTTCCTTACAATTTTTTTTTACTACTCGTTCGGTTTGTACGCCTATGTACTAATTATGCTAATGTGTTAGGGATGAGTAAGATTGAATCTAGCTAGAGGAATTGCACCTGTGAAAGTGGTGGTGTTAACACCCTCAGTAGAAACTAATCTTCAGTATAAACGTTGACATTTTTGATATCTATATCCCGATTATATAATAGTTTCATTTAATCACTTGAAATTACTTTACAGAAATATAAATGAGAGTAGAGATAAAGTAATACTAATCAATTACTCACCTGAGTTTTGAGGAGGGCAATAAAGTTGTTGTAGTGACCCAAAGTGCGGCAGTGAGTCAAGGCGTCTTCGTCGTTCTGGAAGAACCGGTGGCACAGCCGGCACGTCACGCCAGCCACTTTCTTCAACAGACTCTTACCTGTATTAAACCAAACAATTACAGCTCTCACCAAAACTTACAAACAATTACAGCTCTCATCAAAACTTACAAACAATTACAGCTCTCACCAAAACTTACAAACAATTACAGCTCTCGCCAAAACTTACAAACAATTACAGCTCTCACCAAAACTTACAAACAATTACAGCTCTCGCCAAAACTTACAAATAAAGAAAAAATGGCACCAAAAGACTATATTAAAATAAATGTTGAGTGAGGACACAAGGGCGAGGCCTACAAACTTACTAGAAAATTGGACTCAAAGTTCCCAATTTAACCACAACAAACACACGATTGAGAATTATGTAATTTTCAAGGTACTTCAGTTCCCTTCTTCAGCATGGTCCATTCTGTTTTACTCTCTTCTACTGAAAAAAGGACTAATGTGCCCCAAAAATTACATAAATGGGAATTGATTCAGTATAAAATTTTAAATATATTATTATCTAAGAGGTCTCATCACTCACCCACTGGGACATCTGCGTTGTACTTGGGGATACGGTGTCTCAAGCTCTGCCCCGGACCGTGTCCTGGGGTGTCCCCTCCTGTCTCTGCTTCGCCCTCCTTGGTGTCATCCTTAGATTTCTCCTCTTCTCCTTCTTTCCCCTCTTCCTTCACTCCATCTTCTCCCTCACCGAGGTCCTTGGACTTGTTCTCTTGGATGTCATCTTCTTCCTGCTCGCGCGTACGCACCTTCATGTCCTTGTTCAGCTCGTCCCCTACAACCAACAATTACACCTTCATGTCCTTGTTCAACTCGTCCCCTACAACCAACAATTACACCTTCATGTCCTTGTTTAACTCGTCCCCTACAACCAACAATTACACCTTAATGTCCTTGTTTAACTCGTCCCCTACAACCAACAATTACACCTTAATGTCCTTGTTCAACTCGTCCCCTACAACCAACAATTACACCTTAATGTCCTTGTTCAACTCGTCCCCTACAACCAACAAGTTCATGTTTTTGTTCAACTCGTCCCCTACAATCAACAATTACATGTCCTTGTTCAGCTCGTCCCCTACAACCAAATTACACCTTCATGTCCTTGTTCAACTCGTCCCCTAAAACCAACAATTACACCTTCATGTCCTTGTTCAACTCTTCCCCTACAACCAACAATCACACCATGTTCTTGTTCAACTCTTCCCCTACAACCAACAATCACACCTTTAAGTCATTGTTCAACTCTTCCCCCACACCAACAATCACACCTTAATGTCCTGTGCAACTTGTCACCTTTAACAAAGAAAAAAATAATCCAAAAATCAAAGTATTTCACATTTTTCAGCTATCTGCTGTACCTAGAGCTACAGCACATCAACTCCGATTTGAGCAGAATTGACCAAGCTGTAATTAGTTAAACTAAAGCAGAGAAGCTTGTGCTGATGTCAATGAAATCTTTTAGAAATCGTCATACATGACTCCAATCTAGAACATGAGTGAGGGAGGCTCTTCTAGTATTAACAAATCGACCAATACCATAACTGCCAGACTCGGCTGAGATGAAGTCATCGAGGGTGAACTCATCTTCATCATCTCCACCGGCCGCCGCCTTCTGCTTCTTACGAGCTTCCGCAGTTTTCTGAACAATCACAATCAAAAATCCTTACAATAATCAATGGATCGGGAAAAGTGCATGGAACTAGTTGTATAAATAGTTCTAGCCTGAAAGTGGGCGGACTCTTCTCACCAATAATTTGCTTCTATAACCCAGAGACCAACCTATAATTTCACCAATACTCTAATAACAGTTTATCTCTTTAATGAAACCTATTTTCACTTTAAGGGGTACTTTTTGATCTATAGGGACCCTCTTTTCTCCCTTTTGAGACAACTACTGGCAATGGAAAGAGGATAACACTTTACACTGCTGCCACTGGACAGAGGTAATGGCTGCCTTGAAGAAAATCAGTACTTATGTTCTTCCAAGAGAGATAATTAGTTGTTACAAATAAAACCATGATTTAGGGAGGAAAATACCATAAACAATGGAGACATTTATCTAAATATTTAAATGCCGAGATGAAACAAATATTCTGAAATGAAATAACAAATCAGCCCAGGATTTAATTAAGCTATGTTTTTATTTCTTGTATCTGTATTGTGAACCAACCTTTAGATGCAAGGGAGTGAGTCTGTGGTGGTCCCATTCTATTCTCGTGGGGAACTCCTTCCCACACGGGAGACACCGTGGGTGCAGGAACGCCTTCAGTTGCTGCCAACATAGCAATTTACATTACTTCAATCTTCATTAATAGCTCAGATGCAAGATTAATGTGTATAGATGAACTGAACTGTATGTAATTCTCAAGAGCACACGACCTACCTCAATACAATCAGTCAGATAATAGGTTTGAAAAATATACATGTCACAATTTCAATCCCTTAATATTTACAGTTTCTATCTTTACCCCCCCACTTTAAAAAGTATGGTTTTTATTTATATAGAGTGATGTAATATGGTTTAAAGAGAAGAAAAACACCAAGTGAAGCTTCAAAAAAACTCAAATCAAATGTTTACTAGCTTCGACTTCCCCTTAAAAAAATCATTTTTCAAATAATTTGAAACTGTGAATTGGTTTTTTATAATGTACTATAAATTTTAATCAGGTTTTGGTTACCATGTTATATCCATGTTTATCACACAAAATTCACAATTCCTAATTAATAAAACTTTAAATACTGTGGATTAATAATTATTACTAACCTTTGTTTTTCTTATATGCTGATAAAAATGATCAGTGTGGCACTATTGTATAGCTTGTTTATCGATTAGCTCGATATTGTTTGACTATAGATTTAGACCATTACTAAACAGGTCATTCAGGTTTGTTGACACAGTGACTGTCATATTTTCCTCTAGTTCGGCTGAGATTAGTGACTTTAATGATTAATATCCAAGTATTTTACTTTAAAATAATGATCAACTAAGTTGTTTTCTGCTTTTTGTAAACAATTTTAGAATTTTAAATAGTTCAACTGTTTTGACAAAATATTGAATTACTATCGGTTATTAACTTCATTCAATAGTCGGTTTTCTGACTCACATTATACAAATTTTGAATCTTTTCATAATTTTATTTTAACAAGGTAATTTTTATTGGACCCTTTTCAATAGTTCATGGCGAACCCATAAAATAGACACATGCACAAAGAGATACAGTCTGACACTTTAGCAGAGTCAGTAGCCTGTTTGCCTACTGATATGGGTCACAGGTTTGATTCCTGGCATGGCCAAAAATTTATCAGTGATGAATATAATATATAATTGGGTTTATCCTTTCACAGTGATAAATTGACGGGCGGGGACTGAATGTTGTGCCTGTCCTAGCCCTAATTTAAATCATAAATTTATAATGCATAAGAAGCTGAGACAGGCTTAACAAGACGGTGGTGGAAAATATATGACATGAATAAAAAATTGACCACAAGCTAGAAACAGTAATGGATGTAAAGTAAACAAAGTGATAACAATAAAAATTGCCTGCATGTTGAAAACTATATTACTGGTGAACACTTGTTTCTTTATTACTATTTAAAATTAAATATTTAATTTATATTGGCAAAATTCATTGTTAAAATTATTTGTATATAACTATTTTTAACCACGCTTCTATGTTGGTCTTTTCTTTGTATTATTCTCATCTGCATTAATGACTCAATAGTTTTATTTTAGATATATCACGTCAAAGAAGAAAAGCAAACATGAAAAAGGTTTTTTTACAATAGCTTCCGATTTAAAAAAAATGCAATATATGCCTGAAATCTTACAAAACACATGTCTGTGTTAACTCCTACTCATTCTAGGATTTTTTAAATTCTTGCACGAGATTTGACTCGGAATCAATATGAAATTTCTTTTAAAAAATGAGATTCGATTAGTCAATTATAAAAAATTAAATTTCAATTTAACAACGAAAGTTTTGGATTCAAGTTTAACAAATCTACTAAAACACAGATATAACTCAAGTCACCTGATGTCTCTCGTGCTTGCGATGAGTCACCAAGCTGCCGTAGAAGTTGAGGTCACACATGGTACAGTACTCCTGGGCCCCCATGTGAAACCTCTTGCCCTGGCGCTTCATGCGGTCCAGCTCAATCTCCCTTTGTTGCTCTGCAACCTGCAACACACACATCTCACTTGTTCAACTGACACACTTGTAGAGTGGCGGAATATAGAACATTTTCTAGCAGCTCAATATATTAACTTCTACTTATGTCTCATTAGCTCCAAATCTTAGCTTCTACTCGTGTTTCATTAGCTCTCCCTTGATCTTGTAGCTCCCAATCTTACTTACCGACCGCCTGCTCGTGGGTTCCACCTCGATCTTGTAGCTCCCAATCATACTTACCGCCTGCTTGTGGCTCGTTGGTTTCACCTCGATCTTGTAGCTACCAATCATACTTACCGCCTGCTTGTGGCTCGTTGGTTTCACCTCGATCTTGTAACTACCAATCATACTTACCGCCTGTTCATGTCACATTAGCTCCACCTTGATCTTGTAGCTCCCAATCATACTTACCGTCTGTTCATGTCACATTAGCTCCACCTTGATCTTGTAGCTTCCAATCTTACTTACCGCCTGCTCGTGTCGCATTAGCTCCACCTTGATCTTGTAGCTCTCTTCCAACTTGTCCATCATAAGCTGATGTGTTCGGCCCTTCAAGTGGTTGTCAAATGACTGAAACAATTCATTAACAGTTCATGAACAAAGTCACTGGTGAAGTGTTCAATACCAAAAGAGTGAATGTAGGAACTAGTATCACACCAACCTGCCCATCCCACATGTGTTTCTTGCAGACATGACAGAAGAACAGCACCTCAGGAACACCTGTGTATCTGCCAGAATCATTCTGGAAACATCAGTCATTGAAACATTTACAACATTCCCTCTCATCATTTGCACAATCAATTAGTAGAGCTTGCTACGAACACAACACTGTGTGGTGCGATCTAGTCAAGGACGGGACACCCGGTGACGCGATCTAGTCAAGGACGGGACACCCGGTGACGCGATCTAGTCAAGGATGGGACACCCGGTGACGCGAGGTAGTCAAGGACGGGACACCCGGTGACGCGAGGTAGTCAAGGACGGGACACCCGGTGACGCGAGGTAGTCAAGGACGGGACACCCGGTGACGCGAGGTAGTCAAGGACGGGACACCCGGTGACGCGAGGTAGTCAAGGACGGGACACCCGGTGACGCGAGGTAGTCAAGGACGGGACACCCGGTGACGCGAGGTAGTCAAGGACGGGACACCCGGTGACGCGAGGTAGTCAAGGACGGGACACCCGGTGACGCGAGGTAGTCAAGGACGGGACACCCGGTGACGCGAGGTAGTCAAGGACGGGACACCCGGTGACGCGAGGTAGTCAAGGACGGGACACCCGGTGACGCGAGGTAGTCAAGGACGGGACACCCGGTGACGCGAGGTAGTCAAGGACGGGACACCCGGTGACGCGAGGTAGTCAAGGACGGGACACCCGGTGACGCGAGGTAGTCAAGGACGGGACACCCGGTGACGCGAGGTAGTCAAGGACGGGACACCCGGTGACGCGAGGTAGTCAAGGACGGGACACCCGGTGACGCGATATAGTCAAGGACGGGACACCCGGTGACGCGATATAGCATAGTCAAGGACGGGACACCCAGTGACGCGATATATACCTCAGTTTTAGCTTCTGTGGTGCTGACTGACAGCTCACAGCTGACGGCTTTGAAAAGCTACCAGACCAAATTATGTATCCCTACGCCGAACCATATGATCTGCAAAAAACATGTCTTTAGCAGTTATCACTTCTGACAGTCAAAATTTAGGTATATACCTAACTGTTGACTGTCAGAAGTCATCTGTGAACTGTCAGTCAGAACCACAGAAGCTAAAACTGAGGTATAGCATAGTCAAGGACGGGACACCCGGTGACGCGATATAGCAGTCAAGGACGGGACACCCGGTGACGCGATATAGCATAGTCAAGGACGGGACACCCGGTGACGCGATATAGTAAAGGACGGGACACTCGGTGACGCAATATAGTAAAGGACGGGACACTCGGTGATGCGATGTAGTCAAGGACGGGACACTCGGTGATGCGATATAGTCAAGGACGGGACACTCGGTGATGCGATGTAGTCAAGGACGGGACACTCGGTGATGCGATGTAGTCAAGGACGGGACACTCGGTGATGCGATGTAGTCAAGGACGGGACACTCGGTGATGCGATGTAGTCAAGGACGGGACACTCGGTGATGCGATATAGTCAAGGACGGGACACTCGGTGATGCGATATAGTCAAGGACGGGACACTCGGTGATGCGATATAGTCAAGGACGGGACACTCGGTGATGCGATATAGTCAAGGACGGGACACTCGGTGATGCGATATAGTCAAGGACGGGACACTCGGTGATGCGATATAGTCAAGGACGGGACACTCGGTGAAGCGATATAGTCAAGGACGGGACACTCGTGAAGCGATATAGTCAAGACGGACACTCGGTGAAGTGATATAGTCAAGGACGGGACACTCGGTGAAGTGATATAGTCAAGGACGGGACACTCGGTGAAGTGATATAGTCAAGGACGGGACACTCGGTGAAGTGATATAGTCAAGGACGGGACACTCGGTGATGTGATATAGTCAAGGATCCACCCACACAACACTAATCTCCGGTAGTTTGGTGGTCACTGTCCCACAAATTTGGGTCCTGTGTTTATATCAGGGCTGGGGCTTCCAAATCATCAACTCCTTAAGTATATTCAAGCTTCAAGAATAAAATTGGAATTTGTTTCAGAGCTCAAACCTCTTATTGGTGGTTTATTAGACATAAATATAGACCAAAATCAACCAGACCCCAGAACAATAATTATTTAGCACTTAAATTAACGTATGAATGTCATAATGAATAGTTATTATTGGTATTTTCACCAGTAACTTGAGATATAGTATCATAAACTAAACAGCCTAAGTACACCATGTTTTTTGAGAGTCTGATTACTCTCTTATCTAGTTTTAAACCAAATTAATCTAAGTACACTTTCATTGTGATGGCAAGTCAAGTAGAGCCGAGAGTTATAAATATATACCTTGCCCTTAGATTTGTCACCCTCATCCTCAGATTTCTTCTCCTCCTTCCAATCACGTTTCTTATCCTCATCATCGCCCTCCTCCCTATGGAAACATAGGACAAGTGTTACTGACAAAACCAGTGGGATGTGAGGATTATTGGTTACAAACATGCCTGTAAACATTGCCAAGGACTCCCTGATTAGAGTGGACTACACACTACTCACATCCTAACTAAACTTTGTAATATATTTGGATGTATGAGTGCTACTGCCGTAACCAGGTGGTAGATATTATAAACACGTCAACTAGAGTCCGTTCATGATAGGTTTTTACATGGATGACAGTTTGAAAATCATATGTTCAGGTTTTGTGTTGCCAACACCTGTCTAAGATAATTGTTTTGTTATAAATCTAAAGTTTTTTTAATTACGTGTTATATTTTATATTTAAAATAATGTAAAATTAAGTTCTCATACTTTTCATTACTTTTAATAATTTCCTTTTATCCAACTCGAAACAATATTTGAAACATAATTAAATTACTTATTCTTTGTTTTGGAACGTTATTGATTATGTGCAATATAGTGCATACATTAATTCCTTTTAATATAGGCATTGTATTAACTTGGAAAAGAGAAAATACTTGTAATTTTTTTATGTATAATAAATGATTTTATGATTATTTTATCGTGTTTCAATATATTTAACTGAATAAAATATTTTAATCCATTGCTTGGGTGCATCATTGTAAAGAACTTGTTTCAGTCACGTTCAACCCCATGGTTTAAATTCAGTTGCCATTATGAAGCTAAGTTAGTTAAAAAGTTTTTGTGGAAGTTGTGTGAATATTATTTTTTTTAAGTGGAATAAAACGATAAATAAGCTTTGTGTCCGACCTCAAATAAATATATAAATAATATAGGCCTAAATTACTGTGGTTAACTATCACATTCATGTATTACCATTTGTTTTCATTACAGTAATCCAAGTGATGTCAGCTGTTGGCATAATGTTATATTAATGATATTTTGAGCTGTCTCCCAAGTAAACTAAGGTCATGAATGAATTATACCTCAAGCGGCCAACTTGGCAGACATAGACATGAAAAATATTTATTTTGTAAGTTCAAGAAAGGGAATAAATCATTTAATTATTTATAACACATGCTCACTGAGATTAAATTCAACATAATTCTTGAACAAGACTACCAAATTTTAAATTTCATTGCCGCACGTACAAAAGTGTGTCACCTAGCCCTATATTGAGCTAGTTCTATCCATCCCACCTCACTACACTCTATCCCTATATTGAGCTAGTTCTATCCATACCACCTCACTACACTCTATCCCTATCTTGAGCTAGTTCTATCCATCCCACCTCACTACACTCTATCCCTATCTTGAGCTAATTCTATTCAGTCCACCTCATTGCACCTTATCCCTATCTTGAGCTAGTTCTATCCATTACACACTATCCCTATCTTGAGCTAGTTTTATCTAGTTCACCCTAGCTTTTACAGGTTCATTCTAATGTTATCCTCCCATCTGCGTCTAGGTCTTCCCAATGGTCTCTTCCCCATTGGGTTTGCCAGTCAATACCCTGAACAAGGTTCTAGAATCTTCCATTCGTGCTGCATGTTCTGCTCGTCATAATCTACAAGACAATTATCCTAACAATGTCTTTGCGATGAGTATAAGGTATGTAGCTTATTATGTAACCTCAACTCCCCAGTTTTTGGTCTAAATATTTTCCATATATTCAATCCATATAGTTAAAAATGAACCATAATTTTTGTGACCACCTCAACTTTAGTTAGCTTATAAAAAACTTGACTGTCCTTGGTTTTGCTAGTATTTATCGCTAGTGGTCGTTATCAAATAATGAGACCGTACTTACAGGTAATCTTTCATACATTTAACATGAACCAGTGATACCAAGGTCAACATTGGTGTCTTTCTTGGTCATGGAGCATGGGGTATTAGTGGTAACCTAAAAACTCTTGAGTTAATTCTTTGGTAAATTAAACAGGTACTTACTTAATATCAGCCCAGTCTACGAGGATGATAGCAATCTCACGATGAATATATAAAGTTTAGGTCAAGAATGAAATAATAATAATGTGAGGCTTGTTTTTGAAATGTTGACATCCTATTCTAGCGATGACAGGAAATAATCAAAACAAAACTGCAACATTTTGGCTTGATATAAATAATAAAACGTGTTCAATACCTTGATGTCAGCCGTCAACGTGTGAGCGAGATGGAGTGGAAGGACTGTAGCAAAGTACAATGTTAAGAGAAGGGATTTAAAGACCCATTTTTACACAAATGGCCAGTTAGGGATTATAATTCTGGTATGCAGGCTATCAAATAATACAACTTACAACACAAATATGCTGTCTCTTGCAGTTAAAAGTGATAAAAACAATGATCATTAACTCCAGCCTTGAAATGTGCAAGTTCAACAGTAACAAGAATAATGAGAGCTGCCAAGACTAGGGATTTCGGAACACAATCTTAGTCTTGATTCTCCTGTTCACCTCCAAGACCGTGGAAATAACAAAACATTTTGAAATTTAGAGAAACATCATTCATTTGGATGCAATTTTAAAATAAGAAAAGAATATTATTACTAAAAAGAAATAATTGTGTGAAACAAATATATTTTATTCAGCAGTGGAGCCAGATTTATGTTAAATTTTGTAATATAATATGGTTTTTAAGAACTTGCAGTTAAAGTAATGATTCAAACAAAATATTCCCATAGTAGAACTACAGTTAACTACTGAGAGATGTACAAATGTACTTGAACTCTTTCTGCCAGGTGTTTTAATACACTGCAGGTGTGCGCTGAGATAAGAGACATGAGGTTTTCTGTATCTTCATAAGATGACAAAATAGTGAGAGGGATAAGATAAGTGATGAAGAAAATCCTCCTTACCTTTTACCATCTTCTTCGTTCTTGCCGTCCTTGTCTTGATCAGAATCTGTCTTAGCTTTGTCATCATCCTTTTTGGAGAGTTTACCGTCTTTGGAGATTGGGCGACCACCACCTTTCCCTAAGCTAGTAGTGCGCCCCTGGGGCCTCCGGTCGGAGCCTGGGCGGATGGGACCGCCGCGACGGTTTTGGCCGGGCTGTCAACGTCACCAATTAGGGCAAGGTTCATGGGAATGAAAATCATGACAGAGATGTCAATCCATGAAATGGCCTTCCACGCCAAGAGAGTTGGACATAAATAAAACACTGGAGAACACCGAAGTTAGCCCTGATCAAGAGCAAGGAGCACTAGGACGAATGTACCCCGGAAAGAAGGTAAATATCCAGGTCATTCGGGGATGATTTTCATTTGAAATGTGGAGGATGTGTAAGATGAATAAAAAGGAAACCATTATTTAAGGACCCTTTAGTTTTTAAACATTTAAGATATTGTCAGTTTGATATAAATAAAAACTGAAGAGTTTTTAAAACAATAAATCCATATCAATTGGTTTGTATTAAAGGTATGAAAAAGATCCTGGATAAAGAGAGCTGGAAGTAATTCAATATTTTACGTTAATAAGCTCTTGTTTGTGCCAACTCTGGTTCCAAACAGGTACAGGGTGGATCGTGAGGTAAGAAAAAGGTACATAGGAAATGTAATTTCTTAATAAAACATGTGTAGAAACAAAGTACATATTCTAGAAGAGCTCTGCCAATGTTCACTTTTATCGACTGCATCTATGTTGTCACAGGTTGCCAAGAAATATCAACTAAAACAAGACCAAATGTCTTATAAAAGAAGACAAGGTGGCAGTGAAAATAACTGAAGAATCAAAATATTTTAATTGGCATTTTAATCAAGGGTGCAAAAGTTTGCTAAGAACAAATTAGTAATTGAATCTGATAATTTTAACCAGTTGAAAATAAACATATTGAAGCGTATGGATGATGTCTTCAGATGTAACGTCTACATGTAAACTATATTTTAGCAATAAACATAAGGCGACCAGACAAGAAACTTAGAGGAAGGCGACGGAAAATATTTAATTGATAATGTTGGTATGAGTGAGCGAATTTAATATATTTCAAGCACATTGAAGAAATGGTATATAGGAGTTAAGTTGGCTTCACTGCGCTCACACTTGGAGCTCATAAGGGGAAAAAGATGAGCCAATGGGGTGTTTTTGTTAAGTGAGAAGCTCGAAGTGAAACTTACCCGAGCAGTCAAAATGGTAGCTTTCCAATTAATTTGAATGGTAAATAATTATTTTTAGAATATGAACTTAGGTGAGAATCACCAATTAAAAAGCTTTCCTTAAAGATAAATATTTAATATATATGTAGTATTTGGTAAGAACTGATTCGTCACAGCCGAGTTAAGTGCAAAAAAATGATAGTGAATAAGATGTGTAACTTATTTATTTTATTTTTACAATGGAACTGTTGTGTTTCAGTAAAATTGTTGGTCACCTTACATTTTAAACCATCCGAAGAGGAATAGTTGTTTATTTTTAAGAGCCTATCGTTTTCCAACAGCGCCTAGCTGATAAAGTTATAAAGACCGCTGACAACGTAGCAAATATCTGCTCCTAAAATGAAGAATTACCCAACTTGAAGGTACCTTGGTATAAGGTTCAATGCGTCTTCCATCTCTCATGGGTTTACGCCGATCCTGGTACCGGTTCTCACCATACTGGTTCTGATGGCGGTACCCACCTGGGCCCCCGTTATTCGATTGAGACATGCCGCTCAAGCTCAACAAAGAGGGCACCTGGAAGCCAACATTACCAGTAAATCATTTATTTGATAACTGACCTGTCGGGCATCCATGGTTGGACGGGTGAAATCTAACAGCTGCGAAGGTTTTTACTGCAAACATTGATTGGAAATCAATAATGCAGAAAAAATTATTTTCTAAATTATAATATATAATATACATCAAAAGTCTTACTAAACGAGTTTAATAATACTTGAAAAGGTTTACTGTATAATTGGCAATTTTGTAACATATTGAAAGCAAAAAATAAGACTATTTGGTCTTTGTTTTACAGTTGTGGCAACATGAGATATAATTCATGAAATAGTTTTAATTAAATAGTAGTATATTCACATTTGTATCTCGTTTTGGCCATCAAAATAAATAAATGTTTTTTCACTTCAAAATAAAACTTTTTTTTAAAACAGCATAAGAACACAACCACATTGACGGCTTGTATGACGTCGGCAACCGCACTTGTTTTGGCTGGTTCGCTATCTTGATTTCAGAAAAGCATACAACATTTTAGAAGCTCTCGTTTGTAAAACATTTTCCCAAAAAAAAAAGAAACGTACAAGCGGTTATATTTCAATAGTATGAAAATTGTTAGTAATTTAAAACAAATTATGTGTGTGAATGTTAAGACTGACAAACATAACAATAAATTAACACTCCTTGGTCTTGCAGATCAAGTTTTGGTGAATGAGTGTATGGTCACTTTTACTAGCTGTCAAATACCACCTCTAGCTGCTGAATTGGCACTTCACTTCCCACATGGTCAAAATAAGTAATATTGTTCAAGAATTGTCACTTCAAATATCTGAAACCTTACAGGTATTTTAGAGTAAAAAAAAAAAATTAAGAATTTAAATTATGATATCCATAGAAGCTAAATAATTAACACAAACAAATGTGAATTGATGAAAAGAATCGTACTAATGCGGGCTGTAATTATCTGTTAAATGTTTAATATTTTCTAAGAATTGTAGATAAAATTAAAATTAGTATTTGATAAAGATGTGGATTTGACAGACTATAGATTTAAGCATATATACTCTGATTAGCCTCACCTGGGACTGTTGAGGGCGCAACAAACTGGTCAAAAGGTTGCTAGCGATGGCCAGTTGCGCTTCAGGTGAAGAGAGCTGCGACAAAAGGTTTGGCTGAGAGGGTGTGGGGAGTAGTCCTGCTATCCCAGCACTAGAACTGCCACCAGAACTTCTCCCTGGGACCATGCCACCCTCCCATGGGTTCACATTGTTAGAGCCCCGCGAACCCCCGTAGCTACCCCCACCATAATTGGAGCTGTTGGAGTAGTTGGATCCTTGATAGGATGACCGCTCACGGCGGTAACCACCTCGGTATGACATTACTCCTGTAACAGAAACAATATAAATTACTCTTGTACCAGAAACCTTATAGATTATACCCGTAACATAAATAATACACATTACTCTTGTAATAGAAACAATACACATTACTTGTATAACATAAACAATACTACCCCTGTAACACATTACTCCTGTAACAGAAACAATCTATACTACCGGTACTCTTGTAACAGAAACAATATACATTACTCGTGTTTCTCTTGTGAATGTGTTTTAAGTTCTGTCTGGAGAGTTTGTAAGCTCCGCATCCTTATAATCTGTAATGATGCTTAGAAATGGAAATAACATTATACAGTCCATATCCTTTATCACATGACTGTGCCAGCCAATGAGACAGAGATGTCTAATTAAACTCTTCAAAAGAAAAGTGTTTAGATCAAGGCACCTGCAGGTGGGATTTGTGAAGCAGAGATTATTAAAACTACTATAAAAGTCAACCCATTTTTTCCGAGAACTTGGTAGTTCCAATAACTTTAATTTCATTTTGTATTTGTTTCCATAGCAACAAAACTTTATGTCATTGGTGCTTTCATTTTGATGCACACACAGATATTTACTTTACTGTGATTGGTAGTCTTTAGCAGTCCGTAGTGACTAGTCCTTGGCACATTAAAGTCGAGTCAGCTTTTATGGAGTGGTAAGGACTAAACCAATATCTCTCATTTTGTACTAGAGTTTATATGACCCTAAAGGCCCAAAAACGTGTTAAGGACTAAACCGATGTATCATTTTATACTGAGTTTAACTGACCCTAAAGGTCCTAAAATGTTTCTCATAAGAAATACAAATATATCCCAAACGCAGCAAAACAACTCTGCAGGGGCTTTTTTTCCCGACCGGTTTAAATTTGTCCTTGGGCGTGGGTTGAAAGACGCCATTGAGAGAAAATTGATTCTAAAAAAGAAATTCGTTCTTTGAGAGAAAGCTTAATTAAATAGACCATTATATAAAAATCTTACCTTTAAGAAAGTGAGACTAGTAACTTCAATAAATGTGTTCACAATTCAATCTATGAACAATTTCTGACAGTTAGTGACTTGGAATCACTTGTAAAAATTTATAGAAATATTAAGCGACGCTATGAAAGACCGGAAATGTATCTGTTTTCTCTAACACTACCAAGCTTCCTGTTAAAAAAAACTAATGTATGTATCTAATCAATTTATAGATAGATATATTTTATATTAATCTATCCTAATTAATTATTTATACTTTTGAATTAAACGTTTCATATTTTTAAAAAACTAAATAGAAAATGAATTAAGTTCAGTTTTCCTAATCATTGAGATATTAAATATTCATTTACACCAAATTACATCAAGTGTTGATGCTTACTGTACGGTAGGAATAGAATCTTGAAACACAAATGTGAAGGCCATTACTGCTGAAGCACAAACTAAGCTTTGCTTGGTTTATCTAAATTTTTATTTTATGAAAGTATTTTAAAAGTAATACATATTGGGTTTCCATTGCACATGTCGTTTATATTAACTAAGTCACCTACTTTAATAAAACCTCTTTCCTTATTAATACTTTTAAGCCTCAAAATATTGCCACATTGGCACATCATGTGATTTCATCAAGTGGGCAGCTATCTTTTGGTTACATCATCGAGCTGTCTTCTTTATTCCATTGTGTAGAGATAGATAAACTTTCAGGTATTTTATTCTCTACTATACACTTTGAGGCAATGTAGCATGTTTAACATAGTTCGCTTATTTGTATGAATATGATCCCTACATTAATGTATGGGACTAGTTAAATTAAATAAATGTGTTAATATTGGTAGATATAGCTGTCTATTTCTTTATGTTACTTTTATACGCATGTATAAGTTCTTTATGTTTTTTTAAAATTGGGTACTAGTAGGCCTAGTTGGTTTGATTAGCAACATGTATTTCTATAAACAAATTAGTAGGGGCCCGGTTATTGGTTTAAAGTATCACAAACAATAATAAAAAACGAGATAATGTTAGATAATTTGACACAATTGGTCAATTGTTTTCCTAAACCCAAACTAAATATATTTAACTTAAACATCAGAAGTCTTACAAATAAGTTGGATGAACTTCAGGGGATAATAAATACTCTGCCTTTTCAACAGTATTTAATTATACTTACAGAAACATTGCTTAAATCGTATGAAACTAACTTTTATAATATTAATGGGTATACAGATCCCTTTGCCTGTAGGAATGACAGGCAGGGTGGGGGTATGTGTATATGTATATATATATATATATATATATATATATATATATATACTGCAAATAACTGAATTTCAATGTTATGGAAATGGATGAGAATGGGTTTTATTTTATAAGAATTGAAATAGACTCATTACGCCCACCCCTTCAGATCAGTGTTATATATAGGCCTCCAAATATCCCTCTTAATAATTTCCTAGCATATTTTGAAAACATTCTAAACAAATTGGCAGAGAAAAAATGCATAACTATAGGTGACACAAACATTAATACCATGAATAATACAGTATTTAATAATCTGATAAACAGCTATGGTTTTGACATTTGCAATGAGCTAGCAGCTAGAATAACTAGCAACCATGAAAGTACACTAGACCAAATTATTTCAAATGTAGATGGCCAGGCTCTGTAGGTTTTAAACGTTAATAATAATTTAAGTGATCACAACATTTTGATAGTGGAATTGGAATCAAATTATATCACGGTGGAGACACTGAAAATCTATGTGTAATTGATAACAATATCTTAGAACTTAAGCTTAATGAATCTTTGGGACACATTAACACCAGCACAAATACAAATTTTTTTAGGAACTCATGACGATATTGTTTGCTGAAAGAAGGGGAGGTAAAATAACTTCAAATAGTGCTCATTATTCTCCTAGGTGTGTTTGGGCGAACAAGGAGCTGCTGGAAATGATTAAATTACGTGACAAAACATATAATTTAGTTAAATTTAACACAGCAAACACTAACTATAAGAGTGATTATATTTTAGATAGAAATAATGTAACAGCACTAAAGAGAAAGTTGATGAAAAATTATTTTCAAAAAAGTGTATAAGTAATAGTAATAATCCTAAACAATTGTGGCAGGCGATAAATAAGTCCCTAAATAAAAACTGTAAAGCTAATAATAAAATAACACGTTTGAAATTTATGAACAAGGAATATAATACAACTTATGAAATGGCATATATGCTAAATACATTTTTTACATCTGTAGGACATAATCTTGCAATGAATATTCCAATATATCCTAATGATAAGTGGACATATTACACTAACACTATAGATTGTTCATTTTCAATTTTCTTAACAGATGTAATGGAAGTAAAAAATATAATAAGAGATCTCAGTAGCTCAAAAAGTTTACCTTTTGATAAATGTTCAAATAAAGTACTAAAACCCTGTTCAAATTTTTTTGCAGAGTATATCTCTGTTCTATTTAATAAATCTATAACAGAAGGTCAATTTCCGGAACAGCTGAAAATATCAAAAATTATTCCCGTGTATAAGGGTGGCACTTTAAAATGTGATCCATCAAACTACAGGCCTATCTCACTTATTTCTTCCATATCAAAAATACTAGAAAAAATAATGAAAATTAGATTACTTATGTTTTTAGACACAATACTTTTTTTAAACACCCCCAATATGGATTTAGGGGGAAATCTGATACACTAACTGTGGCTTTTGAATTGATTGATAAAATACAGAATACATTGGATGACAATACTAAGCTTTCTGGAGCTTTATTTATTGATTTAAAAAAGGCATTTGACACTGTTAACCATGAAATTCTATCATACAAGCTGTCTAAAATAGGAATAAGAGGAGTAACTCTTGAGTGGTTTAAGAGCTATATTACTAACAGAAAACAATAAACTTACATAAACAATCACGAAAGAACTGTACGTGGTATCACGTGTGGGGTCCCTCAAGGTTCGTTAATTGGGCCTGTACTTTTTATTATTTATATTAACGACATTTTCCAGGTAAATTTTCAAGGCCAGTTACAACTATATGCAGATGACACAAGTTTATTTTACATTTGACACAATTTTAAAACTATAGCAGAGAATATTCAGACCTGAAATCTTTATGCCATTGGTTAAAGACTGTGCGGCTGCACCGTCTGTCTGAGCTTTAATCAGTGTTCTCACTCCTACATTCATTGAGTGAATCTATTTTAATTTAGGTTAGACTGGGTCGTAATATATTTATTAGATTTTATGAGTCCATTTTTTTACGACTTTAATTTGTTTTGTTTGGCTTCTCACGGCATTTCATCAGGAATAATTGTACATCCCACAATTTGGGAACCACTGCTGTAGACTTTTTGATAAGCCTTCACTATCTTGGGGTTATTGCAATAAGCCTGGAGTCAACTAGATTGATTAAGCGAACAAAGAAGCATTTCCTTAATAGCCTAAAGCTGTATGGGCTCATTCCATAAGCCTAAAATTTATCATAATGATAAGCAAATATAATATTACTTTCCAATTAGCCTGGCTCATTGTAAATTGAAGGTGCCTTATACAGTAGGCCGGATTTTCTTACTCACTTGTTTTATATATATACATATATATACATATATATATATATATATACATATATATATATATATATACACACTTATAATTCGGAAACTATTGGTTTTATAAAAATATATTTCAAATAATCGTTTTTATATTTAATATGCCTTCATTTTTGAAATTATAAGTTATTTCGTATCTCAAAGAGGTGCGGAGATACAATAAAAATTGAAAGTTTCCTTAAGTGTAAATTACCCTCAAAGTTATTTTCATGAGAAAATTAGAACTTCCATTTTGTTTTAATATTAAACAATACATATATACGAATTTTAATCGAGTCAAGTTTGACATAATCTATTTTTTTCTCTTTCCACCCTTAAGTAAAAAATAACTACCATTAACTTTATGGTTGGATAGTTTATTTTAAAAGAAAACTCTGAGAAATCTTATGAAAACCCCATATTCCAAGTTTTAGCCCAACTTATAAAATAGTTTCGTCTCTAGTCAGAGCTAAAGACTGACATTATTAAAAAAAAAAAAGCTTTTTCGGATTTAGGGGGTCATGAAACGTCGACATCCATCAAAATCTCGAATTTGATTTTTTTTTTGACAATGACTATTTTTTCTCAACCAGAGAGGTGTGAGACGGTAAAAAGTAACATTATATATTAACTAGTAGGTCGTTGCAGCGATGGCTGCAGATTATTGCACTAAAATGTATTTTAAGCTTTTTATTGGGAAAGGATCTCTATAATAAGACCTCACTCACTTTTCAGTTAAAAGTGTACTCGTCAAAGGCTATCAAATTTTCTTTCAGTGTGTAATTTGAATCAAAACGTATATTTTCCCCCTTCACGCCCCGATGGGAACTTTAAAACGAGCCCTCTCCCAGATCTATTAATTGCAAAAAACAACTCAAGTGCCTAATGATTGAGCTGATATTATTTTTAAACGAAGACAAATATTTTATTTGCCAATATACAGCTATACACAAATCATGGTTTCCACGGTGATGTAAACAAAATCTGTTCAGTCATTTCCTGGTAATTTCTATTACTGGAAACGGGCTTATCAAATTATATATAAGATATATGATGGAGAGAGTGATAAAATGTGATAGTGAAAATGAGGATGTAAGTGTTTGAGTGTGTGATTGTGTAAATGTGTGAGTGAGTGTGAAAATGAGAGTGTGAGTGTAAGGTGTGAAAAAGTGAGCGCAAGAAACTGAGAATGAGCAATTGAGAAGAGAAAGATCGAGGGAGTGTGAGTGAGTGATAGTGAGAGTATGTGTGTGTGTTAGAGAGATAAATACTGGGAGAAGAGGGAAAGAGAGAGAGTGTGTGTGTGTAAGGAGAGAGAGAGAGAGTGTGTGTGTGTGTGTGTGTGGGAGTGAGTGAGTGAGTGTGTGTGAGTGAATGAGTGTGTGTGTTAGGGAATGTGTGTGTGTGTGTGTGTGTGTGAGGGAATGAGTGTGAGTGAGTGAGTGAGTGAGTGAGGGAGTGAGTGAATATGTGTGAGGGAGAGTGTGAGAGAGTATGTGAGAGTGTGAGAGTCTAATAGAGAAAGAGAATGTGAAAATATAGATGTGGTACTCAAACATTTGAAATATCATTTCCTCTAAATTAATCAACATGGAAATATAAGAGAACTTACTGTACTTGTAAGAATGTGAAAATATATATGGAGTATACAAAACATTACTGACTTTAAATATACCCTCAAAATTAAGCGGTAAAATGAAAACGTAGCTTAACTTATGTATTTGTATTGTGTTACTATTTGCTAAAATGAACATCAAACCCCATTATTTGAATAAACTGGACATAAAAACCCATTATTTGAAAAATATTTACACCAAAACTCATACTAAGATAGTCAAATTGGATATTTTTTTAAACAATATTCAAGATAATTTTATTGTTTTTGGGCTTACAATACATACCAAACATATTTAAAAATAATTTTACTATGCGCGAAACAAAACGTAGGCAATATTTTCAAAAACTTCACAACTTAACCTTTTAATTTTCAAATTATACTCAATATTATTGATTTAAATTCCAACTAACAATAACATTCTAATAAAAAATAAATGTTTCCCCAGTTTAGGCACCTCAATTTAGATGTGTTATGACCAGCATCAAAAGAGAAAATTGTGATGTGTTCGGACCAACAATTACTGAAGATTGAGTTATTATTTTTTAGCCGAGGTGATATCGTTTATTTAGATATTCACAGCCATGCAGTAAATAACGGTTTCCATGATGACTAAACAAAGATTGAAAAACTGAAAATTCTTCGTGAAAATCGGGTTTTCATGGAAAACTACTATTTTTCCCGACATCCTGGACTCCTAACTGTTAAAATGAGTGATAGTTTGTCAAAATCTGTTCAGTAATTTCCTCATTTTTTATTACCGGAAACGGGCTTATCAAATTATATATAAGGAGAAAGATATATTAACCTACAAATTTCATCTCTATGGCCAATATGACTAAAAATTAATCTATTTTTATTTAATTTACTCCAATTATTCGGCAGACCCAGGTACCACGCCTATGTAGTTTAGTTGTAGGTTCCTATGAGTGTAATCCCACCATGTGTGGTCGTGTGGCAGTTTCAAATATAGAAGTTGTGGCACCTTAAATTAGAGTCATCGTAGCGCTATTAAACACGTAAGTTCCAAATTAAAGCTGATTTACTCCAAATATCCGGCAGACCCAGGTACCAAACCTATGTAGATTAGTTGTAGGAGCCTATGAGTGTAATCGCCATCATGTGTGGTCGTGTGGCAGTTTCAAATATAGAAGTTGTGGCACCTTAAATTAGAGTCATCATAGCGCTATTAAACACGTAAGTTCCATATTAAAGCTAATTTACTCAAAATATCCGGCAGACCCATGTACCACACCTATGTAGATTATTTGTAGGCACCTATGAGAGTAATCGCCACCATGTGTATACCTCAGTTTTAGCTTATGTGGTGCTGACTGACAGTTCACAGCTGACTTCTGACAGTCAACATTTAGGTATATACCTAAATGTTGACTGTCAGAAGTGACAACTGCTAAAGACATGTTTTTTGCAGATCATATGGTTCGGCGTAGGGATACATAATTTGGTCTGGTAGCTTTTCAAAGCCGTCAGAAGTCAGCTGTGAGCTGTCAGTCAGCACCACATAAGCTAAAACTGAGGTATAGTCCTGTGTGGTCGTGTGGCAGTTTCAAATATAGAAGTTGTGGCACCTTAAAGTAGGGTCATCATAGCGCTATGTAACATATACGTTCCACTTCAAAGTTGATTTACTCCAAATATCCGGCAGACCCAGTTACCACACCTATGTAGATTAGTTGTAGCTACCTATGAGTGTAACCACCACACATATATAGTTTATCTCTAGCCTTTTTTTTACTTATTTTATTCCTTCTCAATTGATCTCCAACAGATGTTATTTTCTTTATTTTATCATTTTTAATTATTAATTACATCCTTTGAAACCATATTTTTTGTGTGCTGCGCTCTTTTTTCTGTTTCAGAACTAAATTTTTATTCTTAATGCTCTCTATGAGATGTTTTGGAACCAATTTTAGATTCTATCGTGCTCTCTTAGAAATTTTGGAACTAAAATTTGGCTTAGTGTCTTTTTTTTCATATGTTGGCTAAAAAGGTTAGTTTATTGTGGTTGTGGCGGACTTCTGAGAGCTGAAGATTTTCTGTCTTTTTAAAAATCAATTTCTACTTAAAATTTAATTCCTAATGCTAATTTAATTTTAAAAGTAGTCTAAGTATAGGTTCGTAAATTTATTGGCTGATTGTTATTTGAATTAATTTTGAGTTGAGAATGCTATTAATTATTTTAAAATTATATTATAGTTGAAGTACGCCTCTCTAGGCTTGATCAACGTTTTGCATAAGTATAATAACTTTAAAAAACATTTTGTTGCTGCAAATTTTGCCACATTTCAAAATTCAAACACGATTTATGTGAGCTATGGGGTTTAAGACCCGTGTTAGGGGCAGATTGTTGGTTGTTGCCAGGGTAAACTAACCTAAACAGGACTGTACTAGTATTTACTGTTCTCTCCTCTCTAGTGGGTTGTTACCAGGACTAAATGGGACTGTACCAGTAAACTGTTCTCTCTTCTTTAGAAGGTTGTTACCAGGACTAGATGGGACTGTACCAGTAAACTGTTCTCTCCTCTCTAAAGGGTTGTTACCAGGACTAAATGGGACTATACCAGTAAACTGTTCTCTCCTCTCTAGAGGGTTGTTACCAGGGCTATATGGGACTACACCAGTAAACTGTTCTCTCCTCTCTAGAGGGTTGTTACCAGGGCTATATGGGACTACACCAGTAAACTGTTCTCTCCTCTCTAGAGGGTTGTTACCAGGGCTAGACGGGACTCTACTAGTTAACTGTTCTCTCCTCTCTAGAGGGTTGTCCCAAGTCACCACAGTACTGTACCATGTGTGTTGATGATCAACCTGACAACACATGATGTCCGAAGACTGGAACATAGATCAAGGCTCCGTGATGAGTTCGCCATTCAACCGCCAGTTGTAGCCCATTTGTAGACTTTAATTTTTAAATAAACAAAAATCTACTATTGATATATGACCCAATTATATGCCATATTAAAGTGTATAATATTTCCTTAAATAAACGCCAGCTATTGGAAACAAAAAGAATGCTAATTTTCAATAAATAAATAGCTCTTAGACGGGCCTTACTTAACACCACCACCTTGGTCAAAACAAGGTGGGTGACCCCGGGCCTTATTTGATACCACCACCTTGGTCAAAACAAGGTGGGTGACCCCGGGCCTTACTTAACACCACCACCTTGGTCAAAACAAGGTGGGTGACCCCGGGCCTTGACACCACCACCACCTTGGTCAAAAAGTGGGTGATCCCTGGCCTTATTTGATATCACCACCTTGGTCAAAACAAAGTGGGTGACCCCGTTTATCCAGCCTAGTGTATTGTTTTGAAATTGACGATAAGAATAAAACATGAGTTAGAAATAAAAAATAATGGCAATTCTTTTCTAGTCACATTTTTTATTACTCATGGTCTATGTTTATAAAGGTAGAGCCTTGTACTAATAATTGTTATAAATATCTTCATTTGTCTTGGGAGTTAAAACATAGGCCTAGCCCACACATGATTGGAAATTTCACTAACTATTAAAAAAACATTAAAATTTTACAAAAAATTAGTTGTTTAAATTGAGTGCCTCAGTACCTATTTGCGCTATAATGCCTATGTAATAGGCCTACTTAATTAGGCTAATGTGTTAGGGATGAGGAAGGTTGAATTTAGAGGAAATTTGGAGGGAGAGTGGAAAACCAGTTAGAAAAAAACCACCCTCGGTACATCTGACCGAGATTCAAACCCTAATCTCGCTGTTATCAGCAGTCTATTGCCTGAGTGATCCCTTAGAACAGGCTCCAAAGTGGGCAAAAGTTAATTACACAAGAAGATCTAACTCCTGGTAAAATATACTTGGAATTTATAGTTTGATTGGTTCATCATTTTGTATTAAGACATTATTTGTTGCTTTAACACAAAACATTTGAACTAGCCCATAGTACAATATGTTCGTCAAGGTTGGGAGCATTGATATGTTTGTAAAGTCTTGAGTTATAATCCATACAGTTCCTTGTAACAAATTAATGGAAGACACCTACATTCAAGACACTTGTATTATTTGTGAAAATACATAGTTACCATATCGTGTAAATTGCTACCAATATGTTCCGCTCGTGTCTCAGTTCGTTAAAATAGGCATCACTAGTTTTTTTTCCCCCTTTGATTAATTTGTATTGATAGCTATTGTTCTGTTTTCAGAACCGTCATGGGAAAATTGAAACGATCAAGGCAGAAGTACCATTTTTCCAAAACAAAATCGCCAGAGGGTGAAACCGCACCGGACACGCCATTATTGACCGAGAGCAAGTTACCGCTGGAGTTACCTTCTGGTAACATATTCTCTGGAGTAAAGATCACCCTAGAACACCTCAAACAGAAGTTACCAGACGATGACGTCGCCAGCGTAGTTTCATCCCACAAGAGTAAGCTCGATAATTCCAGTAGGCCAACAACAAAGAAGGAGAAGATTAAGAACCGAAAAGAAGCATTTCTGAGAAGTATGTACCAATCAGGAAACGTCTTTAAAGTGTCTAATTATATTTGCTTGGTTATACTCTATCATCAATCAAAAGTTTTATCAAACAATTTTAATAATACCTCACTAAGGATTACTGTATATTGGCTTTCTTTTATATTGTTGAGAGAACAAAAAATAATATTAATAAAACTATCATGTGTTTTGTTTTGCGGGTGTGGCAACACGAGAGATTATAGTACATGAAATAATAAATTAAAACCTGCTTTGGTTGCCGCATGGTCTAAAGTGCTGCTCTCGCAATTAGACTAGACTGTCGATGACAGGGAGATCGAGGTTCAAATCTCGGTCAGGTCAACTGAGGGTGGTTTTTCATAAATGGTTTGCCACTATCCTTACACACAAATGTGGGTACACATCCATAAAAGATTAACATAATTAGTGCATAAACCTCTTATTTGAATGAGTAGTGAGACATGGGGATTATAAAGATGAAAATTTTCTGCAGTGGCTGCTTGCATTGAAGAGGTTAAATTGTGGCACCTAGAGCCTATTATACTTCAAAATATAGTGTGTTAAAAGACGAGTAGGTTATAGGAAGGAAAGGGGTACATAGATAAGAAGCACGGAGGATAGGGGGTAGACAATAATGGTGGAAATTATTTTAGTTAACTTATTGCTGATAAAAAAATTGAAGTATGATTTATGAGCATAACGGGTCTACGTAGGCTTGCATTCATTTGTTTCTTTACTACTTTTTTAATCACCGCATCTTACTACCTGTTTGGGTTGTACACTTATGTACTAATTACACTAATGTGTTGGGGATAAGGAAGGTTAAATTTAGAGGAATTTCACCCACATTTGCATGGCATGAAAGTGGAAATTTTTATGGAAAACCGCCATCAGTTAACTTGAATGGGATCGAACCCTCATCTCACTCTCATTGGCAGTCTAGTCTAGTCTATTGCGAGAGTAGCGCATTGGACCGTGCGGCCACCGAAGCAGGTGTTTACTACTACTACTACTACTACTACTACACTACTACTACTACTACCACTACCACTACTACTACTACTACTACTACCACTACTACCACTACTACACTACTACTACTACCACTACTACCACTACCACCACTACCACTACCACTACTACTACTACTACCACCACCACCACCACTACCACCACCACTACCACTACCACCACTATCCCCACCACAAAATTATTATTATTAGTGTTATTATTATGATCCATTTAATAAGTTGAAATTATTTTACAGAAATAATTATTGAAAATTTTCCATTTCACATCTCTATGTGGGAATCAAAAAACTTAAGTTTCTTTATAAAAAATACCGTTTGTTAAGCAAAATGTTATATTTTTGTTGAATTCACATTCATCTGGTTTAGCCTATAACTACGTTGGATTAAAAAAATGAAAATTTAATAAGCATCAAAAATATTTTACATAAAGTGAACTAAATGTAGGAATAGGTTATGATCAATTTACTATAAAATATTTAATTTTAATTTTAAAGTATTTTGAAAAGTAAAATTAAGCTAATTTAGTTGTTGATATTTTTAAATAAAGTGAACTAAATGTAGGAATAGGTTATGATCAAAATATCCTATCAATATATATATATATATATATATATATATATATATATATATTCAGTTATTGGAAATAATAAAATATATATATATATATATATATATATATATATATATATATATATATATATATATATATATATATTATTTCCAATAACTGAATCTTTTTAAGTATTGAAGGATTTGAAGGCTCAATCTTTAAACTGATATGACAATATGTTAATGTAACAATTCTATAGAAAATGCACGTTTGTTCCATTAAGTGAAAACTGGAATTAATTAGCTCAAACATTATGTTGTATAGTCCTTTTTCATTTACAAGCAACGTCATATGATTAGTCCGTTTACAAGCAAAGTCGTGTGATTAGCCTGTTTACAAGCAAGGATGTGTGATTAGCTCGTCTACAAGCAAGGACGTGTGATTAGCCCGTTCACAAGGACGTGTGATCAGCCCGTTTATAAGCAAGGACGTGTGATCAGCCCGTTCACAAGCAAGGACGTGTGATTAGCCCGTTTACAGGCAAGGACGTATGATGAGCCCATTCACAAGCAAGGATGTGTGATTAGCCCGTTCACAAGCAAGGACGTGTGATTAGCCCGTTCACAAGCAAGGACGTGTGATTAGCCCGTTCACAAGCAAGGATGTGTGATTAGCCTGTTTACAAGCAAGGACGTGTGATTAGCTCGTCTACAAGCAAGGACGTGTGATTAGCCCGTTCACAAGGATGTGTGATTAGCCTGTTTATAAGCAAGGACGTGTGATCAGCCCGTTCACAAGCAAGGATGTGTGATTAGCTTGTTAACATGCAATGCCGTGTGATTAGCCCGTTTCCAAGCAAGGACGTGTGATTAGCCTGTTCACAAGGACGTGTGATTAGCTCGTTTCCAAGCAAGGACGTGTGATTAGCCCGTTTATAAGCAAGGACGTGTGATTAGCTCGTTTCCAAGCAAAGACGTGTGATTAGCTTGTTCACATGCAATGCCGTGTGATTAGCCCGTTTCCAAGCAAGGATGTGTGATTAGCCCGTTTACAAGCAAGGACGTGTGATTAGCCTGTTTACAAGCAAGGACGTGTGATTAGCCCGTTTACAAGTAAGGACGTGTGATTAGCCCGTTTACAAGCAAGGACGTGTGATTAGCCTGTTTACAAGCAAGGACGTGTGATTAGCCCGTTTACAAGTAAGGACGTGTGATTAGCTCGTTTCCAAGCAAGGACGTGTGATTAGCTTGTTCACATGCAATGCCGTGTGATTAGCCCGTTTCCAAGCAAGGATGTGTGATCAGCCCGTTTACAAGTAAGGACGTGTGATTAGCCCGTTTACAAGCAAGGATGTGTGATTAGCCTGTTTACAAGCAAGGACGTGTGATTAGCCTGTTTACAAGCAAGGACGTGTGATTAGCCCGTTTACAAGTAAGGACGTGTGATTAGCTCGTTTCCAAGCAAGGACGTGTGATTAGCTTGTTCACATGCAATGCCGTGTGATTAGCCCGTTTCCAAGCAAACATGTGTGATTAGCCCGTTCACAAGCAAGGACGTGTGATTAGCCCGTTTACAAGTAAGGACGTGTGATTAGCCCGTTTACAAGCAAGGATGTGTGATTAGCCTGTTTACAAGCAAGGACGTGTGATTAGCCTGTTTACAAGCAAGGACGTGTGATTAGCCTGTTTACAGGCAAGGACGTGTGATTAGCCTGTTTACAAGCAAGGATGTGTGATGAGCCCATTCACAAGCAAACATGTGTGATTAGCCCGTTCACAAGCAAGGACGTGTGATTAGCCCGTTCACAAGCAAGGACGTGTGATTAGCCCGTTCACAAGCAAGGATGTGTGATTAGCCTGTTTACAAGCAAGGACGTGTGATTAGCTCGTCTACAAGCAAGGACGTGTGATTAGCCCGTTCACAAGGATGTGTGATTAGCCTGTTTATAAGCAAGGACGTGTGATCAGCCCGTTCACAAGCAAGGATGTGTGATTAGCTTGTTAACATGCAATGCCGTGTGATTAGCCCGTTTCCAAGCAAGGACGTGTGATTAGCCTGTTCACAAGGACGTGTGATTAGCTCGTTTCCAAGCAAGGACGTGTGATTAGCCCGTTTATAAGCAAGGACGTGTGATTAGCTCGTTTCCAAGCAAAGACGTGTGATTAGCTTGTTCACATGCAATGCCGTGTGATTAGCCCGTTTCCAAGCAAGGATGTGTGATTAGCCCGTTTACAAGCAAGGACGTGTGATTAGCCTGTTTACAAGCAAGGACGTGTGATTAGCCCGTTTACAAGTAAGGACGTGTGATTAGCTCTTTTCCCAAGCAAGGACGTGTGATTAGCTTGTTCACATGCAATGCCGTGTGATTAGCCCGTTTCCAAGCAAGGATGTGTGATCAGCCCGTTTACAAGCAAGGACGTGTGATTAGCCTGTTTACAAGCAAGGACGTGTGATTAGCCTGTTCACAAGCAAGGACGTGTGATTAGCCCGTTTACAAGTAAGGACGTGTGATTAGCCCGTTTACAAGCAAGGATGTGTGATTAGCCTGTTTACAAGCAAGGACGTGTGATTAGCCTGTTTACAAGCAAGGACGTGTGATTAGCCTGTTCACAAGGACGTGTGATTAGCTTGTTTACAAGCAAGGATGTGTGATTAGCCTGTTCACAAGGACGTGTGATTAGCCTGTTTACAAGCAAGGACGTGTGATTAGCCCGTTTACAAGCAAGGATGTGTGATTAGCCTGTTTACAAGCAAGGATGTGTGATTAGCCTGTCTACAAGCAAGGACGTGTGATTAGCCTGTTCACAAGGACGTGTGATTAGCCTGTTTACAAGCAAGGACGTGTGATTAGCCTGTTTACAAGCAAGGACGTGTGATTAGCCCGTTTCCAAGTAAGGACGTGTGATTAGCCTGTTTCCAAGTAAGGACGTGTGATTAGCCCGTTTCCAAGTAAGGACGTGTGATTAGCCCATTTCCAAGCAAGGACGTGTGATTAGCCCGTTTCCAAGCAAGGACGTGTGACTAGCCTGTTTTCAAGTAAGGACGTGTGATTAGCCCATTTCCAAGCAAGGACGTGTGATTAGCCCGTTTCCAAGCAAGGACACGTTTATTTTGGATATTATCATATTATTGTGTTGTGATTTCTTGATCTAGTTCTCACTAATGTTCTCATTTGATTACAGAACTTAACATAGCTCATAATTTGAAAAGTGAAACCAGGGAGCGTAAAAAGCGCCAGAAGACCTCTGTAACAGGAGACATGAGGCCTCTTCTAGACGCTCTGCCCTCTGTCAGCTGCAAGGAGAAAACACAAACTTTCAGAGCAAAAATCAAGAAAAGGAGTGTGCCTAAAATGAAACAGAGACAGAAGGCAATGTGAGTATTGCCTTTTAAAACTGTTAATAAATTGATGGCGTAGCATAACTTTTCTCTTGTTTAGTTTCACACCCGCTACGGTGGTTGAATGGTATAACTCGTCACATCATGGCCGGTTGTGCAGAATGTGGTTTTTCCTAAATGGGTTTCCACTTCGCAAATGTGGCTACACTTCCTCTAAATTCAACTTTCCTCATTCCTGAATTATTAAGGTAATTAGTACATACAAATTATGTGTAAAACCCTATCAAGTAGTTAAACACACCAACAAAAAAAAAGTCTTACATGGCACAGTGATGCAAGGGAATCTCATAAGTCACTCTTGCAACAAATAGACAGTGCAAGGCTGTATTATTAATACACCTTAGTGCAAGTAAAAGTATAATTTGTACACTGCGTTTACTATGAAAGGTAGCAGTCTTACCTTGACTGATTATACTATGATCATTTTATAAACTACACTATGGTTGAACTAAGCAAGGTAGTAGTCTTACCTTGAGACTGATTATACTATGATTATCTTATAAACTACACAATGGTTGAACCAAGCAAGGTAGCAGTCTTACCTTGAGACTGATTATACTATGATTATCTTATAAACTACACCATAGTGGAGCCAAGCAGGATAGGTCTTGCCTTGATGCCGGGATCACAATCAACTTAACATTAACTTAATGTAACGTTCACTTAAAGTAAACTTAACGTATGTGTGATCACGATTCACGTAACTTAACGTAACAACTCAAGCCAAACATATTCATTCTCGAGTATGATCTGTGATTTGTACTAGTTTTACAGTGATGATCTGTGAATGTTTACAGTTTTCAATCGATATAATAAATATCTATTACAAAACTTTTTTGATAAATTTAGCTTTCCTATTTTAGTTTAATTATTTTGTTTAAATGTCTGATCATTAGAACTTAGGCTAAAGAGTAAACATTGGTCATAATACCAACAAATGAGTTACTAAATGGCCCTGTTGGCGTCACTCGCATAATGATTGGCTGGCTAGATCATATGATACCCTTCAAGTAACGTTCACTTAAAGTAAAAGACCACCCAGGACATCTCTTATGTTAAGTTAACTGCATCGTGATTGCCTCCATTTAAACACACGACGAGGTCCTTTACGTTAAGTTAACTTTAAGTTAACATTACGGTGATCGTGATCCCGGCATGACTGATTATACTATGATTATCTTATAAATTACACCATGGTGGAACCAAACAAGGTAGCAATCTTACATTGACTGATTACACAATGACTATCTTATAAACTACACCATAGCGGAACAAAGCAAGGTAGCAGTCTGACCTTGACTGATTACACTATGACTATCTTATTAAACTACACCATAGCGGAACAAAGCAAGGTAAGCTTGCTACCTTTCGGAATAGATGAAAGCTACATCTAAAATAAATATAGCTCCCACATGCTTCATTTCCAAATAATATCAAATTGAATCAAGATAGATTTTTCAAACAATCACAAGTTTATGAAAAAATTAATCATTTATTTACAATAGCTCAAATTAGGCAATTTTTTTTAATTTCAATTTATCGTATTTTAATTTTCTTTTCATTGTCAACAATATTAATGCCATTGTAATTTCAACTGTTTTTTCCCTTCTAATTTTAATAAACAATTATTGTACATAACTTGATATTTGAGAGTTTAAGAATCTTACCAAGGCTTTTGTTTCAAATGGAGGTTTGAGAGCTCAAAGTGTTTTCATTCTTTTATTATATTCTGCAGCAGTCTCTTTTTGACATATTATCAATGCTGATAAATTATGTTTTGTGTCGCTTAGTGGTGTGCAAATATGACTTTTTAGATTCAGAGCAATTCAAATAAATTAAATATTCTGAAAGTTAAATATATTTCTTTTTTTATGCTTGCAAAATTCCTAGTGTAAACAGTTATATAAATTAGCACAGTACAATATTACTGTTCAGAAAATGTTTTGTCGCACAATTGTTTATAATATTTCTGTTAATCTGATAAAACCTGTTATCATCACTACATCACATTGTTTTATATGAAGATTAATTTGTAATGTACACTTTGTTTATCTCAAAAGGTACCAAGCTTACCCTGACAGATTACACTATTACCCTATCTTATTACCTATACCATAGTAGAATAATGCAAGGTAATTTTTATACCTTACAGCAGTGGTTCTAAAATTGGGGAACACATATCTCCAAGGATACGTGCATAACTTTCAAGGTAAAATTGTCAAAATGACGAGAAGTTTCAAGGCAACTAAGGCAAATTTTTTCCTTTGATTACTTGTTATTTGGAAGAAGTGTATCGTGGGGTACATTAGATATTTAGTTCATGACCAAGGGGTACAATCTAAAAAATGTTTTAGGATCACTGCCTTAGAGGGTAAAGAACAGCGACGATTAAACGCTAGTATTTTGATGCCAACACTAGAGTTTAAGCTTTGCACACCCTGATAATACTTTTTTACTTTCCAGGTTGCAGGAGATTTTAGTTTTTCAAAAAATCCTGTCTGATCCCACCTACGAGGCAGATCCATCAGGGGCAGTCACCAATCATATCCAAGATAAAATAAGAGAAGAATTTTGATTGGCTTGAGTTGCAGTATAGTGGAACTGTCATCACATTGATAAGCACGTGTAGAGACTTGTGAACATGTACAAAGTATGAGTCTTTCACAGATGTTCTATATGAGTACTTTTGTTTAAAGTTGTGGACCTATAAACTGTATTACTTCAGTCGACAATAAGCTTTAGTGAGTACTCCCCATGGTGTAAGCCTGTGACCAAGCAGTAGCCACTGTTATACATAGTTTCTAATAAAGTCCAATAAAAAAAATAAGCTCAGTAATCTGTGTGCAACTAATGACTCGATTTTAAATATTAAGAGATTCGCAAGTCCACATTGTCAAGTCAAATAAAGGATCTATGTTAACTGATTTAAAAAGGTAAACTATTCAAATGTTTAACTAGATTAGAATTTTTAATTAAATATCATCAAATCCAGAACCTATTTGATTTGAAACTTCAAATATAATATAATGTACTTTATATGATGAATATAAATCTTTCAAATTTCTCTGGCATGTAGACCCATATATTTTTATGTGTGATTTGTATGTCATATAAAAAAAGGTTTGACACCTTAGCTCAATCGGTAGCATTTTTGTCTACTGAGATAAGAGTTCCGGGTTCATTCCCTGACGAGTTCTAAAAATTTATCTTGGTGGGTTTCCCCTTACACATTTTGATGAATCAATGGCAGGGGAGCTGGATGTTGGGTCCGTTATACATTTAAGTTAGTTTATAAGACTGTGTGCTGATATAATCAATCGGTTCAGAAAGTGCACGTTAAATATCCCCAAATAAATATAATATAATAAAGAATATCGCATTCAGGAGAAACACAAGAGCAAGGTGAATGTGGTTGGAATGAGATATCTAAGAAAGATATGTGAAAAAACTTGTATGGACAGAGTCAGTAATGAATGGCTGATGAAGGAGTGCGGTTTGAAGGGGAATCGAATAAGTAGATGTGAAAGAAGTTGTTATATTGGTTAGGGCATGTTGAAAGGATGAGTGTGGATCGAGTGACGGAAGAAAATATATGAAGGTAGAGTGTAAGTGGATCAAAGGAGGCCATGCAAGACGTGGCTTAATGTTGTAGTCGAATGTGTGAAAAAGAGAAACATTAAGAGTTTTAAGAATAAAAGAGCATGCATGACTTGGTGTAAGGATGTTGTTGAAGCCAAGGCAGTATTCAAGGATAGGGAAGTGTGGATAAAAATAGTGAGGATGGATTAAGTACAAAGTTGTTTTTTGAGCTATATCAACGGTTTTTCGCCTATTCTATAATGGAACGGTGTGATTAGGATCTATGTATAAGAGTATCTCTGAAAATTTTAAAACAATGTTTAAGTGAAAAAGAAGAAGTGTATTTGTTGCTATCTAGGCTTAACATAACTCTCCTCTCAGGTTAACTTCCTTCACTATCACTTACTATTACTATTGTACAGTGTTTCTATATGGTTTTCATGTTTCCAAGCAACTATTCATTTAATAAATATTAAGATTTTGAATTTTGAATCAAGTGTATAAGTCCTAACCAGATTCGTTTTCGAAAGCTTGGCACAGAGACATTTGTATGTATTCACACGTGTTGAATGAAGATGGGTAGTACAACATTCAAGCATCACAGGTCAAGGATAACGTACACATTTATTATCATACTTTGCAATTAAATCTCATTTGTTCGCAAGTAATCTTCTTTCTCTTCGTCGGGAGAGGTCAGATGCGTCTTAAGGAACTCTTCAACCGTGTCTGTGTCCCACTTCTCGATGGCAAGAACCTAAAATAGGAAAACAAATATATATAAGTATAGCACAGAGTAGTCTCACACCAGTTTACACGACGCTCACATAAATTATTACAGTCCAATTTTCATAGGAAGGAACTTTTAGAAAACACAAAATATTTTTGTGGTCAACATTGATTTTGTTTTATCACCACATATTACTACCTGTTCGGTTTATACACATATGTTATAATTACTTTAATACCGTATATACCTGAATATAAGACGACTCGAAAATAAGACGATACCTATTTTGAGAACTTGAAATTAGGGGAAAATCTTTTTATTAATTTTTAGAGTAGTCAATATTTAGTCACTAACAATAAAAATTTAAATAATACCTTCACATCAATATTATTCATATACTGTACATTGATTAAATTTTTATTGCTGCAAATGCATATTTTATTCCGAGTAACATCATTATCACATGAATAAATCATTATTATTATATTATAAAATATTGTGTTTTAATATAAAACGAATTTAAAACACAACAAAAAACTATGTCAGTCATCATCCCCTTCACTTGTTGCGTTGTCATCGCTTTCAATTATTTTGTCATTATTACTTGATTCACATCCATCATCATCACCACTTGATTCACATCCATCATCCTCACTCGAACTCAGATAGTCTTCTGTTCCATCCAAACTGTTGCTTACACAGCACTTCTTGAACGCTTTTATAATGGATTCCGTAGAAATACTAGTCCATGCTGTTTTTATCCACTGACCAAGTTGTCCAACTGAAGGCTTCTTAATGTTGCCACTGGGGGTTAAGGGGCAGTTCCCAGATAACAGCCACTCTTCATATTGGCGTCGGAGATGGTGCTTGAAAGATTTATTTACGACAACATCAAGCACTTGTAATTGTGAGGTCATGCCTCCTGGAATAACTGCTAGGTCTGTGTTTAAAGAGGCTACTTTATTTTTTACCTTTTCCATAAGATGACCCCTAAAGGCATCAAGGGTTAGAAATCCTCTTTGCCTTAGTAGGGTTCCTGGTCGCCTGTCCCAAACTTCTTGAAGCCATGAAACCATTAGATCCTCTGTCATCCACCCGGTTTCATTACATTTAAAGATTACCCCACTTGGTAGCTGTTCTTTTGGTAAATTCTTCCTTTTTAAAATAACAAATTGTGGTAGCTATCTGCCAACATTGCCAGCATGACTAACACTTAGCTTCTCATTTCCAGATGTTTTGAAAATAACTGATTTAGAACCCTTTCCAGCCACTGTTCTATTAGCAGGCATGTCAAAATACACCGAGGTTTCATTTCCCATTTGACCCAACAAATGATGGTGTTTATGCCGTAATTTAATTATGTGCCTTTGATACTGCACGAGCTTCTCTTCGTAGTCCACTGGCAACTTCTGGGATAACGACATTCTCCTTCTTAAGCAGAGCCCTTTCTGCCTCATGAATCTCACTACCCAACCAAAACTTGCTTTGAATTCCTGTCTGGGTATTTTTCTAATAGTTGCCTCTTCCAATGCTTTAATTCAGATACTTTCTACAGAAATTCCAAAACCCTTATGACGGTTTTCTAGAACTAATTCAAGAACCGCATCATCTAGTTCGGGGTGACGCCCCACTTTTGGTCGACGAAAACATTTCCTTGTGGAATGAGTAAATTTCAGCCGCTCCTTCATACCCCTCCAACGTCGTATATTTACTTCGGTGATTCCATAGTGTCGTGCAGCTTCACTATTGTTAGTTTGTTCGGCGAGATGAACTACTCTTAATTTGAAGTTAGAATCATAACTATAATGTTCAACACTTTTGTTCTGCTCTACACTTCCTTTTTTTTTCTTCGTGATCACCCATTGACTTTAACTTAATTTGACCTTGGCCTTTCTGCAATGAAATAAACTAAATTTGAAAATCAAGTCTTGGAAAGAATACAACACAACTCATAATATGCCAAGTGTCGCTATGCTAATTTATCAACAACTAGTGAAGTCGTGAAGTTGTTAAAAAGTATTGCTGTATCGGGTTTGCTGTAGTACTTCATACTTCATAGTAACTATTCGATAAATTTTTCTGGACGCTTTGTGAAATATCATGAATAATAAGGTGTAATTATATTTGCGTGTTTAGAATGTTATGAAAATGCATGCTATATGACTAGTCATGACTAGTTACTTCCTCTTTTATTTTCCGCATTGGTGTTAAAACTATAAATTGCGTTAGTTGTAATGTTTAGGTACGCCATCTTGTCAACTCTTTTAACGAATGGATCGAAAATATCAACTGCGATTTAGATGGTGGAACGATAATGGTCGATAGGCTGTGGTTAGAAATCAACCAGTGACAATGCGCCACCGCCATTACAGCATTTCTTCGGTAAATCACATGAAAGTGTCTGGTATCTTTTAGGCCTACAACCGCGTAGAAAACACAATTTACAATTATTTTTTTGCTATAAGATTTTTTTTCTGTATTTATTCGTTGCTTTACCATCATTTTATCTATTTCAAGTTTCTAGTATAGTTATTGAGCTATGAAAGTGGCCAACATGGACATCCTTAGCACAATACATCGTAATTGCCGAAAACACCACATAAAATATTTAAATATGTGAATATCTGCTAAAACAAAAAAAAAAATGCTGGTTTGTGTTAGAATTTAAATAAGAACCCTTTTCTTTGTAAAATAAACGTATATCGATATGATACAACATAAAAATGTTGACCTTATACCAACATTTTTCTTCATGCGCGAATATAAGACGACCTCCAACCTTTCGAGGTTGAAAACTGAAAATAAGCCTCATCTTATATTCGGGTAAATACAGTATGTTAGTGCTTAGGAAGGTTGAATTTAAAGGAAATGCACCCACATTTGCATAGAGGAAAAGTGGAAAAACCATTTTGGAAAGCCACCCTCAGTACACCCAATAGAGATCGAACCACATTCTCCCTGTCATCGGTAGCCTAGTCTATTGTGAGAGTAGCGCCTTAGACCACGCGCCCACTAACATTGATAAAATATATGAAGTACCTCTGTCCTTCCAGGGCCCTTTCTCCTACTTCCTTATACCCTAGAGAGCTGAAATTTGGCATAGAGGCTAAGGACCTTTATGAGAAAATGTTTAAACTTTAACCCAAAATGGCGTTTGCAAAGTTTCTTGATAACCTGTCAAAGCCACAGACATGTATCACACTATCTATTGTTTTGAAAATTATAAAAGATAAAAACAACAAAGTCCTAAATTGTGTCTGTGACAGATTGGCCTAACCCATAGTTTTAACATATTATTTTTGCTATTTAATATGTCTATCATAACTATCACATGACTTAATGTATGAATAAATGAAAGTAGATCTAGTCACTTTTACAGCTGTCATATAAGGACCTTTGTATGAAAATCAAGGTGTAGTACACGTTTAAACAAACAAGTCTTTTCAGATGACATTGAATGGCCACATTGTTTTGTTTCTGCCCCTTTCCCTTCTAGACTTGTACCAAACACACACACACCAACTTATATCCTACACACATTGCTCCAAAAATATATTTATATTTTTAGCACTGCTTCTTCTTCAATTTTAATACTTAAAATCAAAGGTGTTCAGAAGAGCAAAACATTAATACGGATATTATTGTCGGTTTCCCACACGTAATCATTGAAAGATATTTAATAATTACATACATACATACATACCTAATCGTGACATTCCCTTAGGGGATAGGCAAGAAAATGTGAATACAGTCAACTCTCGAATCTACAACTCAGCGAATAGCGTCCCTATTGAAGTAACAACCCTTTTTTGGGAAACCGTGAAAAATGTGGGGCAAAATGTCGAAAGTTTTAAGTAAATTGGCTGTAAAATGTGTTTGTTGCATTTATTTAGGTCGCTGCTTTGCGATTATCTTTGTGAGTGCTGTATTACTAGTAACTGGGATGGGTCAGATATAAAAATAGACACCACCCCATCAGTGCCAGCCAATAGCCTTGACTCTGTCCACCATCTCCCACAAGCAAGACAATGTTTCCCTGCGCGTGACTGCCGCTACATCATGCGTCAGGCTTGTTGCCATTGTTATTTCGACTCTCGATTTGGTTTGAATGGTTTGATTTTGTGAAAGATTTTTGATGACCCACGGTATTGTTTTTGCCATTGTTATTTCGATTTGGTTACGTTTTTGGTTTGATTTTGTGAATGATTTTTGACGACCCACGCTATTTTATTTTTTATGAAATTATAATTTCGAAGAAATGAGTGAAAAAAGGATCTTCTTAACGCTCATGAAGAAGTAGGAGATCATCCAGGAAGTGGATGAGAAGAAGATTACAAAGACGGAGATTGCGCTGCGGCATGGCATCTCAAGTCGACACTTTTCACGATTCTCAAAATGAGAGAAGAAATTGTGAATGCAGTGCAGAAGGTAGGCCACAATGTAAAGGCCAAAAATTTGAAGGGTGCGATGCACACAAATCTGGAGCAGGCTATGCTGGAGTGGTTCAGCCAGCATAGAGCGCAAAACGTGCCTATAAATGGACCGATGATGCAGAGGAAGGCCGATGAATTTGCCCTGAGGTTGGGTATAGAAAACTTTAAGTGTTCAAGTGGGTGGCTAGAGCGTTTCAAAGTGCGTCACGCAGAATATCCAGCCACAAGGTCATCGGTGAAAGCGCATCGGTTGACCCAACACCAGTGAGGGATGCTCTTGCTCCGAAACATCCTTAGGCACTATCAGCCTCAAGATGTATACAACGTTGATGAGCTGGGGATGTTCTACAACCTCATGCCAGATCACACTCTTGCTGTGAAAGGGGATAAGTGCAAGGTTGCGAAGGGAGCGCCTCACCATCCTTCTGTGCTGTAACATGGACGGCAGCGATAAGATGAAGCCCCTCGTGATTGGGAAGTTAAAGAAACCCCGGGGTTTCAAAGGCAGCATCCTGCCTTGTGACTATGATTTTAATAAGAAGGCATGGATGACCTCGGGGATGTTAATGAGGTGGCTTCAAGGCTTTGATTCGAAGATGGACGTCACAAATAGAAAATTCGTGCTCTTTGTCAACAATTGCCCCACACATCCTGCTCTCGACAAACTCAGGAACATTGAGCTGGTGTTTCTGCCAAAGAACACCACCAGCATGCTTCAGCCCCTGGACAGGGGAATAATCCAGCAAGTGAAGGTGAAGTTCTGCGAGATGCTTGTGCGGAGTATGGTGTGGAATCTTGACATGGGCAAGGAGGTCAAAAAGTGGGACGTGTTCAGGGCCATGGAAGGAATCGTCGCCAGTAGGAGGGCCATGAGACTGGCGGCAATCGCCAACTGCTTCCGACACGCCCACTTTGTCCTACCAGTTGACGAAGAGGCTGCCATCCGTGTGCTTCCCGCCGCTGCCAGCGCCAAAGACCCAGAGACCCACCGCTAGTAGATGCCAATTCCCAGCCAGGCCCCTCCACGGAACCGCAGCCTGGCCCATCAACAGCACCTTCTTCTGCCCCCCTGACTTTCACTCGACCGTGCGACAAAGAAACGTGGCAGAGATTAGGCCCAGACTGCACGTATGAGGAGTACATAGCAGCAGACAATGACATCACAGTTTGGGACACCCTCGACAACACCGATATAAACAGGGAGCAGCAGGAGTCCAGCGATGAAGAGGGGTAGGAAGAAATGGAATAAGAGCCTGAAGATATCCCCACGACGAAAGATGTTCTGAAAATCAGGGATGTCTACTCAAGAGCACTTAAGCGCCAGGGCGCTAGCGAAGAGCTGTTGTCCCAGTTCTATAATGTGTAAGCTTCGTCGAGAAACTGGCGCTAAGAAGAAGCAGGCCTCCATAATGGACTTCTTCAAGAAATAGGTAGGTCTTTTATTTCATGTGTTGTCTAAAAAATGCAATTTTTGCGTATGAAGGTCTGGGGTGGAAGAAAATCGGTTAAAATTCCAATAACGACCCCTTCAAAATAACAACCCTTTTCCAGCGAACCGTGAAATGTCTTAGAATCGAGAGTTGACTGTATAGCTCAAAAAACAACTCCATACTTATTCCATCCTCACTTCCCTATCCTTTAGTCCTGTGCGGGAATGACATTTAGACCTCGGCAAATTTTCAGGAGGAAAATGATTTCCTGTGGAAATGAGACGGGAAAAAGTTCAAAAATAATTTTCGGCTTTAGGATTATATATTTTTTAAATTTGTAATTTTAGTCTAAAATTAGCTTTCCTAATCATTCCAATAAAAAAAATATTCATAGTTTCAATTGAGTTTAATGTAGTGGTAGATATCAAATATAGTTTGAATAGTATAATGATACCGGTTTTTAATGAAGATGATGTTGACAGGGACCTGTGTATGCCCCACGGCTGGCAGTAATTATAACAATACCGATTTATATGATGACGACGATACTTGAATGCCTTACTGCGCACTTATTATCACACAGCTATGACGATCTGATGTTACTTGTATCTCTTACTGTGAGATTATAGGTTTATTGTTGAAATTAGTATAGATTAACACTGTACACGATTTATTTTATTAAATGCACTTCATTATTGTAAATTTAATATTAAAATACAGTTTTATGTTCATTTACAAACTGACCCAGAAAGCCAGATCTAGCACTGTTACAAACTGAGGTTTTCTCTGGACTACTATTTTCTGTGATATCACTATGTTTCTGTGTAGATTTATACACACAATCTGCTTATTTAGGACCTACCCCTTGCTTCTTGGACCCCTTGTCACCAGTGTTAAAACTAACTAATAGGAGAACTTCTGGCAACCTGATGTTGTGAAGACTAGCTTCCCATTGGGTAAAGGGAGCCAGCACATCACCTGATTTCCAAATAGAATGGAGTTTTTTAAATAAAGAATGTTTAAAACGTATTATATTGAAATTACTTCTGAAAACGCCTGATCCTCCATGGATGAAGTGTTAAAAGGAAAAACAACATACAGTTCTTTAAAGAAAAATACACTTCTTCCATGACTTTTTAAATATATGAGAGTGGTCCAAAAAGTATCATTACAATAGTCAGGAAAAGGGACAAAAACTCTGATTCGGCTGCAGTAATTGGAATGAACAATAAATTTGGCTTCTGTAATCTTGTAAATAAAAAAATTGAAGGAAAAAATTAGACACACTTAATATTTGTATATTAATTTATTTTTAAATTGTAATTTTTCCAAATCAAAACTTAATATTTTGTCTAACAAGTGTTGAATAAAATTTTTAAAATGATGTAAATAAAAAACTAGGTCAATAAAATGCAACTATTATAATGGTGTATTTTTTATCAACTATTTTTGGTCAATAAATTCTAGAAATATATTTTAAGATTGACTAAAATAGTTCTTAAATTTAAAAAAAAACTTGTGTCATGAATTTTAATAAATACTTATAAAGTAAAATATCAAAATATTCAAACTAATATGAATAAATACAACTGAGCCCAATCTTGTCTATAAGAATAAAACAAAATATTTCTCAATTGAGTAAGTGTGTCTGGTTATCTCTTACGTTTTAGTTATTAAAGTTCTCATAAACGTCACTGTTGGACTTCAAAAAATATTAGCTTATCCAACTATTATTATCATCTATGACAAAAAAGCAAATGGATGCCCTTACAAATAAAAACTTTTACATAATAGATGTGTCTTTATGCAAATAAGTGTGTTGAAGGTGTATTTTTGCTAAATTTGATATTTAAAAGCCACTTTCATCATAATCCTGACTTAAATCAATTTAGAGATATATTATATTCAATTTCCTTCAGTGTGGTTATGTTATTTAATGGCTCATTTGTTTTGTAAAATAAAACTATTGACTGAAGTTTCGAGTGTACATCTACATCTAACGGAAGATAAGGTTAATTTAGATTTAATAAATTAATTTTATTTTCAAAGAAAATTAAATAAAAACATGACTTTGATAGTCTGTCCTTGATTGTAAATTTTTATTTTCTCAAAAAATTCTGGGAAATATTTTTTCTCATCTGAATTTTGAGAACAACCATTTTCCCGAAGTTTGGGATCCATCCTTGCATACTCCCCTTTGCTTCAACAACATCCATACACCGAGTTATACATGTTCTTTTATTCTTAAAACTCTTCATGTTTCTCTTTTTCACTCATTCGTCTACAACATTTAGCCACGCCTTACATGGCTTACTCTTTCCTTTTGATCAACACACTATACCTTCATATATTTGTTTTGTCACTCATTCCGCATTCATCCTCTCAACATGTCTAAACCACCGTAAAATGCTTCTTTCACATTGACCTATTGGATTCCCTTTCAAACCGCACTCCAGCATCCATTCATTACCGACTATGTCCATACGAATTTTTCCACATACATTTCTTAAATACCTCATTCCAACCACATTCACCTTGCTTTTGTGTTTCTCCTGACAAACCCACACTTGGACTTTTAAGCTTTTTCTTTCACCGAGTCTTATTACCCGTTATAGTTATATGCATACATTAAATATAATATATTAGGAATATACCACTATAAGGAAAGCCTCTTTTCGCCTTATGAGATAGTTGAATTATATTTGGAAGAAGAAACAAGAAAGGTATCCTATCATTCTTTCCCAATTTCCTTTTTCTCCTTTTTTTTTTGTTCATCCTCTTTTAGAAAGTTGTTTTGCGCGTTTCACATTCCCTCTTGATGAATTCCAATAGAATGAAAGCTAGGTCGAGAGATTAGACAGTAACGATTGATTTTCTTCAAGAGGCAGCCATTACCTCTTTGTCTTATGGCAGTAGTGTAAAGTGTGAACTGTATTCTTCTTTTCAATGTGTTTGTTCCTTTTATATGTTCCTATCCACCTTTCCTGTACCTTCTTTAAAATATAATGAGATTAGGAATGTAGAATTTGAGAGGAAATGTACCCACATTAATCTGGTGGGAGAGTGTGAAAGAAAATTAAAAACCACCCTCATCAGTATATCTAACCGGGATTCAATCCCTTATCTTCCAGTCATTGTAAAAGCCATATTTTGTTTGTTCCCTTCTATGTGTTTCTACCCCTCTTACCTGTACGTTCTTCCAAATGAAACAATGTTGTGTATTATTCCAAGTCACTTACATCTTGAATGTTTCCGTCTTTATCCATCAACTTGATGATAGGATCCAACCCACGGACATACTTGATCTGGAGATTGGGGAACTTGGAAGGTCTGTCACTTTTCACAAAAGCTGAAAACAAACACCAAACATTCATATTTGGCAAGTATCCAGCACATGATGTTGAATGTTCAGATGGTAGAAGATACACAGCTAGGACTAGATTAAAGCAACATTTGCAACAAATGGGATTAATTAGCTAAGCTATTATATTTGTTACTGCTATAGCCATATCTAAATCTAATATTATTTAAATTGAAAAATGACACCTGGACATGGGAATCAAAACTGAGACGTATCTAGGAATCTTCCTGTGCCCAGGATAGTTCTGCACTCATAATTTAAGGCAGAGTCTATAATGGACATGCAGAAATCATCAGCTACATATCAGTGATTAAAGATCACAAGCAATCAGATAATGCAGCCACCTTTGACTCAGGAGGGCTTTATGCTGCCAATAATACGACGCCGATATAACCGTAGTTAACTTGAATATAATAGCTTGACTATTTAATCTTTGGTATATGTACATTCGTACAGTTAACATTGTACTATTGGCAGCATAAAGCCCTCCAGAGTCGAGGGTGGCTGCATTATCTGATAGCTCGTGATCTTAATTGGTAACTCATATGTAGCTTCCACACGTCCATCACAGACTTTGCCTTAAAATAAGAGTGAAGAATGACCCTGGGCAAGGGACAATTCCATGATAGCTGAGTGGATATAGGATTGGCGTACTAAGACAATAGTCCCGGGTTCGATTCTTGAGTCCAGGTGTCATTTTTCAATTTAAGCTAATAGTTTGCGCCTCACCTTGTATCTGCGGATAGACTCCAAACTTGCAGGTGCAAACTTCGAGCCTGGCTTGAGCATAGCGCTTCACCGTATGTGTGTCCTCGTCTCTCTGGCAGCATTGCAGGCAGTGTTCCCTGGCGGAGACATTTGAAGATGTTAGGTGTGTGTTAGTAGGGTTTGGTTCATTCCCAAACCATCTCAAGTAATTTACTATAGTCAGATTTTCATAGGAAGGACCTTTTTTGGCAGTTTGAACAGTTACTAGGTCTACTTTCATGTATTTATACATAAGCCCATGTGATATGCAGCTGTCTCTTTTTTTAGCACAGCATATTACACCCTTGAGTACCGTACTAATTACGCTATAAGTGTTATGGATGAGTAATGATGAATTTAGAGGCAGTGTACCCACATTTACATAAAAGGAGAGTGAAAAACCATTTAGGGGAAACCACCCTTAGTACATCCGACTGGAATTCGTACCCCAATATCCTTGTCACCGGCAGTATAGTCTATTGCCTTAGACCAAGAGGCCACTGAAGTAGGTAGCTACCAGTATTGATATGTTGGCGGCAAAAAATTATTATTATTATTATTATTATTATTATAACCGCGTCTTACTACCCGTTCAGGTTATACACACTTACGCTAATGTGTAATGGTAGGGTGATTGTGAGACGAAATGGAGGACCTACAGTTTAACGTGGAATCCGAACCATGGTGGAGGCCTGGCATTCCTCACATTCACAAGTTGTGATTAATACACGTCTTGTCAGAGGTGAAGGAAGGGTTTGGCAATCAGAAAAATCTGTGCCGAGACCGAGGATTGAACCCTGAACCCTCAGGACAGAAGTCAGACACCTTACCCCTAGACTGCCAGGTCACACGTCAAAAAATAAGTTTGCATTCTTTAAAAGGCTATTTCTATGAAAGTGGACTGTATCACCAGCCATATATAAATACATTTTTTAAAAAGCCTAGTTAATAATGTTACTTACGATCAGGTAGTTAATGGCCACTGACCTATCAAAGAACTAAAATGGAACTTTCCAACTAAACTTTAATTCTGATCTGGGCAAAATGAAAAGCCACAGAAATGAGACTGAAGTCGACCAGCGCCCAGCAGAACATGTTCATAAATGTAGGTTTCTTGCTTTGACTTACTTTAGGATCCCAAGATGGAAACTCTTGAGCTGTTCGCAAGACGAACAAAGCAGGTTAGCTTTGTTGAGCCCCAGGGACCAGCAGTCTTCAGCGCTGAATTCTGACAAGACTGTTCCAACCTTCAAAATAAGTAGTGATTATTTCATATAAAAATTGTCAACAAAAAACAAAAACTTCTTTGGTATTGATAATGTAGATTCTTTGACCCTTCAATCTGCTCTATATTGAACATTGGTTATTAGTTTTCTATTTGAGGTAGGGCCTATTTAACATGAACTTTCAGAAGACTGATGATAAACAAAATTTACAAACTAACTCCCAGCTCAAGCTAAGCTTAAATCAAGGATAAGTCCGGTTAAAACTCGACTTTGTGAATAAATATAAATTATTATCTTGAATGTTTATATAATGAGCAATGTGATATGTAAGATTTCTTAAGGTCAGGCAATTTATGTTAGTTCTAACTAAGATACTTTTGTTTACTGGCTATTGCTTATAATGTATACATCGCGTATTGAGCCTGTGGCTGGGAAATTGATATTTTTGCAAGAACCTGTTAAAATAATTGTAGGTAGTAAAATTGATCTAAACACTTACTACTGTAGTAATAATGTTATCCAATTAAATAGAAAACTTTATATGTCTGTAAATGTAAATAACTTTATCCACTTCCAAAGTTTCCTAATATATTTTCGTAAAAATAACATGCTCTAACCTAACCTTACCATAAAACAGAGCAAACCCATAAAAGATAATGTGTGAACCGCCATCTTTATAATAAAAATATAACAAAACAACTATTCCGAGGGATCATCAACTTACAAGACAGAGATAAACAAAGAAGAGAATTTTGAGTTGTGCGCATGCGCTTGAACAAAAGTAAAACAAGAGTCAAGCTCTCTCATCTTGAAAAATATACATACATACCTATATATAATCACGCCGTTAACTATAGGGATGGGAAAAACTGCTCCTTTAGTGGAGCAGGAGCAATCTGCTATTGCTCCACCATTGGACCTGTTCCTTTTACCTGCTCCTTTTTGTCACAGTTTCTATATTCAAAACTACTCCCAGCCTAATTTTTTTTAAGCATCGTGTCTACTACCCGTTCGGTTTATAGCCATATGCACTAATTGCGCAAATTTGTTAGGGACGGAGATGGCTGATTTTAGAGGAAGTGCACCCACATTTGTGTGAAATGAGAGTGGAAAACATTTACGTAAAACCACCCTCTGGTCTAGGGGTAAGGTGTCAGACTTCTGTGCTGAGGGTCCGGGGTTCAATCCTCGGTTCCGGCACAGATTTATCTGATTTCCATACCCTTCCTTCACCTATGACAAGATGTGTATTAATCACAACTTGTGAATGTGAAGAATGCCAGGCCTCCACCGTGGTTCGGATTCCACGTTGAACTGTAGGTCCTCCATTTCATTTCACAATCACCCTACCATTACACATTAGCGTAAGTGCGTTTAACCCGAACGGGTAGTAAAACGCGGTGCTAATAATAATAATAATAATAATAATAATAATAATAATAATAATAATAATAATAATAATAATAATAAACCACCCTCATTGCAACCAACCGGGATCGAACCCCAATCTCCCTATATCGGCAGTTCAGCCTATTGCAAGAGTAACGCCAGAGACTAGGGGTCTGCAACCTTTTTGATATCGTAGGCCATATGTGTTTAAAAAATAATAATTGTTGGGCCTATTCGAAAAAAAAAGTTCAACTTTACATTTTTCATGTAGCAATTAGATATTAATTCCATTGAACACAATTGTTTTCTAAATATTTTGTGGGCTAAATAAAACCAGTCATTCGGCCGTAGATTGCTGAGCCTTGACTTGAATCATTTGAGCACCAAGTGGGCCCTTTCAATGTTCAACATTAACGTAACAATTTATTGTGCGAATACATTACATACTGTACTTGTATTGTGGAAATATTGGTTTTTACTACGAAAGCTTTCCTCCTAAAAACTCATTTGTGACTCCCCAAACCAACACTAAACTAGGTATATAATAGATAAGTAAGGTTGCGCTGGACCTTATCTCAGCGCTGTGACAAGAACACAAAGTATCTACTTCCTTTCTACTGTACGACTGCTCCAAAATATCTCAGGAGCATAAAGGAACAAGGTTGCTCCAGACCTGTTACAGAGACGAGGAGTAAGGTTACTTTGGACCTGTTCCAGCGCTGCCTGTGACAGAGAGACGAGGAGCAAGGTTACGCCGGACCTGTTACAGCGCAGCCTGTGACAGAGACTAGGAGCAAGGTTCCTCTGGACCTGTTCCAGCGCTGCCTGTGAAAGAAAGTAGAGAGACGATGAGCAATGCCAAGCGTTGATGAACACTTCTAATACGTAGCTGTTTTGTGCTGCCATCTACCGTACAATATGGTAACGACGCAGTCTCGACTGGGAGAAAACAGTAGAAGCTCGGAGAACACAAATGGGAATACAGTAATAGGTTTAACGTTTCAAACTGACCTGTGACAAAAAGGAACAGCTCTTTTCGTCTGTCAGGAACAGGCTGTGAATGTGACGTCAGAGGAGCAGTGACAAAGGAGCAGGTTGTGATTTCACAACCCATCCCTAGTTAACTAACGCTTACGGGGTTAGCAAGCAACTGTGTGTGTAGCTCAAAAAACAATGTTTAATATGATACATTACATAGAAATTATCCTTCCTTGCCTTAATTTTTATTGTTAATTAACTAAGCAATTTTATAAACATTGGTCGTTGACATTATTGAGAATCGCAACGTATCTATTTCATTTAATTTCCTTTTCTAGATGCGCGCAATGTACATGCGTACAACGGTATAGGTATTAACGACCAAATTATTTCCCAGACAATCTCAACTAAATATGTTAGAGAGAGAGCATCACTTAGATTACTGAAATAAAGATGAGTAAATTATTATGTTTGAAGTTTAATACAATATACGTTTACAATTTTGATATCAATGTTACATTGTAATTTATAAGTTAACAATCAAAATATCTTATCTCCTTTAGCAGAAGTGGAGATCTTACAAAATTTAATCCAACAATTTTATTTAATGGTGAACTGTTATAGTACATTGAAGTAGATAGAATACAAGATTGTTGGGTATTTGTGGATATTTTATTGTAAGAGAGGCTAAAAAAGAATCAATGTGCATTTCTTAAATTTACAGACAATAACGTCTTAGATAATTAAATATTGTTATCTATAATTATTAATTTTATAGGAATTTATTCATTTTTAGCATAATAGAAAACAAAGTATATAATTCACAAAAGGTTCTGATCAACATTTGGTTACTATGATTTTGACATTTATTGAGTGAATTAATTTATTTTGATATTTGTGTTCTGTAAAATAAATGTATTTATAATTTGATTTTAAAGTAATTCATAGTAAGGTTAGAAAAATATTCATTGGAGACAAGAGAGTTCCGTGTGACTATTGATTTAATTAAAATGGATTTAAGTTTCTTTTTAAAAACGTGTGGATTTTTGATGTTTTGGGTTGGTTTTGGGAGGCTGTTGTGAATTTTCTAGCCATAATGAGAGCGTGTTTTTTTCCCGTACTGTTCTAGTTTAATTTAGGTATAAATCGCCAGCATATCTTGTGTGGTAACTGTGCTAAGTGTAGTTTTTGTCTGCGAAATTCTTCATTTTGAAGTGCACAAATAATAAGATACAGTATTGAGTTTATGAAGACTTAAGATTGATAATATAACATTTTCTGTGTGTAGTTTTTTGCTAGTGTATAAGATTGGTAGATCAAATGTGTTATTTATAGCTTTGTTTTGTTCAACTTGGGGTGGATGGAAAATACTGACAGCCACAGTACTTCATATATGGCTGAGGTACTAAAAGTGATTATTTATTAGAAAATGGTAAATAATCATTTTAATTTTTGGGGGCACTCCAGATATTCTTTGCAATATATTTATGGTAGGCATCGTTTTCTGTAAGACTACTGTTGAGTAGTGAACGCATCCTATTTGCTTTGTTTATCTTTGATAATGATTGTTTAGTTGCTGAATATGTTCTATGGTGACAAAGTTATGTCATGGTGTTGCTGGTTATGAAATGTTAGAAATAGGTTATGTGATCGCGTCGGTTTAACAGAAAACAAGACAAAATGTGTTAAATTATATTTTGTAGAAACAATAGTAGTGTAATAGGAAGCAAATAATAGTGGAACCTTAGAATACCGGTGGTATATGTATTGTATTCCTAACATAAGTGGCGACCATGGCAGGACTCGCTTTCTATAACTCTTTTGAACCATTGTTATTTTCGTAACCGTAAAGAAATGGCGAGCATCATGGAACGCGTTGTGAAGCTAAGAACAATTACGCGGACGGCGTTTACCAGAACATTGAATGATATTCAAGAAGAAATTAATACCTCGGAACTAGATAAAAAGAAAATTCAAGCATTATTTTCCATGCTGGAGAGGAAAAATGAAGAATTAATAAAACTGATCATAAAATATTGGATATGAAACTCGACGCTGGAAGTGAGGATTTGGATAAAGAAACGAAGATGATGGATGAATATCTACAGAAATTCTTGGAGATACAAGTCGGTGTTCGTGAGTTGCTAGAAGCTTCTCAAGAATTTTTTAAAGTGGATTCAGGAAGTGTCGATTTTAATAGTAAGAGAAAGTTTAAGCTACCGTAGCTAGAGCTTAGGAAATTTGATGAAGATATAAAAAAATTGGTTACAGTTTTGGTGTCAATTTGAGACGATTGATAAAGATCCGGATATTGCGACAGCTGACAAGTTTCAATACATTATTCAAGCTACGGTGAAAGGCTCACGAGCAAGAGAGGTGGTTGAGAGCTTTTCGCCAACTGAAGAGAACTATATGAAGGCAGTAAGCAGTCTCAAGTCTCGTTTTAGAAGAGAAGAATTGTTAGTGGAAGTATACGTAAGAAAATTGTTGAAGTTGGTTCTTCAAAATGCTCAACAACATGGTGCATCTACGTCAATGTCTACTCTTTATGACAGTCTAGAATCGCACATCAGAACGCTTTAAACCTTTGGTGTTACTACAGATAAGTGTGAAGTGATGCTCTATCCTTTGGTAGAGTCCTGTATGCCTGAAGATATTTTAAGAGCTTGGCAGCGAAGTCCTAAATGTGTGCATGGGGGCGAACCTCAACAACGCCTTGACAGCATAATGTTGTTATTGGGGTCAGAGAAGAAGGCTTAGTCTTGCTATGGCAGGAGTTGGACTAAAAAATGATTATTTTAAATCTAAGAAGCGGTAGAGTCATTTATTAGAAGCGCAGATACCTACAACAGCTGGGTTGTTGTCCACAAGTTGTACTAAAGAGAGAAGCTGTATATTTTGTAATGGTCCACATGTGAGTGCTGACTGTCTAAAAGCAAGGAAAATGAGTCAAGAAGAAAAACGTAGGGTTCTTAAAGCAAAGGTTTGCTGCTTCGCATGTTTGAAGACTGGACATTGTGTCAAGAATTGCAGAATTTACATGAAGTGTTGGCTTTGCCAAAAGAAGCACAGTGCGTTAATGTGTCTGGAGCTACGAAGAGAAGGGACAAACAATCTTAAGAATAATGGGGAGGTGGTGTAAGAAGATGGCCAGGAAACCACTTTAACCAATTTAACAAGTTGTCCTAAAGTGTTCTTACAAACTTTAACAGTGAATATTAAAGGATCTAAAAAATGATATCGTGTTCGTGCTTTGGTAGACACAGGCTCACAGAGATATTATATTCTGAAGGAAACTGCTTCAAAATTAGATTATAAGTCAATACGACAAGAAGTAATAGCACATTCTCTTCTTGAGGGGATGAAAACTGAACGAAAGAATCATGGTTGCTACAAGGTACGTCTGGCAAGTTTAGATGAATCTTTTGCCTGCAATTTTGAGGCTCTAGACCAAAAGGTAATCTGTGGGGAAATCATATCAGTGAGGAAAGGACCTTGGATGAAGAAGTTACACCGGATGAACGTCATGATTTCTGACACCGAGGAGCGCCCAGGACCGATAGAGGTCCTGATTGGAGCAGATAGTTTGTGAATGAAGGATGCATTTGTTGCAGACCTGTGGAATTTGGACGTGCTTGGCATCACCGACTACACCGAAAGAAAGTCTAAGGAGGAACGAGTACTGCATACGAAGTTAAATTTTCAGAAGACAGTAACTATAAACGATGTTGGCCGTTACGAGGTACAACTACCTCAAGCGGAATATCATATCCCACTCACTACAAACCAATATTTAGCTATGAAGAGGTTGGAAACAACTACAAAGAAGCTTCATTCTGGAAATTTATATACAGTCTATGATGAATTATTAAAAGAGTGGATGGGCCTAGGGATTATAGAAGTAGTGCCGCTGGAAGAAGTTGCCAATGACGGGCACTATTTACCACACCGACCTGTAGTGAAAGAGAGCAGTACTACGCGTGTACGTCCAGTATTTGATGCTTCAGCAAGAGAGGGTTATTCATTATCATTGAATCAGTGTTTAGAAGATGGACCAAACCTAACACTGAACTCATATCGGCTATTCTTCTAAGGTTTAGAGATAGCAGATATGGGGTTATTGCTGACATGGAGAAGGTCTTACTCCAGATTAGTGCGTGTAAGAAAGATAGAGATCTTTTACCATTCTTTTGGTGGGATCCTGAAGAAGAAAACAAAGTGAAAATGTTTCGAAATAAAAGCCTGTTTTTCGTTTTAAAATGCAGTCATTTTTTGTTAGGTGCTATGCTTGACTATCACGTACAACAAGCCATGACACTTTCGAAGTACAGTTCACCAATGATGAATCAGTTACTGAATAGTTTGTATGTGGATAACGTCGTTGCTAGCTTGGATAATGAACAGGAGCTAAAACAATTCATAAGAGAGGCTCGTGATATATTGAAAGATGGGAACGTTAATCTTAGAGGGTGGCAATACACAGGGGACAGTTCTCATTCTGCAGAGTCACCAGTGTTGGGATTGTTATGGGAACGAAACATTAATATACTTGGTCTAAATTTAGACTGGCTAAAGAATATCAACTTTAAGGTGGTCACTAAGCGAACTATTTTGTCTTTGGTACATAAAGTGTTTGATCTGTAGCATTTGGCTACAAGTAGAGAAAAGTCAAGTCAAAGAAAAATACAACTCACCCTGTTTCACCGTCCCTACTCCTTGGACTACGAGCCGGAGAGGAAAACATCAACACAAGCGAGTATAATAACGGCACGACATAGACTGACCGCTGCCATCAAGGTTCGAACCGCGCTCACCAGAGTGCGCCATTTACCGAGACAGTCCAAAGAGCTTCAACCGTGAAGAGAGGTTGTTCTCGAAGATTCCAGTTGTTTGGATTGTGTTGTTGACGTTATTGTTGCCACGTGCGCTCCTCCCCTTTGATATCCATATGTTTTCTCCCACCCTTTTGTCCTATTCTCCAATGTTCTTTGGGTTTTTGCATATATAGTGCCAGTGGGGCTGCTTGTCGGCACTCTTGGACTTAGCTTTAATGGAGGAATAAAAAGCTAAGGCTTCAATCTATCAAAATGTAAGACCAAAATTCTATTTCGGCTAAATAATTATTTAAACTTTTTGTATTTTTTTGTATTTCGGGAATGAGGATTTATGGACTGAAATAAATTAAGTCGATATTGGATTTTAAAGTCGATTATTCTGATAGCTATCGATATGTTCTAAATTGTTTTAATTGGATATCGATTAATTGTAAATTATTTTCATTTGGCATCGATTAATCGTAAAGATAACTTGTGAAATTTATGAAACGGACAAAATTTATTATGAGGACTAATGTTAGTGATTTATTCTCTTTAACATACATTGATTTTGTCTCTTACAAATATGTTGAAACAGATTTACTTAAATTTAAAATATTTATTATTGGTAATGTTAATTGAACTAGGTTGTAAAATTTATTTAAAGGTTTAAGTGTATGTGGGAATATGTATTGTAGGCTTAGAAATGTCGAGGGAAATTTAATTATATCTATTTATGATTTGTGAAGATAGATTTATAATGGGCAATATTTATTTACGAGAGTCACATAATTTTATTAGTCAGTTCCATGTGTAATGAAAGTAGTTAATTGTTATTGTTCTTTTCCATCGTAATAATTACAAGTTCTTTTTCTTAAATTTTGTTTTGCCTCTATGATCCTATATTGTATAGAACTCTTTTTCATTAGCCAACTTGGCTATCTTTATATATGTTTAATATTCCTATATATTGTTGTTTACTTTTCAAAATACTAATATATTTACTTATGATAGTTTTGAATAAATATCAACAAAACGACATCAAGTTTCTTTAATGTTTGAATTTGCTACCATACCCTTAGGAGATATTATATGTTTTTCCTTATATAATTTTTTATATGTATACTTACACTTTATTTTGTTTGAGGACGACCGTCAACTAACTATTCCCGCAACTAGTGTGAGTTGCGTGTTCTGAGTTTCGTATGTCGATTCTCAGGCATTCAAACCAAGAACTCCAGCCGCTCACTCTTGTTGCCTATTTCTGCCCCCCTTGTGTGTTATTTTGGACATCCTATTGCGGTGTTGCTCGCTAGGATGGTTCAAATCCAATTGGAGTAAATTGTCCAGTCTTACTGTGACCTAAAATATTGCTGCAAGGTGTTTGTAAAACTGGAATTTCCTGGGATACAGAAGTTGATGCTGCCTCGAAAGATGAATGTCTGCATTTGTAACAAGTTACAAGTAACAAGTTTGATCATATGGAAGAATAATCACCCTCTGCCCTGTTGGACTCTAACTCCGGCGCATACGGGCCATGACCTCTCTCTAACACACAATTCCACGGACTGAGCGGAGTTGTGATTCAACTCTCTGCTCAAGGAGAAAGCCACGCCCAGAAAAAACAAGTGAAGGTGACTCCATGCGTCTAGTTATCATTTCCGCCATCTGGACTATTCCAGCGCTTTCTACTAGTCCCCAGGGTGTCCGTGATCCTTCCCCGTGCTGTCCGGTCTCGTCCCTTCCACTCCATTTCCCCCTCCTTTTCCCCCTACTCTCCGTGGTCATGTCAGTTTGTGTGCTCGCTATATATTGTGATGTTTCGTTAGTATCGATACTCATTGTATCATAGACTTAGTAAAGGTGAGAGCGGAAAATTAAGCTAAGGGTCATTTATATTCATATTTCGGCCTAATATGTGGGAGACTCTTCAAAATTGTTGATTAGGATTTATATATTTTGATTGTCAATTATGGGATAGGTTTCTTTAGGGTTTCAACGGGGTTAGTTTGTAACCGCGTTCTCATTCTATTTAATTTTACTGGGAAACTTAATCTTTGTTCGAATGTGAACCTTTTTTCTATTTTCGCCGCCAGGTTGCGCTCTTACCACCTTTCTAATTTGTTGTTTGCATCATTAGCTGGGGAACATATTTTAAGGATATTAACTTTGATTGCATATATTATCTTTTATTATTATATGAGAAGCGCAAAATTAATTGTTGATGCTATGTATGTAACCTTGGTTACCTTGGCTGCTTTAAGCGGTTAATAGGGAGGCTGACCACCTTTAATTTGTATAGTTTTTATGACTATCTCTTTGGGATTCATAGTTAAACAGGGCACTTATATTCAAAGCTTTTCTATTAACATTAAGATACGCGTGAACTCATTTGTAGTGGTAAGATATTATCTTGATGTTCTACTTCATATCACGTGTCTATTACGTCATTGGACGGAGTATTAGCACGAGAGGCGGGGGGAACTTTATTATGAATTTGCTGTGTGATCTTGGAGTCTTATGTTATTATGATGTCCAGAATATTGGAGCCATTATAGGTGAGATCGCTGATATTAAAGTCTTTATCTTAGGCTTAGGACGCTCTAATATATATATATATATATATATATATATATATATATATATATATATATATATATATATATATATATATATATATATAAATGTCCTGGTTTAATATGAATATCTTTGACTTGGGGTTTTCTAGTAAACTTCATATAGTTATGGATTCTTCTTATTTATTATTAATGTCCTTGACTTTGGACATTTGTTAAATTTATATATTTATGAGATAGCCTTATTTGGGTAACTAAGTTTTTGACCTTGCGCTCTCTGGCCATTGTTATGATATTTAAGATTTATTTTCAACTTTGGGCACTCAAGACGATATTTGGATATTTATGAGATATTACTGTTTAATATTAAAGTCTCTGACTTTAAACAATCTAGTCAATTTTCGTATTCATTATATATTATGTTTAAAATTAAAGCCTCTGACTTTAAACATTCTAGTCGGTATTCATATTTTATGATATGTTATGTTTAACATCAAAGTCTTCAACTCTACACGCTTTAACCAATGTTACTATATTTATAATTTGTTATTGTATATCAACCATTTCTGCTTTGTCCAATAAAATATACTGTTATTCTCTTGTAACTCCTTGACTATTATTTCTCACAAAGGTGGTTACACATTGGTATGAAAGCTTACCTTTGTTGAAGGATGTGAAAGTAACTCGATGCTCTTCAAACAGTAAGGAAGACATTAGTGTTCACACATTATTTGATGCCAGCTTATTAGCTTATGCCACCGCTATTTTTATCCGAAAAGTAACTAACGAAGAGGCTGAGGTACACCTCTTAGCAGTAAAGTCAAGAGTAGCACCTTTGAGAAGTATATCGATTCCACGACTAGAATTACTTGCAGCATCAATGGGGCGAGGTTAACTAGTTCGGTTATAGATGGACTTTGTTGGGGAAAAGTCAAGATATACTACTTAACGGATTCAAGCATGGAATTAGCTTGGATTCAAGGAGAGGGACCTTGGAAAGTCTTTGTTAACAACTGTGTTCAAGAAATAAGAAGAGTGACTAAGATGGCGTCCTGGAGAGACGTGCTAGGTGAAGCTAATCCAAAAGATCTTCCTTCAAGAGAATGTACAGCAGGAGAGCTAACAGCAGCAAAATGGTGGGAGGAACCTGAGGGGCTGAGGGAACCCTTTGACCAATGACCTTGTGGGAGTGTTAGTGATCGAGAGAACTGTATTTCTCAAGAAAACAGAAAGGGACATCTTCCAACAACGCAATGCTTACTGGCTCAGCAAGCTGTTTGTGAATGGTGTGGATCTTATGAAAAGAAAGTTAGCTAGAAAACGTGTGGGTATCATGGATGTAAGTGGTATTACCGTTTCCTCTCGTGCTATGACAAAATATTAAGCAAGATAGCATGGATAATAAGATTTTTACACAATTGCTGCTAAACAAAGGATCTAAGAGAAGTGAATCTTACGAGGAATTAAAAACCGCAGAAAAGATCATAAATCTCGTACAAGAAAAATCTTTCAAGGATCAATCATGTGAGAGACTTAATACGTTGAGGACCTACAAAGATGAGGGGGGTCTCATTAGACTAAAGACCAAGATATTGTTTCGTCAAGATAAAGAGGATTTTCGTTTGTACATGGTATTGCCCTCAAATCACCCCGTTGTAAAAGTTAAGCATACTAAGAGAAAGGTATTGGATACTGAACGCAATAAAAACTGTTAGATTAGTAATTTCTACCTCTGTAATATGTCGAAGGCACGTTGGGAAGAGTGTGAACGTGGAAACTGCTCCTCTTCTGGCAGAGTACGAGATACCGCAGTTTTTGAAATCACAGGAATTGATCTGGCTGGACCCCTCTACCTAAAAGGTGAAGTTAAAGCATGGATCTGTGTTTTCATATGTGGTGCTTATAGACTTGTGCATTTCGAGCTAATTACGTATATTTCCACATCAGCCTTCCTGCAATCTTTGAGACGTTTTGTAGCTCGCCGTGATAGGTCCTCCATAATGTACTCTGATAATGGGACTAATTTAGTTGGAGCTGAAAATGCCCTTAGAGAGGTTAATTGGGAATGCATTTTAAGTTACAGTACGGCAAGGAAAATTTAGTGAAAATTTAACCCTCCAACTGCCTCTTGGTGGGGTGGTTGGTGGGAAAGAGCTATACAAATGGTTAAAAAAAACTGTTGAGGAAAATTTTAAGGCGAGCTGCCTTGAAATACGAAGAAATGTCTACCATTTTGTGTGATGCCAAAGCGGTTATAAATTCCCAACCTATCACTTACATGTCTGAAAACGCTGATGATCTGGTAGTATTAACTCCATCAATGTTTATACGAGAAGTTCACATGGTGGGAGTACCTGACCTAGACAACTTAGACAAAGTTAATCTCCCCAAAAGGCGCAGGTATCAGCAGCAGTTGCGGGAAATGTTGATAAGAAGATTCAGATCAGAATATTTGGATCAACTTGTACAGCGAGTGGAAACCAGGAGATACGATCAACCTATTTCTGTTGGAAGTGATTGGAAGTGACAACAGCAAGTGGCTGGACTGGCCATTAGGTCAGGTCTTAGAAATTCTTCCTGGTCCAGATGGTGTTGTCAGAACTTTCCGACTGAAGACGGCTAGTTTGGAACTGTTGAGACCAGTTCAAAGACTATACCCATTGGAGGTGTCTTCTCCAGAAGCCCTTCACCTGATGCCTCACCAACCAGTGACTACAGTGGGAGAACCTGTTTCTATTGTTGCAGAAAGGGAAGAATTTACTACTTGGTATGGACGTACAGTGAGAGCACCGAAAAAGTTGGATCATTGAACGTTGTGACAGGTTTGTGAGTTGCCTTCTACGACTCAGGTGGGAGGATGTTGAATAGTGAAATCATCCTTGTTTATCTTTGATGATTGTTAAGGTGATAAATATGCTCTATGGTGACAAAGTTATGTCATGGTGTTGCTGGTTATGAAATGTTAGATATAGGATCTGTGATCGTGTCGGTTTCACAGAAAACAAGACGAAATGTGTTAAATTATATCTTGTAGAGACAATGGTAGGGTAATAGGAAGCAAATAATAGTGGAACCATCAAATACCTGTGGTATATGTATTGTGTTACTAACACGAACTCTCTATGTGTATTCCAGCGTTTTTGTTGATATATAAACAGGGCCGCCCTGAGGGGTGTGTGAACGGTACAACTACACAGGACCCCGCAATTTTGGGGTCCCCACAGAGGTAAAAAAACAAATTGGAGCGAGAAAATTTTAGTTGCGCGTTCATATAGTAGAATCCCCGCAAAATATTGTCCTATTGTAAAAACAAATACAATTTTGTGTCATTTGATTTATTGAATGAGTGAAGCGAGCTCTCCGTTTTAACTCCACCGATTTGCATGAATTTGTTTGCGTTCAGTGGAGATGTCCCACGATAATTTTGGAACGCATTAACATATTTAAATCAAACTTGGTACAGCTGTTCTTTGTACCTCCATACAGATCAAGTTCATTCGGAAATAAAATCGAATGAAAGGTTAGATAGAAATAAACTCTTACGCGTTAAAAAAAATGGCTTTGAGCATTAATTATTACATGTATTTACCTTTTAGGAATTTTTGACACCTTATACGACTGAAAATTGGTATATAGATGCACACTACTGTAATAACAAATGAAAAATAAGTTTTTGATTATTATTTTTTTGAGCTGGGGTAGGGGAGGGCGGCAGATAACTGGAGGACCCACAGACGGAGTTTGCCCAGGGCCCCATGTCTGATAAGGACATCCCTGTGTATAAACCTAAGTATTTGATACACTCATATTCATGTAAATATTTACCTGCCACGTTAATATATATATCAAGAATCAAATAGCCAAAGCTATTATGTATGCTTTTAGTGAGGATTTACTCAATCAAGATATCATATTCTGAAAATTGAAAAATGACACCTGGACACGGGAATTGAACCCAAGGCCTTTGGCTTAGTACGCCAATGGTCTGACCACTCAGCTATCCACTCATCACTCATATTTTAAGGCAGAGTTTATTATGGACGTGCGGAAATCGTCGGCTACAAATGTGTGCTTTTATTAAGATTATGAGCTATCAGATAACGCAGCCACCTTAGACTCGGTTGTTGGCTTATTGCTGCCACTTGTACAATTACAGCTGCGTTATCTGATAGCTCGTGATCTTAATAAAATCACACATTGGTAGCCGACGATTTCCACACGTCCATCATAGAATCAGCCTTAAAATATGAGTGAAGAATGACCCTGGGCACAGGACGATTCCTGGATAGCTCAGTGGTCAGAACATTGGCGTACTAAGTCAAAGGTCCTGGGTTCAATTCCCGTGTCCAGGTGTCATTTTTCAATTTTCAGAATATATATCAAAATCATAGATCATTTGAGGAGAAGTAAAAATAATGCAGTTTGATTTGTTTGCATTCATTATTAATTTATTTAGTCTCGCAGAGTGTTGATTAGGGTGATGTTTTGAGCTATGTTTACACATGATTAATGTATAGTAACGGTATCAACCACATACAGTTTTGGAGTGCCTTTAAGTGATAGTTTACCTATATTATTTATAGGGATAAAGAACAAAATAGGGCCTAAGACATTCTCTTGTGGAACTACTGTCTTAACAATTCTAAGGTCACTCTTGAATTCATTTATTTTTACAAGTTTATATATAGTTGTTAGATAATTTGTTAAGGGTTTGTGTGTTAATAATCTTATTCCCATAAAATAAAGCCTTATAAAAAGTATTCTATGACTTCGGTATCAAAAACTTTTCATAAATCAACAATTAACATAGCTGCAGCGTCTTTACCTCCATCAATTGAGGTTTGTATTTCACCAATTAGTGATTTGGCTGCATTGGTGGTGTTTGAGGAGGGATGGAATCTGTAGTAATGTCCATACAGCGGAGATTAGGTTTCAAGGTAATTCAATAGCCTTGTTTGAATGACCTGTTCAAATATTTTATTGAGGACACTTAGAACTGAAATTGGGCGGTAATTATTAACAATCATAGAACGTTTCTGCTGATACAAACGCTTTTAGCTCACATACCCGTCACTAATAAGTTTTCTTTTGCCAGCTTCTCTCAGTTGCTCATTTGAAAGTGTCGCACCCCCCCCCCCCCCCAAGCCAACCTATTGAAAAAGTGTTACAAAAACTTTCTTAACTGTTTATTAGTTTATGTTTTTTACACGAGTGTGCGTGCCTCTTTGATTCCATTATTCTGTTTGATTTAAGATGAATTTGAGGGGACTATTAAAAGTCACACTACACGTGTATGAGTAATTATTGAATAAGAAACAAAATTATTATAAATGTGCACTCATCTTGCTTTCTTCCTAGAATATAAATAATAAATTTGATAAAAAAATATTCAGGTCATATTCTGAAAATTGAAAAATGACACCTGGACACGGGAATCGAACTCGGGACTTCTGGCTTAGTACGCCAATGCTCTAACCACTGAGCTATCCAGGATTCGTGATTAGAGCTCAGTGGTTAGAGCATTGGCGTACTAAGCCAGAGGTCCCGGGTTCGATTCCCGTGTCCAGGTGTCATTTTTCAATTTTCAGAATATGATATCTAGGTGGAGTAATCCCCACTAATAAGCATAAATAATAGCTCTGGCTATTAATTCTTAATATTCAGGTCCTTTTAAAAGATAGAATTTCCAAAAGGATACCTTTCATCCCACAAATATTTTGAGTCTAATTTAGAATACGTATATTTTTATTAAATTTCCTCGGTAATGATTTGGCCAAGCTCCGATGATTCCGAAGTCATCTTGATGAGAGTTGAGGGAGATGTTTCAAAAGTCTTCAATCAGCGAGACAACCAATACTTTTATTGAAAAATGAGCCGGACGTTCTATTAGTAGTATTTATTTCATATTGTAATAATTTGATTAATAGTATATTAATTGATTTAAGAAAAAAAATCCTAATAATGTTTACTGATAATTTTGTTAAAAAAATAGACATTTTTTGTTTTTACTTATAGTTTTTAACCATTTTGATTTTTTAATTGTAATATTTTTACAATTCCTCGACTCCTTTAGTAAGCCTATTATGCAAATACTGTTCACTCATTGTAAATTGACTCACTATGTATGTACGTACTGCCAAAATTCATATCAAACAGAATATAGAAACTTACAAATATAATTGTATATTTCACTTTTTCTAAATTTCTAGTCAACCACTGATATTATCAACTATCCAGAGAGTTTCAAATACTATTTCTTTAACTCAATTTATTAATAATTCAAAAAGTACTTGAAGTCTAATTCTGTGTCATTTATAGCTATGTTTATTTTAGACTCGACACATCTTCCTGTGCATGTGCTAGTTTATAGTTTAAATACGTTTTATATTTAATAATGTAAATAAAAAAAATTGAAATATAGCATATTATTGTTGAAGATTTAATTAATGTATTAACGTTATTTATATACGCCTATATAAGATGGTTGTAATTAACACTAATTAAATTAGAGTTTGCTTCGATCCAAGGCTACCAGAACGCGCTCGTGAGAGAAAGATTGACACTCAATACTTTTATTCGGAACTTAATGAAACACCAGATACGTTATTTCAAGGTCAGTTGTTGGTCTGCCGTCATTCTCGTTCAGATGAAGATTTATCATTGGAAATAGGAGTGACTTAAAGACATTTTGATAAGAAGCACGGTGGAACTTATATATATATATATATATATATATATATATATATATATATTGGATATATATCCATATATTCATATATATATATATCCAAGGACTCGAAAAATCACCTTAAAACAGGCTCAAAACAAGTAACAATAGAACTTATGTCAGCTAGGTACTTAACAACTTGCCTCCGTGGCTGAATGGTCAGGGAGACTAACCTCAGGTATAGGGGTCCCTGGTTCCATCCCATCAGCTACAAAGCTAGTTAATTATTCCTCAGTCTACCAGACGAACGCTTGTGTAGTTCCTATACTCCTAAGTTATCAAGAATAATTGTAGTAAATATGAGGTAACATTGAAGAGGAAAATGCCGATGATTCCAACTCTCGTCAGTTTAGCACCCTGTCACTAAACATTTGCCTAAGGTCCAGCCTTGCATTTGTACTCCTCCCCCACCTCACGTTCATCAGCAACAATCGAGCACTATAACAGACGTGGGTGGCCCTTAGCGAACTGTTAATTGGTGTTCCAAGGAACCCCCAAATGCTCGGTTTATAAGCCCTCTTGGTTGAAAGTCAGGAGCAGTTTAGTTTCAGTCGGCTCTCACGACACTAGCGCAGACTATGGCAGAATTCAGAGTGAGTGGTCATTTCATGTTACATTTATAGTAGCTTGGGTCTGTCAGGCTACATTACACTAGGCTTTGTCAGGCAACATTACACTAGTCTTGGTCAGGCTACATTACACTAGTCTTGGTCAGGTTACATTACACTAGGCTTTGTCAGGCAACATTACACTAGTCTTGGTCAGGTTACATTACACTAGGCTTTGTCAGGTCACATTACACTAGGCTTTGTTAGATCACATTACACTAGTCTTGGTCAGGTTACATTACACTGGGCTTTGTCAGGTCACATTACACTAGTCTTGGTCAGGTTACATTACACTAGGCTTTGTCAGGTCACATTACACTAGGCTTTGTTAGATCACATTACACTAGTCTTGGTCAGGTTACATTACACTAGGCTTTGTCAGGTCACATTACACTAGGCTTTGTTAGATCACATTACACTAGTCTTGGTCAGGTTACATTACACTAGGCTTTGTCAGGTCACATTACACTAGGCTTTGTCAGATCACATTACACTAGCCTTTGTCAGGCCACATTATATTAGGCTTTGTCAAGCTACATTACACTAGGCTTTGTCAGGCAACATTACACTAGTCTTGGTCAGGTTACATTACACTAGGCTTTGTCAGGTCACATTACACTAGTCCTTGTCAGGCCACATTATATTAGGCTTTGTCAGGCTACATTACACTAGTCTTTGTCAGGCTACATTACACTAGTCTTGGTCAGGTTACATTACACTAGGCTTTGTCAAGCTACATTACACTAGGCTTTGTTAGATCACATTACACTAGTCTTGGTCAGGTTACATTACACTAGGCTTTGTCAGGTCACATTACACTAGGCTTTGTTAGATCACATTACACTAGTCTTGGTCAGGTTACATTACACCAGGCTTTGTCAGGCCACACTACACTAGTCTTGGTCAGGTTACATTACACTAGGCTTTGTCAGGCTATATTACACTAGTCTTTGTCAGGCTACATTACACTAGTTTTGGTCAGGTTACATTACACTAAGCTTTGTCAGGCTACCTTACAATAATCTTTGTCAGGCCACATTACACTAGGGTTTGTCAGGCTACATTACACTAGTCTTGGTCAGGTTACATTACACTAGGCTTTGTCAGGCCACACTACACTAGTCTTGGTCAGGTTACATTACACTAGTCTTTGTCAGGCTATATTACACTAGTCTTTGTCAGGCCACATTAAACTAGTCTTTGTCAGGCCACATTATACTAGTCTTTGCCAGGCTCCATTACACTAGTCTTGGTCAGGTTACATTACACTAGGCTTTGTCAGGCCACCCTACACTAGTCTTGGTCAGGTTACATTACACTAGTCTTTGTCAGGCTATATTACACTAATCTTTGTCAGGCCACATTACACTAGTCTTTGTCAGGCCACATTATACTAGTCTTTGCCAGGCTACATTACACTAAGGTTTGTCAGGCTACCTTACAATACTATTTGTTAGGCCATATTACACTAATCTTTGTCAGGCTACATTACACTAGTCTTTGTCAGGCTATATTACACTAGTCTTTGTCAGGCCACATTACACTAGTCTTTGTCAGGCCACATTACACTAGTCTTTGCCAGGCTACATTACACTAGTCTTTGTCAGGTCACATTACACTAGGCTTTGTCAGGCTACATTACACTAGTCTTTGTCAGGCTATATTACACTAGTCTTTGTCAGGCCACATTACACTAGTCTTTGTCAGGCCACATTATACTAGTCTTTGCCAGGCTACATTACACTAAGGTTTGTCAGGCTACCTTACACTAGTCTTTGTCAGGTCACATTATACTAGTCTTTGCCAGGCTACATTACACTAGCTCACCCATCACTACATCTGGCTGATAACAGAATGTAAACAAGGCGTAGTTGTGAAGTGTTCCTTGATGTTCACAGATGGTGCACACCCTGGTGCTAGTGGTGTGTCTAGCAGGCTTGGTAGCCACCACACCTTATATCAGTCAGGAAAGTGACGAGTCCACGGAGGTCGGGTGAGTGAAACACACTAGTACCGTCTATCCAGCGTAGGAGTGTTTGTAACTGACAACTACAGTCTATCCAGCGTAGGAGTGTTGGTAACTGACAGCTGAGAGCTGGTAGAAGGTTGCTTCACTTAAAACACAAAGATGGCGCACTGATGAGACCAAACTGGTGGTTGATGATATTTAACAACTGATATTCATGCACTCGTGCTTTCAATAACTAAACTTTATATGTTGACATTAATATTTCGTATGGGGTTTTCTCCAAGTTATTAAAAACACATTTACTTATGGGACACATTTTTATGGTCAGTTATAAAAATATAAAACTGTGGATATAATACTTTTTAATTCATTATTCATTACACTATTTATCTCATCTTACCACAACTGTGCAACAAAAGATATGTTATTTTTATTAATATTTTGTGGTTGCTTTACTTTAAACCACCCATGTAAAAGACAACTATTCAATTAAGGAAGTATTAGAAAAGCATTTCTTAACACTATTGATTGATTTAAACACAAATAATAAAACCATGTGCTTGTGCTTCCGGTGATAACATAGGGTTTTTCAGATCATGCGATTTGGCATAGGGATACATGCAAGTTGATCTGGTAGCTTTTTCTGTCAATTACCAGCATTCCTACGCTGGATGGACTGTACACACTTAAATACAAGTTGTAACCAGTTTGGTGAAATAATGGAAGCTTCAATAAAGTTCCGTGTTTGTTTTGGCCAACAGTCAATGCGAAGAACTTGGGACTCTGTGACTTGATTCGAGTAGCTCTACCACAGGAACTAAACAGGCTAGCTTACGAACTAAACGTCACTTTTCAAATGGCAAACGAAGTCAAAGCGAAGCTTGAAACGTGCGAAGCGAAGTTGAAGATAAGGTTTTTGTTGTTGTGGCGCAGGAATGGGGGTTACGGGGGTAAATTTACCCCCCCCCCCCCAACCCAAAAAATGGAAGGTGGTAAAAAATATCATTTTCACCTCCCCCCCTCCCCCAAATAATATAGTAAAACTTTTAGAAAATATAAAGATCTTGTTGAGGCAAGATACAAAGTTCAAACTAAGTTAACATAATAAAAATAATAAAATGTTCTTGGAGCACACGCTGTTTGAAAACTCTGCTAGTGATACCAGCTACATCAGCTACTGCAGAATGAAGTTTTTCAATGCTTAACGCATATAAAACTATCTTCGCTCCACGAAGAGGCAACGTAGACTAAATCACCTGTGCCTGCTTAATGCATACGCTGAGAGGCTCAACAAACTTGAAATTGCAAAACAAGTTGGTGGTTTTATAGCTAGTAGCGAATACTCGTATAGGGCAAAGGGGTTTAGAAACTTACTTTAATTTTTAGGGTTTCATAATTTTTAGTTGAGCCGCATCAGCTATAATTTTTCTTAATTTGTTTTGTGTGTATTAATTCTAATATTTGGCATACATAAAATAAATTAGAAAAATGCACAATGGGATCGTTAAATATTACATTTTCCTGGTACTTTTTTTAATTACAAAAATGCTATCCCCTACAACAGCACATTATTATATCTACCCCCCCCCCCCCCCAAATAAAAATGTTCCTGCGCCTATGGTCACAAAAATTTTAAGTTTTAAATTATCCATTAAGTGCATCTAGGTAAAAAGAAAGTCTTATATATAGCTGTTTAGTGGTTGTTATAAAAAACCGCAGAAAGTCTGATGTTAGGAGGAAGCCCATTGTTTGAAAACTGGAACCTCACGTTGCCATAATGGTGGGAAGAATATTACATTGTATTTAAGTTCTTAGCTCCTTTAATGAATAACGTAAGCTTTCAATACATTGTTTTGACTTGGTTTTAATTCTACAATTAATAAATCAAATAATACATGTTTCTAGAATATCAACTTTAAATCAGTGTTGGTTTTCGAAAGTGGGGCTTCCTATAGCAATAAAGGTACAGCTTGTTGACGGTTGTGTTCAGGAACACAAAATTTGACATTTCTAGTGATGTGGGATGTTTGTGATATGTAGAGTGAGGTCGACTACTTTGTCGGCAGTCCTTGAAACAGAAGTTAACCGTTCCATTCGGGACAGTAGCACGTCTTCAGAGGATGGTAAGGACAGCGGCTCCTCTCCAGAGGATAATGACAGCACCTCTTCAGAGTATAAGAACAGCTCCTCCTCAGAGGATAAGGACAGCTCCTCCTCAGAATATAAAGACAGCTCGTAAGTTTTAATTGGTATTATAATATGCAGTGCTTAACTTCTGACGGAACGTGGCGGAACGGCGTCCCGGTACCTCTATTAAGACAAACACGAAATACAGAAAAATGTATTTAGAAAGACGTGATTAGCAAATCAATTACATATATAAGCGTGGGGTTTTATTTAAAAACTATCTACTTATGTGAACAATAGTTTACGCGCCCAACAATGACAGATACTTTCCCTAACCCAAACACGCAGTCTTGTTTTCTTTCACCACAAGGTGTATCAGTGGCAGAGAAGCGACCTTGAGAGAGTTTTGGTGGGGTTTAGGGGTGGATGAAAGTCGATGTCTGGTGGCGCGAATTCCTATGACTCATACTACCTCTCCCCCTTCCGTGCATTTGCATTAAGTTTAATTGAAAAAAACATTCAAACACAATCACATTATGATACATTTAAAACATTTTCTTTGTTTTTAGAAGAAAATAATGGCTTAAAAACACGTCTCTTGAAGCTTAAATTTAAAAAAAAGAATCTGAGAGGGGGCCACACACTCCGGTAATGCGTTCCAGTACCTAAAATTTTAGAAATCAACCACTGATAGATAATATGTATTCAGCTTTAAGAAGAACCGCCCCGGAATACTGGTGAAACAAACTATAATCATGTGAGCTTAATATTCAAACGGTTCGAAGAGTGGTGCTTCCATTTCCTCAAGCGTCCTTGGTTTGAGTCCTGGTTTAAGTTAGGGAGTGCTCGTAGCTCTAGGAGCTCCCAAGCCCCTGAAGTAAAGTGAAAACCATCACCTACTTGCGTTACAGAGCGATTATTTGTTACAGCGGAGATTTGGCAACACTGGTGCCTGCGACATCCGAACAGAGTGACGGGCACAGTTCAAGAATAAGGTGAGTCGACTTTGCCCCTGTAAGATCAGGTAGCTGCCACCCGTCATTTACTGCCAGAAAATTCTTTCCACCATATTTACTCTCGTTGTCAAACTTATTTTCACATATTTTGATTTAAAAAAAATAATTATTTCAATATTTACAGCCTTTCCAAGCTCTGTCCCTTTTCCCTGCTGAGGGTTTTCCCCCATCTCAGCCTGGTCTTGTGTTGTTTGTTGCAGACGTGATACCAGCTCCAAGGGCTCTGCCCCCAGAAAGATCCTGCCTACCATCCGTGAGGAGCCACCCTCAAGAGTAGCCCGAGCTGAGCCCAACCAGGAGCCAGGAGCTGACAAGTAACACTCACTGAGCTGACCAGTAACACTCACTGAGCTGACTAGTCACACTCCCTGAGCTTATTCTTGAGTTGCTTAGACAATCCTGTGCCAATACTGGACACAGCAACTTTACTACGGATTTCCATATTAAGATACTTTTGGAAAATGCAAACATATTTTACTACGGTCAACATTAACAACGCTTTACTATATTATTATTGTTATTTTATATGTATTGATAATAATCAGAAGTGACAACTACAGACCCCATCACTCGACGTGTGAACACGTGAAAGTAGATAGTAACTTTTCTATGTCAGATAAGGTTCTTCATAATTATGATAGTTGGACTGTCCTTTATTTGGCGCGTATATTATGAATAGGATGGACACTGAAGACTATCTCCCAGCTGGCAGCCATGTTTCTACACACGCCTAGCGTTTGTTGTATTCAAGAGACTATTAATTGTGGTGTGGTCTGCTCATGAGCGAACAATTGACGTCTATTGTCGCAGACCTGGTCTCTCCAGGCATGTTTAAATAATGGTCTCCGGTCCTTTTACAAACTAGGTTTATTCATTGGGATAGTTTTAGTATTAACTCGTGGGGCTAAGAGATATCCAGGCAACACCTAGGTTTACAGTAATCTCTTATTCACACTGTACAAGAACCAGGCAACACCAACGTCTCCAGTTATCTTTTATTCACACTGTACAAGATCCAGGCAGAACCAACGTCTCCAGTTATCTCTCAATCACACTGTACAAGATCTAGGCAACACCAAGGTTTCCATACTTCCTTAATTTACACTGTACAAGATCCAGGCAACACCTAGGTTTACAGTTATCTTTTATTCACACTGTACAAGAACCAGGCAACACCAACGTCTCCAGTTATCTTTTATTCACACTGTACAAGATCCAGGCAACACCAACGTCTCCAGTTATCTTTTATTCACACTGTACAAGATCCAGGCAACACCAACGTCTCCAGTCATCCTTTATTCACACTGTACAAGATCCAGGCAACACCAACGTCTCCAGTTATCTCTTATTCAAACCGTACAAGATCCAGGCAACACCAAGGTTTCCAGTCTTCCTTAATTTACACTGTACAAGATCCAGGCAACACCTAGGTTTACAGTTATCTTTTATTCACACTGTACAAGAACCAGGCAACACCAACGTCTCCAGTTATCTTTTATTCACACTGTACAAGATCCAGGCAACACCAACGTCTCCAGTTATCTTTTATTCACACTGTACAAGATCCAGGCAACACCAACGTCTCCAGTTATCTCTTATTCAAACCGTACAAGATCCAGGCAACACCAACGTCTCTAATTATCTCTTATTCACACTGTACCAGATCCAGGTAACACCAAGGTCTTCAGTCATCCTTTATTCACACTGTACGAGATCCAGGCAACACCAAGGTTTCTAATCATCATTTATTCACACTGTATAAGATCCAGGCAACATCAACGTCTCCAGTCATCCTTTATTCACACTGTACAAGATCCAGGCAACACCAACGTCTCCAGTCATCCTTTATTCACACTGTACCAGATCCAGGCAACATCAACGTCTCCAGTCATCCTTTATTCACACTGTACCAGATCCAGGCAACATCAACGTCTCCAGTCATCCTTTATTCACACTGTACCAGATCCAGGCAACACCAACGTCTCCAGTCATCCTTTATTCACACTGTACCAGATCCAGGCAACATCAACGTCTCCAGTCATCCTTTATTCACACTGTACCAGATCCAGGCAACATCAACGTCTCCAGTCATCCTTTATTCACACTGTACCAGATCCAGGCAACACCAACGTCTCCAGTCATCCTTTATTCACACTGTACAAGACCCAGGCAACACCAAAGTCTCCAGTCATCCTTTATTCACACTGTACAAGATCCAGGCAACACCAAGGTCTCTAGTCGTCAATTATTCACACTGTACAAGATCCAGTCAACACCAAGGTCTCCAATCATCCTTTATTCACACTGTACAAGATCCAGGCAACATCAACGTCTCCAGTCATCCTTTATTCACACTGTACAAGATCCAGGCAACATCAACGTCTCCAGTCATCCTTTATTCACACTGTACCAGATCCAGGCAACACCAAGGTCTCCGGTCATCCTTTATTCCCACTGTACAAGATCCAGGCAACACCAAGGTCTCCAATCATCCTTTATTCACACTGTACAAGACCCAGGCAACACCAAAGTCTCCGGTCATCCTTTATTCACACTGTACAAGATCCAGGCAACACCAAGGTCTCTAGTCGTCATTTATTCACACTGTACAAGATCCAGGCAACACAAACGTCTCCAGTCATCCTTTATTCACACTGTACAAGACCCAGGCAACACCAAAGTCTCCAGTCATCCTTTATTCACACTGTACAAGATCCAGGCAACACCAAGGTCTCTAGTCGTCATTTATTCACACTGTACAAGATCCAGGCAACACCAACGTCTCCAGTCATCCTTTATTCCCACTGTACAAGATCCAGGCAACACCAAGGTATACAGTCGTTAATTCACAGTGTTGTCTAGATACAGGTGCATATGTAAACAACATGTCATGTTGTACTTGTATCTCTTGCAAGTAGTCGAGGTGACAAGTTGTCACTGCTTGGTCCCCGTGTCGCAGGGGGATCAGTGGCACCGTGGACCTCCAGCTCCAACAGAGGCCGGCAGCTCCATGGATCACGGATCGCCACCAGCTCGTGTGGGAGGACTCGCATCCCCAAGCTCAGGCCTTGAGTTCACGCCCTGCCGCAAGTCCGAGGTGAATACTTTCTACATTCACACACGAGGTGTTGCTTGTGTTGCCACAATATCACATATTTGTTACATGTCATACACGAGGTGTTGCTTGTGTTGCCACAATATCACATACTTTATACATGTCACACAAAAGGTGTTGCCTGTGTTCCCACAATATCACATACTTTCTACATGTCACACATGAGGTGTTGCCTGTGTTCCCAAAATATCACATACTTGCTACATGCCACATACGAGGTGTTGCCTGTGTTCCCACAGTAGCACATACTTGCTACATGTCAAACACAAGGTGTTGCCTGTGTTGCCACAATATCACATACTTGCTACATGTCACACATGAGGTGTTGCCTGTGTTCCCACAATATCACATACTTGCTATATGCCACATACGAGGTGTTGCCTGTGTTCCCACAATAGCACATACTTTCTACATGTCACACACAAGGTGTTGCCTGTGTTCCCACAATATCACATACTTGCTACATGTAACACATGAGGTGTTGCAACAATATCACATACTTGCTACATGTCACACATGAGGTGAGCGAGAAGCCACAGAGAGGAAGACAGATTCTGACTGTTGTGTTCCCAGACCAGATCACAGCCCGGCAGTGATTTCAGGACCCGAGACCAGGAAACAACAAGCTAGCTCGCAGAGCAGCCTCAAAACTCCCCCCATACATCCGGTGGGAAGGTTCGCCCGCGGCGTCCAGGAGTCCAGAACCCCTCAGGGGCCTACACCTGCCCAGAAACCTCTCAGCGATAGCAGGTCAAGGTAGCATTGTCATTCACGTCGAGTGATGCCTTTTATTTTACTAAAATTACTGATAGTCACCACTTGCTGATTGTCTGGTGGCCATTGCTGACATTTTTACTGACATCACCAATTGCTGATTGGCTGGTGATCATTGCTGACATTGTCACTGACAGTCACCACTTGCTTTTGGCTAGTGGTCATTGTTGACATTGTCACTGACAGTCACCACTTGCTGATTGTCTGGTGGTCATTGCTGACATTACATTCACTGACAATTACCACTTGCTGATTGTCTGGTGGTCATTGCTGACATTACATTCACTGACAGTTACCACTTGCTGATTGGCTGGTGGTCATTGCTGACATTACATTCACTGACAGTCACCACTTGCTGATTGTCTGGTGGTCATTGCTGACATTACATTCACTGACAGTTACCACTTGCTGATTGTCTGGTGGTCATTGCAGACGTTAAAGTCACCACATGTTGTTGCTGTCAGCATTATGATTGTTTCTGTGAGAGGCTTGACCTATATTTATCTTGTTTGAACTCCAGGTCCCCGGGTTTATCGCGTCAGGGACCTACTAACATCGGACCAGGAGCGCAGCAGTTCCGTCCTGACTCCAAGGTCCCACATTTTTGATTATGAGCATAAACTCGCCTCAGTGACCGTAAATTTGAACAAATTAAGAGGCCAGAAGAAAAACTTTTTTAAAAAAAAACATTTCATTCAGAAAAATGTGTTATAATAATTAATGTTAATTCAAAATAATTCACTGGACTCGTTAACATTTTTCAAAATAATTTCAACGCCTGTGAATATAAAATGGCAAATGCACCCTTCGATTACCCTGTAAGGTAAGAAGCTTACCATGCTTTGTTCCACTATGGTGTATCTTATGATATATGGCCATAGTGTAGTCCATCAATGTAATACTTCCACCTTTCAGGTAAACGGAATGTATCTATATTTGGAATATAAGTTCTTCAATGGAAAAATATGTTTAAAGCAATCAATTATTCTGTAATATTTGTATCAAACTGCAATAAAATAATTCTATTACATATTTATAATATTTGAATTTTTGTATATTTACATTGTAAATATATACTTTTTAAAGGACAAGATTAAACATATAGTGGCGTGTGTTTTTGAGGGCTTAAACTACCCACGACCATCAAAAGATTTTTTTAAATTTATTTACTAACTACTATTCATTGCCTTGGTAGTAAAATTCGTAACATAACCACAGTTATTATCTTAAAAAACTTTATAATTATTCTTCAATAGGAATGTAATGTTTTCAAAATTCCTTGTCCTCTACTTTTGGAGCACTTCTTGAGCCAACGCAGGCAACCAACCCCCTTTTGACAAATAAAGAATGTGTGTGGTCTTGAAACAAATTGACAAACCTGATCGCACAAAGTTATACAAAAAACATTTAGCAGAAATGAATATTCATAAATTATTTATTTACATACAAAATATAAATACATTGTAATAAATACAGTAACATTTCAAGTTTATCCTGTGAATAATAGTAATTTAAATCGATTGTTTATGTTACATCAATTAATTCAAAACACTATATCTATGGATGAATAGAATGTAATAGAATTTTATTGAGAAGGGATACTGTTGTTTCACCAAATTGAGTCAGGATTTTGGGCACAAGGTTTTTGAATTAGGTTGATCCATTTGATAGTTGTCAACAAATTTTAAGTCAATTTTGATCACAATTTAATTGCTTGACCATTATGTTAGCTTCAATTCTCTTAATCCACTCATCAATTTCGTATTATGCGGATTGTGTTCAAACGCACTTGTTACATGGATCGGAATATATAGCTTTCTTCATCATCAAATTAGTATTAGCCATGATTGGTATTTAATCATATAAAAAGGTATATAGTTTTTCGATATGGTATATGTCTAGAGTATTTCGGATATAGTATTAAATAGTGTAAAGTTGAGGCCAGCACCTTCTCAAGGAATCTCAAGAGTATTAGGAGAAGTCCTGTATGTATCTATCTATTCTAATATCTGAAATAAGATTTTCAATAATGAACACTAAAGAAACGAGTAAGGAACAAAAGTGTGTTGGCAGCCTTGGTGGAGAGAACAAAATAATAGACCAAAATGTAGGCAAGTCAAAGAGATAACAGGACAGAATAGTCATTACTATTGAATACGAGTTGAAAATTGGGGAAAATAAATGGAAAATAATTTAAGAATGAAGTTATCTTATTTATAAACTGAAATGTGTAGCCCATTTTATGTATGTTGTGTTTGAAAGACTTGCAAGGTAAGAATTGAATCATGGCTACCAACTTATAATATGCGAAAAATACATAAAGCCTAACAACACTCACGAATATTTATTTTTTAAGCAACTAATAAATTAAATAAACAAGAAAAATATATTATATGTCCTGCATACTTTAACAAAGTGACAAATTCTATTAGCAATGATATTTTATCGAGAAGGACACATTATTTATAAACTATTATTAAAATAAATAATCATCTTCATAAAAGAATGTATAGCTTTAGTGTTCATTTGCGAAATAACCTTAATTTAAAATAATCTTAAATCTCATGACCTAAATTGAAATGTAATAGGTTTGGCTACTCATACTTTTAACATAGAATGTGAGCAGAGTAAATTTTCCATTAAATTTATCTTTTTTAAAACCAATTAAACATTTTCTGCATAGGTGAGATGTATTTTGTCAGCATTAAGATTGCTTTTTCTAAGTTGGCTAAGGCAGAAGTGGTGGCTAGTAAAATTTAAATTCCTACTCCTAAATGCCATAAAAATTTGGGCTAGATTTGGGTTGAACAAAGCAACAGTTTGTCATTGTTCATAAGCATAGATAGCTCTCTGGGTGGTCGATCATTGAACTAAATAACGTCAAATTTACCTTGAATGAGAACGCCCTGTGGTCGATGATTGAACTAAATGATGTAAAATTTACCTTGAATGATAGCGCTTTGATTGGTAGATCATTGAACTAAATGATGTCAAAGTTAACATGAATGATAGCACTTTGGTTGGTCGATCATTGAACTAAATTATGTCAAAGCTACCTTGCACGATAGCGCTTTGGTTGGTCGATCATTGAACTAAATTATGTCAAAGTTACCTTGTATGAAAGCGCTATGGGTGGCCAGACCCCCAATTAAATCAATCCCATACTACCACCGTTTAAGTGAAGGTTACCCCGACTGGGGGAGTGGCATGAAATCAGACAAGGCGGAATAAGGCAGGGGCGGAACAAAGAAACTCACGCCACGGCGTCCAGCAAACAAACGACGACCGGTGCGCGCAGGGGGTAAGTAATCACGTGACTGTGGTGTCTGAGCTTGACCAGAGGGCGGCCTCTGTTGGGGTCCTCCAGATACTGGAGGTAGATAAGTCCTGTCGGGACGTGCGGGGTACGGGGTGGCCTGTTCTGAGTCTTGACCCACGGAGGGCTCTGAAGCAGGAGTGTCACCGGCCGCGTCAGGAGGATTTTCAGGAGTCACCGCCTCTCCTACGGGTTTTTCAGTAGCCTTCTCGCCTGTGTCTGTATCTGCAGGCTCTTCAGTAGCCTTCTCCCCTGTATCTGAACCTGCAGGTGTATCACTACCACTCCCAGCTACAGGTGGCAAATAAGTCTTGTTTGGTTTGGAACCTGGAGGCAGGTAGGTGTTGTCGGGCTTCGTTGGCTTATCAGAACCCTCGGTCGGGGCTGGAGATCCTGGGACATCGTCCTGGGGCGTGTCCTCCGGCCCTTGCGTTGTCGCCTCAGTCTCAGAAGGCTCCTCAGACGGCGTCGATGTCCCGGATGAGTCCTCAGATGGTTTCTCCGAGGGGGAGTCATTGGATCCCGGAGGCAGGTAGGTCCGGCCTGGTTTGCTCGGTGGAGGCAGGTAGGTGTTGTCAGGTTTGGCGGAGGATGGAGCATCTGAAGACGTTCCTGAGTCACCTTCTTTTGTTTCGATGGACTCTTCCTTTCCTGGTGTTGTCTCTTCTTCCTCCGTCTTCTCTACTTCCTCTGTATTCTCTCCGTCCTTCGTCTTCTCTCCCTCCTTCGTCTCGATGTCTGAGGACGGAGGAAGATATGTCCTGCCTGGCTTGGACGAAGGTGGCAGGTAGGTGTTGTCGGGCTTGCCAGGTGGGGCTGAAGGTGACGACGCGTCCTCAGGTGTTGCGGTGGGGTCTGCTGGGGGCGCCGGGGCCTCGGTGGAGTCCCCAGAAGACTCGGTAGCGTCTTCCAGACCCTCGGGCGATGCCGTGGTAGTCTGACTGTCAGCAGAGGGGGGCAGGTAGGTTTTTCCTGGGGGCAGGTACAGGCCGCCCGGTTTGGAAGGTTTGGACGCCGCTGAGTTGGATTGAGTCTCGGTGGGGGCGGTTGTTTCTCCTGAGGCCTCCTTGGGAGCGGAGTCGTCACTAGGTTCTGTGGTGTCCGGAGGTAGCTCTGAGGCGTTAGGACCGGGCGTGGTCGTCTCGTCTCCAGGTGGGAGGTACGTGCCTCCAGGGGCAGCAAGGGCAGAGTCTGCCACCGGGGGCAGATACGTGCGGTCGAGTCGAGGACGCCGGAAATTGCGCAGGGAGGCCGCGGTGCAGGCAAGTAGGACCACGAGCAACACAACCTGGGGGCAGGCGATCATTAAAATATTGTGTTACAATAAACCATCGAGTTGTGTTTCGATAGCTCCTCATTTTGTATATCTGATTGTATCACTCACCCTTTGTTCCCCCATGGTGTATCAGTCACCCTATGTTCCCTCATGTTGTATCACTCACCCTCTGTTCCCTCATGTTGTATCACTCACCCTTTGTTCCCCCATGTTGTATCAGTCACCCTATGTTCCCCCATGTTGTATCACTCACCCTTTGTTCCCCCATGTTGTACCAATCACCCTTTGTTCCCCCAAGGTGTATCAGTCACCCTATGTTCCCCCATGTTGTATCACTCACCCTCTGTTCCCTCATGTTGTATCACTCACCCTTTGTTCCCCCATGTTGTATCACTCACCCTCTGTTCCCTCATTGTGTATCACTCACCCTTAGTTCCCCCATGTTGTACCAATCACCCTTTGTTCCCCCATGGTGTATCAGTCACCCTATGTTCCCCCATGTTGTATCACTCACCCTTTGTTCCCTAATGTTGTATCACTCACCCTTTGTTCCCCCATGGTGTATCAGTCACCCTATGTTCCCCCATGTTGTATCACTCACCCTTTGTTCCCCAATGTTGTATCAGTCACCCTATGTTCCCCCATGTTGTATCACTCACCCTCTGTTCCCTCATGTTGTATCACTCACCCTTTGTTCCCCCATGTTGTACCAATCACCCTTTGTTCCCCCATGGTGTATCAGTCACCCTATGTTCCCCCATGTTGTATCACTCACCCTCTGTTCCCTCATGTTGTATCACTCACCCTTTGTTCCCTCATGTTGTATCACTCACCCTCTGTTCCCTCATGTTGTATCACTCACCCTTTGTTCCCTCATGTTGTATCACTCACCCTCTGTTCCCTCATGTTGTATCACTCACCATTTGTTCCCTCATGTTTTATCAGCTACTGAATCTCAGTGGTAGTTCCTCTGCTTTCCACTATGACTGCTCTCACAGGGAACTATGAAGGTACTAACGTGCTCCTACCCCAGTTAACCGAATATATAAGCTCACGACCAAGAGGACAAGAGAAGATGATTATTTTTGAAACAATTTACGCCAGTAGGTCAATGTTACCAACAACTTATGTCGTGACTTGGAGATGACACCTTCTAGGGTCAACGGAGACCGGGACCTCCTCCTCGGGTCCTTCTGAGGGTCAGCTACTTTAAGGGGAGTAAGAATACGTTTGGTTCGGAGTTCACTAGAAATGAAGGGTCCGGCCAGTCAAATGTCCGGTTGGCCCACGATAGAGAGCAGGGGACCACTAGAATCCATGAATCTGGCAACATAATCGGCTGGTTTTTGGCAAGTTATGCCAAAACAAGAGCAAGTATTTAATTTCTAAATTAAATAGTATGTGTATGTGTAAAAACTCGTATGGACAGAGTCAGTAATAAATGGGTGCTGAAGGAGTGTGGTTTGAAAGGGAATCGAATAGGTTAATGTGAAACAAGCATCTTACGTTGGTTTGGGCATGTTGAGAGGATGAGTGTGGATTAAGTGACGAAGCAAATATATGAAGGTAGAGTGTGCGGATGAAAAGGAAAGAGTAGGTCATGTAAGACTTGGCTAAATGTGGCAGACAAATGTGTGACAAAAATAGAAACAGTTTCCTGCCTACCCTGTAAGGAAGACATTAAACATGAACATCATTTTGAGCTTTCATTGATTTCTCCCCCGCAAATCAAAACTTTATGTTTTATTCGGATAAAAACATCAATTTATAATATAGTAGAATTGGTGGGCTGCAAGAAAAGGTCTCATGGGTCACTGTTCGGAAACCCCTGGTCTAGAAGAATAAGAAGCGCAAACCGTCAGGTCTTCCTATCCGAACACTTTCTGCTCCCTTGCCCCCCCCATGTGCTAAGGCATTAGGTACAAATAGCTACAGTACAATTTTCATATGAAGAGCCTTTTAGGAAATACAAACATATTTCACTACAGCAAACCTTGATAACATTTTACTGTGTTATTATTATTGTTATTTTATATGTATTGATAATACATATCGAAGGTGACAGATATATATGACTTGACGTAAGAATACTTGAAAGAATATCTAGTAACTTAATCGGCTGGATAGGTGGCTCCTTTTCAAGCCAGCGTTGATCCTAATAGAATATAGACACGCGCTTGTTGAACCTAGGCTCCGGAGTCATGTCAACGTTGATCCTAATAGTATATAGACACGCACTTGTTGAACCTAGGCTCAGGAGTCATGTCAACGTTGATCCTAATAGAATATAGACACGCACTTGTTGAACCTAGGCTCCGGAGTCATGTCAATGTTGATCCTAACTGAATATAGACACGCACTTGTTGAACCTAGGCTAAGGAGTCATGTCAACGTTGATCCTAATAGAATATAGACACGCACTTGTTGAACCTAGGCTCCGGAGTCATGTCAACGTTGATCCTAATAGAATATAGACACGCACTTGTTGAACCTAGGCTCCGGAGTCATGTCAACGTTGATCCTAATAGAATATAGACACGCACTTGTTGAACCTAGGCTCAGGAGTCATGTCAATGTTGATCCTAACTGAATATAGACGCGCACTTGTTGAACCTAGGCTCCGGAGTCATGTCAACGTTGATCCTAATAGAATATAGACACGCACTTGTTGAACCTAGGCTCCGGAGTCATGTCAACGTTGATCCTAATAGAATATAGACACGCACTTGTTGAACCTAGGCTAAGGAGTCATGTCAACGTTGATCCTAATAGAATATAGACACGCACTTGTTGAACCTAGGCTCAGGAGTCATGTCAATGTTGATCCTAATAGAATATAGACACGCACTTGTTGAACCTAGGCTCCGGAGTCATGTCAACGTTGATCCTAATAGAATATAGACACGCACTTGTTGAACCTAGGCTCAGGAGTCGAGTCAACGTTGATCCTAATAGAATATAGACACGCACTTGTTGAACCTAGGCTCAGGAGTCATGTCAATGTTGATCCTAACTGAATATAGACGCGCACTTGTTGAACCTTGTGTTTATTTAGTGTCAGTAAACAAAAGGCCTGTAACCTCGTAGCCAAAATGGTGCGTGCACCTGGTTGGGGAAGACTAGCCTTGTTCTCGGGTCACGAGTTGACGTTTAGCGGGAGTGAGGATTCTTCACGACACCGCGGCGACCTTGAAACACCATCCTGTCACCTGCTGGTTGAGGGGGATACAGGACACTGAGAGTTGAGAGGGATCAGTGGCGCAGGAACGTTTTTATTTGGGGGGGTAAAAATACTCATGTGCTTTTATAAGGGATAACATTTTTGAGATTGAAAAAGACCAGGGAAATGTACAGCTGTCCCTCGCACGACGTGAGTGATTGGTTCTGATAAATAATCGCGTAACATGAAAACGCAAGTGAATTGATTTTAACCTGGGTGAAATAGGGGTTACTCCAAAGGAAATAAATGGTACGGCGCACCGCACAGACTTTCTCTCTCTTTCTATAAACTCCTAAGATTTCTGAACGGAATAATGTACATTGTATCATCACCACTCCACATAAGAACACGCATAAAATAATATACAATGATATAGAATCAATGAGAAAAGAGGCGCATCTTTGTCCACCTAAGAGCATTTCAAAGAGTTTAATGTCTTCCACAAGGGTCAACACTTCGTATTAAAATTTCGATTTCTGGTTAAAATTTTAACATTTTATAAGGTGTTGCAGATCTTCAAGTCATCGCATTAATATTTAATTATTCATTTATACATTTTGACCAATAAAAAATGTAGATATTGACTATTGAGTCTAAAATGGAGATAGATCAGTGCTATGCAAACATTTCTCCTAAAAGTTTTAAGGAAAAAACATACTTTTTTAGATACTTATATTTAATTACTCTATGGCATTGGAGAATTATTGCGTTAAGACTTAAGTAGTATATGTTTACAACTAAAGATCACAAAATTGTATTAATATATTTGCAAATATCTCATAAACTGTTGCTTTTATAAAAATATATGTCAAATAAAAGTTTTTTATTTCTAATAGTCCTACAATTTTGCAATGATAAGTTGTTTAGTTTCTCAAATAGTTGTGGAGATACGGAAATTAACGCATCTGTAAAGTACCCTAAAAATCATTTTCATAGGAAAATGAAAATAGCCAGTTTATTTATAATCTTAATCAACGCCTAGATACGAATTTTAATCAAAATCGTTTGAGCAGATTTTGAGAAAACCAATTTTTTCTCTTTTCACCCTTCAGTAAACTACCCTTAATTTTAAGTTTTTATAGACACACAGACAAGCGGCATTGCAAAGACTATTTTTTAGGGTTGTGGGGGTCATGAGACGTCAACATCCATCAACATTTCAGGTTAGTTTTTTTTTACGGTCGCAATACTTAAAACTTTAATATCCAAAAAGTTAAAAAAATTCATATAATTGCGTATAGATTGAAAGTTATTGATTTTATAAAAATATGTTTCGGATAAAATATTTGTATTATAAATATGTATACATATTTGTAATGCTATAATTTCATATCTCAAATAGTTTCGGAGCTATTATAAAAAATGTTAATTGACGCATCATACCGGAGCCCTTAAAGCCATTTTGCCGAAATATTGAGAGTAGCCATTTTGTTTGTAATATCTATTAATGTTCATAAATGAAATTTAATCAAAATTGTTAGAGCCGATTTTGAGAAAATCGACTTTTTCTCTTTTTTCCCTTCAGTAAACTACCCTTAATTTTAAGGGTAGATATCCAATTTCAAAAACCCCTCGGGGCAACCCTATGAAAACCCTAGATATCAAGTTTTAGCTCAATCGGTAAAATAGTTTAGGCTCTAGTTGGAGGTACAGACAGACAGACAGACAGACAGATAGACAGACAGACGGAAATTCAAAAACCACTTTTTCGGATTCAGGGAGTCATGAAACGTCAAGATTCATCAAAATCTCGAGTTCGATTTTTTTTTACGATCCCCATACTTTCTCTACCTGTAAGATAGAGAGAAAGTAAAAAGTAAATAAAAACATAAAACTTGTAAATTAATGCAATTTTAATTAATTTATCTAACTTGCACAATGCTGTAGGTAGCCTACACCTATTGTCAATCTTCAATCCGCTGAAATTTGTAAACAAATACAATTTTTAATTAATTCATCTAATTCATACAATGCTACAAGTACACCTTCTCTTAATCTTCAATCGCATGATAAATTAACTTGATTTGGCAAAATGGGATTATCACTAGCTTGTTCTTGATGGTAGGCTCCTGCTCTCTTGACGGCCCTTGGATGGGAAGATCTTGCTCTCTTGAAGGCCCTGGGACTGTAAGTTCTTGCTCTCCCGAAGGCTCTGAGACGGTAGGCTCTTGCTCTCTTGATGGCCCTTGGACGCAAAGCTCTTGCTCTCTTGATGGCCCTTGGAGGGTAGGGTCCTACTCTCCTGAAGGCTCTGAAATGTTAAGTTCTTGCTCTCTTGAAGGCCCTGGGACTGTAAGTTCTTGCTCCCTTGATGGCCCTTGGACGGTAAATTCTTGCTTTCTTGATGGCCCTGGGACGGTAAGCTCTTGCTCTCTCGAAGGCCCTGGGACGGTAAGCTCTTGCTTTCTTAATGGCTTTGGGACGCTAAGCTCTTGCTCTCTTGATGGCCCTTGGAAGGTAGGCTCTTGGTCTATTGAAGGTCCTGGAATAGTAAGCTCTTGCTCTCTTGACGGCCCTTGGATGGTAGGCTCTTGCTCTCTTGACGGCCCTTGGATGGTAGGCTCTTGCTCTCTTGAGGGCCCTGGGACGGTAAGCTTTTGCTCTCTTGAAGGCTCTTGCCTGACAGCTCTTGCTGTCTTGAAGTGCCCTGGGTCATTAGACTGAGAATTTTCAACTTTTTTTGGATGAAATGGTCAAGATTCAGCTGACGGGCAGCATTTTTCCTCTCTCTATGGAGTTCTTTGAAGCAAGTCAAAAAACTCAATCTTTCTGGCAACTTTGGCACTTCTATCCATGTTAGGATCATTCTCTTCAATGATTCTAATTGCACTGTCATTGTGTTAACAAAATTCAGCAATTTGTTTTGTTGAAGATGTTTGATAAGCTCAACAACATAAGGCTCTTCCTCTTCATCCTTTATGCCGTTCTCCATTTCTAGAAGATCTTCATTGATGAGTTATATTGAATGGGATTGGAGCTATTCATCCACACTTGCCTGGTCTACGTCCTCAAATCCAACATCTTGCTATATCAACAATGTTATATCTTGAATTGGAAAGCTCGTGATCAGGATCAAAATCATGAGAATCAGAAACTGCAGGCCAAATATTTTTCCAAACTCCCTTCATACAGGACTGTTTAACGTCTGCCCATGAATCTCCAATGTTGTCAATACCACCCCCCTACCACCAAACTGTACAGTAAAGATCTTTGTCCTCACTGGAATGTGCGTGTACAAGGTGACGTCACCACCGCACAGGGTAACTGTGGAATTACAGCCGACAATGTGTTATTTTTTATTATTTCTTAATCGTGTTAAGCGAAAACGCGTATAGTGAGATCGCTTATAACGAGGAATACCTGTATTTAACGGTCCCATTGTGCATTTTTCTTATTTATTTTAGTCATGCCAAACATTAGAATTAATATACACAAAACAAATTAAGAAAAATTATATCTGATTGCGTATAACCCGAACGAGTAGTAAGACGCGGTGCTAATAATAATAATAATAATAATAATAATAATAATAATAATAATAATAATAATAATAATAATAATAATATAATAATAATATCTGATGTGGCTTAGCTAAAAATTATGAAACACCGAAAATTAAAGTAGTTTTCCATATACCTTTGCCCTATATTCGTTACTACAGTAGCCCCATGGCTTCTTTGGTGCTGACTGACAGTTCACAGCTGACTTCTGACAGTCAACATTTAGGTATATACCTAAATTTTGACTGTCAGAAGTGACAACTGCTAAAGACACGTTTTTTGCAGATCATATGGTTCAGCGTAGGGATACATAATTTGGTCTGGTAGCTTTTCAAAGCCATCAGAAGTCAGCTGTGAGCTGTCAGTCAGCACCACAGAAGCTAAAACTGAGGTATAGCTATAAGACCACTAAATAATTTTGCAATTTTCAAGTTTGTTGAGCCTCTAAGGGTATGCATTCAGCAGAAACAGGTGATTTAGTCTACGTTGCCTCATCATGCAGCGAATATAGTTTTTTTTCATATAAGCATTGAAAAACTTCTTTCTGCAATAGCTGATGTAGCTGGTATCACTATTAGAGTTTTCAAATAGTGTGTGCTCCAAGCATATTTTATTTTTGTTATGTTGCCTTAGTGTGAACTTTTTATATTGCCTCAACAAGATCTTTACATTATCTAAAAGTTTAACTATAGTATTTTGGGTGGGTAAAAATGATACTTTTTACCCCCCTCAATTTTTAGGGGGGGTAAAATTTACCCCCGTACCCCCCCGTTCCTGCGCCACTGAGAGGGATACAGGACATTGAGAGTTGAGGGGGAATACAGGACATTGAGAGCTGAGGGGGAATACAGGACATTGAGAGCTGAGGGGAATACAGGACATTGAGAGCTGAGGGGGAATACAGGACATTGAGAGCTGAGGGGGAATACAGGACATTGAGAGCTGAGGGGAATACAGGACATTGAGAGCTGAGGGGGAATACAGGTTATTGAGAGCTGAGGGGAATACAGGACATTGAGAGCTGAGGGGGAATACAGGACATTGAGACTGAAGCTGAGGGGATTACAAATAGGAAGTGTTTGAATATGGTTGGTGGTGCTCCTCTCTTCTGGCCACACCAGGACCAGTCAACATTGGCAAGGACAGTAGTAGTAACTATAATCCAAGAAGTGTTTGATGGCTTTCCACCATCCTGCTGACCAGACCAAGACCAGCTTTAGATAATCCGCGGATATATGGCCCGAGGGTGGCACGGTAATTAAGGTAGGTGGAGCCAGTTGCTCACGACAATTCCCGCAGGTATAAGTCAGCCGCCCGCCACCAGGGGAGCTGTAAGTCATCGTCTGAGCTTTTCTTCCAATCAGATCCTACCCAGGCTAGAGAGTAAAACATGTTCCAGAGGAAGTCGGCCACCTCTTCGTTTTTGATATTTTCCTCACTTGGGAAATACACAACAGCTATTTGCCTTAAATTTTTATTATTAGCACCACGTCTTACTACCCGTTCGGTTGTATGCACTTACGCTAATGTGTAACGGTAGGCTGGTTGCGAGATGAAATGGAGGACCTACAGTTTAACGTGGGATCCAAACCACGGTGGAAGCCTGATATTCCCCACATTCCCCACATTCACAGGTTGTGCTTAATACACGTATTGTCAGAGGTAAAGGAAGGGTTTGGTAATCAGATAAATCTGTGCTGGGACCGAGGATTGAACCCCGAACCCCCAGCATAGAAGTCTGACACCTTACCCCTAGACCGTCAGGTCACCTTTTTATTTGCCTCAAAAGCAGGCGGAGGGACGTAACTAGGCAACCAACATATCACCTCACCGGTGAGCTCATATAGCCTCGACTTTAGCTGTTAAAACTAACCAAACATTAATCTGGTCAACCAAGGGCGCCCGCACAATTTTTCTCCGGGGGGGGGGGGGGGGTCCGGGAAAATTAATTAATTTGAAGCCTCAAAAGCAGCTTTTTAAGGCAATCCTTGTTTCTTGAAAATAAAATACAACATAAGAAAGATGTTTCAAATTTATCCAAATTCGTGGGTGGACACTTGACCTTGACGATTTGAATGGCGAATGCCGTTATAGTTGCTCACGCATGCGCCAAACTATCAACCCTAAAGTCAGCAGATGGCGGGCTCTAGTAATTAGTTTATTAGCTATATTCTATAACTCTCTGTTGGTTTTGGGAACTGTTTGAGCGATAGTTAAGAACAATGTTGGGCGGGATTAGTCCCCTTCAGTAATATTTATATAACCTCAGAATTTCAGGGGGGCAATTTCCCCCTGCCCCGTCCCTGTGGGCGCCCCTGTGGTCAACGGAAGCTACAGATTACAGCAGTACTACAACCCTCGATTATTACGGTTACCGGTATCCAAAGGATCTATATATACCTACAAGGTTACTTTCGGTAGCTCAATTATAAGCTCCAAGACCTCAGTAAATACATACAACTAGAAACAATGTTATTATCATCTTTGAATTATCACGATTGCTCTTTAGTGATTGTAATAAATGCGTAGAACTGACCTAAGTGATAAAGCTATCATGTTTGGACTAAACATGGCTGCCTGTTGCAAGGTTAGCAAAGTCCATATACATATTTGTGACCTTGGTCACTTATAAACGTAATAATCGAATAATTGATTGATAAAAACTTAAGAGTCATAATCATTCAAAATAGAAATAGTTTCTTCTAATGTTAAACCCCCAAAAAGCCTAGATATACTTGAAAGTGTTTTGTTTATTGCGTAATGATTTTGTTCTAAATGTTATTTAACTCACAGCATCCCTTCTCTGATAATTTTGGTCCCATGTTATTCTGTATAGTCCGAGTTTTCAGTTATCCAAGGTAGCCTCGATCCCATACCTCTAAGACTTTCGAGACTCTACTCTACTCAGATATCTTATGATCGATTCGATACGTTTAAAATCCGTGTAAATGTCAGCAATGGACTACAGTATCGCCAACATCCATGCCAACATTCAAACAATGACTGTTCAATAACTCGACTACCGCAACAATGTCCTCTGGATTGTGTGAATCCAACGGAAACCCCTCATAGAGTGTTGTGAGGAGCAGCCAGGTACGTACTGGAGGAATAATTGGACTCCCAGGAAATCACCGGGTGAAATGGGCGCGAAAAAGATTTAGACTGTTTTATTTCTTCAGGTCCCAGCGGTATAGGACTTGTAGACCCACGTCATGTGATCTAGGGCACAGATAATATATGTACAGAGTCTATAGAATAGATATCTTCTGAAATAACTAGCTATAGTCACATAGTAATAGGGCCATGTCACGTGATCTAAGGCACATATGTGTATAGAATATATTATATCCTAAAATAACTATCTATAATCACATAGTAATAAGGCCACATCATGTGAACTAAGACACAGATAATATATGTATAGAATATTAAAAATATCTATCTTCTGAAATAACTAGCTATAGTCACATAGTAATAAGACCACGTCACGTGACCTAGGGCACAGATAATATATGTATAGAATATTTAAAAATAGATACCTTCTGAAATAACTAGTTACAATCACATAAGGGGCTATAAGAAATATCTGGCTTGAAGTACCAACTTATATAGTCAATTGATATAGGAGTTTAAAAGTCTCAAGACGAGGGTTCCACAAACATTGTTTAATTAATAGATTTATTACTCCTAGACTAATCATCAACTTTAGAGCTGACAAGATTAGCATGCTATGCAACCCGCGACACTTTGGCCTTTATTGACGCAACAATGTGTACATCATTACAGGGACGCGGTCTTAAATAAATTAGTTGGGGTGGGTGGAGTGTGGAGGGCAGGAAATATGATGCTAAGAGGGGTAAGGAGACGAGGGCCACCTCCCCGAGCACCGGAAGTAAGGGATGTCTGGGAGTGGAGGGAGATTTTTTAGCATTACCTATTTAAAGGGGGTCTATTCATGGTAAAATACAAACAACCAAACTCAAAATGGCGCTGACCATGTTTTCATAGCTCACTTCTAATCTCCCGTCAAAGGACGTCATTCAAAGAACATGATAGACATTGATCAGTGGGAAATATAATAGTTTTTTTAATTACAATAATAATTATATTTAAAAGCCCCCGTATTTAAGCTATGTCAAATGGCCATAGGAAAAATACAGCCAGACTATCTGACAATAGGTATTAACATATTAGTTTCATTGGCTAAATAAAACATTTCTGAAGGACAAACAATATAATTAGTCATTCAGACTAAAAATCAAACATGTCAGAAGGACATAAAGAGAAACATAATTATAAAGCATAACTTCAGCTAGTGTCTGAAGGACACATAAAAACAACATTACAACAGGGCAAACTATGTCGGAAGGACATAGTATTCAAAGTTGTAGATATAAGGTGATACTTAATCGGATCTGGCGAGGCTTCTTCGGCGACGCGGCGGTGAGTCCGACTCCTGAGCCATTGTGACCACCAGTATTAGTGGTGCTGAAGATTTGTTCCGAAGTTCTTCCCTTCGACGAAATTTTACAAAGAAGTGCAGTCCTGTGGCACACTGGTTCCCATGTTTTATACTCTAGGTCTAACTCGGGACGAACCAAATGGAGGGATCAACGGACGGTAAGGGGGGGGGGGTAGAGGAGAGAGTGTTTCCCAGAAGCGCCGCTAGGGAATCAGCGCCTTAGGGTTGATGGGTCGACTAGCGATACTGAAGTTCTCTTCCATCTCGTGCGTCCAACGGCCCAGACATCAGCCAAGCCGCCATGCTGCCATGCTGGCGGAAAGGTCCGTGAAAGCCTGTTGATTATATCAGACATCCTGTTCATCGTAGGCCATTTTCTTCTAATTTCTAAAGAAATAGATTAGTTTTAATTTTCTTCTACCTTCTAAAGGAATGGATTAGTTTTTTCTTTAAATTTTCTTCTTTTAATTACTTTATTTCATTCGTAGTCTTATTGTCATGCTTGTAGATGTCCTTTAGATAGAGGACATGCTACATCTATTAAAGTAGGATACAACTGTTGACGATATGGCACCCATACAACTGCAGACTAGGGTTCCAGTTAAACAGGCTAAGTTAACAGATGTTAGGTAAACATTGTGGAAGTGATTGACGACCTCAGCTATTATAAAAGTGTAATAGATGATTGCCAAAGTGTCAGTGATGGTTCACGCGGCGGTTGATGAGACCATAGACAATGTGTTTATTGATGAGATTGAGGATTTAGTTGTGTAAAATGTCACCCTATGTGAAACCTTCCATTAACATTGTCTGAATTTTGATAATTTTTTTATTGTTTTGTTTTCAGTTACCTAACATTTGTTTGAATTGTCTGATTAGGCCTAATTTTTTTTGGTTACGTAAAGCACTGTTGAATTGAAAATTTTCCTTCAACTTTTACTAGTATTTTTTATATCTCTAAGAGTTTTGTTAAAAAATAATGATACTAAAATATTCAAACTCATATTTTAATTTATTGGAACCAAAACTATCCTTTTCCCAAACGGTTGTCTGCAAAACTTTCCTTATCCATTGTTTTGCTGCAAAATTCTCCTTAACCAAATTGTCTTCGTTAATAACTCATACATTTATTGCAGGATTTATGTTTAACCTATATTTTATATCTCCCATTACAATATTTTATCAATAAAACAAAGAGCAATCTTAAAATAACATTTATGCTTTTTTTTTTTTGCGATTTACCAAAAGTCACTTTTAGTGGATAAGGAGTGTTTTGAAACTCACCGCCTCACTTGTATCTATTTTTTAACGCCCTATATAATACTTACGAGATACAGTAATGGTAGTTTATTGTGAGCCTAGTTTTAGTGTTCATTCTAAACATTTCTTTTGGAACGTAAAACTCTCGTGTTGTTAGGGATTACGAGAGGGTAGTATTCTACCTCTTTAAAAATAACATTTATATTCTGTTTTATTCCGCTCTTCCCTTCCAATTAAACTGACCCTAATAATATGATCTCCCCTGAATACGTGGAGGATACCACCCGGATAACACAGTATTATGTTAAAATGAATGTATTAGATTATTAAGTGGCTTGTTATGTTATGTTAGTTTAAAAATGGTGGCCTGAATCATTAGTTCCTAGTGAACGTCTTTTAACTAAACGTGTCTTACGGCAAGTTCACGTTACCTACAACTTGCACGAACTGGTTTAAGTATGGTTCATACTAACTACAACTTTCACGAACTGGTTTAAGGATGGTTCATACTACCTACAACTTTCACGAACTGGTTTAAGTATGGTTCATACTAACTACAACTTTCACGAACTGGTTTAAGGCTGGTTCATACTACCTACAACTTTCACGAACTGGTTTAAGGCTGGTTCATACTAACTACAACTTTCACGAACTGGTTTAAGTATGGTTCATACTAACTACAACTTTCACGAACTGGTTTAAGGCTGGTTCATACTACCTACAACTTTCACGAACTGGTTTAAGTATGGTTCATACTAACTACAACTTTCACGAACTTGTTTTAGGATGGTTCATACTACCTAAAACTTTCACGAACTGGTTTAAGTATGGTTCATACTAACTACAACTTTCACGAACTGGTTTAAGGCTGGTTCATACTACCTACAACTTTCACGAACTGGTTTAAGGATGGTTCATACTACCTAAAACTTTCACGAACTTGTTTTAGGATGGTTCATACTACCTACAACTTTCACGAACTGGTTTAAGTATGGTTCATACTACCTACAACTTTCACGAACTGGTTTAAGTATGGTTCATACTAACTACAACTTTCACGAACTGGTTTAAGTATGGTTCATACTAACTACAACTTTCACGAACTGGTTTAAGGCTGGTTCATACTACCTACAACTTTCACGAACTGGTTTAAGTATGGTTCATACTATCTACAACTTTCACGAACTGGTTTAAGGCTGGTTCATACTACCTACAACTTTCACGAACTGGTTTAATTATGGTTCATACTAACTACAACTTTCACGAACTGGTTTAAGGCTGGTTCATACTACCTACAAATTTCACGAACTGGTTTAAGTATGGTTCATACTAACTACAACTTTCACGAACTGGTTTAAGGCTGGTTCATACTACCTACAACTTTCACGAACTGGTTTAAGTATGGTTCATACTAACTACAACTTTCACGAACTGGTTTAAGGCTGGTTCATACTACCTACAACTTTCACGAACTGGTTTAAGGCTGGTTCATACTACCTACAACTTTCACGAACTGGTTTAAGGCTGGTTCATACTAACTACAACTTTCACGAACTGGTTTAAGTATGGTTCATACTAACTACAACTTTCACGAACTGGTTTAAGGCTGGTTCATACTACCTACAACTTTCACGAACTGGTTTAAGTATGGTTCATACTAACTACAACTTTCACGAACTGGTTTAAGGCTGGTTCATACTACCTACAACTTTCACGAACTGGTTTAAGGATGGTTCATACCACCTACAACTTTCACGAACTTGTTTTAGGATGGTTCATACTACCTACAGCTTTCACGAACTGGTTTAAGGATGGTTCATACTACCTACAGCATTCACGAACTGGTTTAAGACTGGTTCATATTACCTAAAACTTGCACGAGCTGGTTTAAGACCGGGTTCTCTCGGATAAAGATGTGGAACAGCCCGTGGTGCACCCGCAATGGATCGAACCCCAACCTCTCTTCTCGAGGTCAGGAGCGTCAACAGCTATCAAACCTGTAAACCAAACTTGTAGGGCTTGTCAAGACAACATCCGCTTTATGGTGCTGTAGCACATTCTGCTGGTACTGTAGCACATTCTACTGGTGTTGTAGGACATTCTTCTGGTACTGTAACACATTCTGCCAGTTCTGTAGGACATTCTGATATGACTGTAGCACATTCTGCTGGTACGATAGTACATTATGCTGGTACTGTATCACGTTATGCTAGTACTGTAGCGCATTTACTGGTTATATAGCACATTACAGCTCAATATGTGTTTATAGAATCAGCCACATGTTTCCGGTTATTGAAACGTGTCCAGTTTGCCAACATTCCAACCTGAGTAATCTTCCTGGTAACATTGTAAGCCAGCGTCCCAAAGCATGACTCGGGCCACTCAGCTACATGTCAAGAGACCCACTAATCTAGCAAAAGTAAAGGAGGGAAGGTGGGGTTATCACCCAGCCCCAGGAGTAGGTGAAATATGATGGCGTCTAGCGGGGCCCGACATTGAGCCGTAGCACAGAGCCCCAGGGCCTTGGAGGTGGGCCTCTATAAGGAGGAATGACAACCTCGCAGAATTAAAAACTCAGAGCACGCAGGAGATTCCAGTGTGGCCACGACACGACCAAGAACTGGGCTGGGGGAAAGGAAGGGGGGAAATACTTTTACTGTCGACATCAAGTTTGATGTAATAGTGAGTTATAGTTCACTGTAGTGGTGAGCTATTGTTCAGAGTAGTGGTGAGTTGTAGTTCACTGTAGTGGTGAATTATGGTCCACTGTAGTGGTGAGTTATAGTTCACTGTAGTAGTGAGTTATAGTTCACTGTAGTGGTGGTTATAGTTCACTATAGTGGTGAGTTATGGTCCACTGTAGTGGTGAGTTATAGTTTATTGTAATAGTGCGTTATATTTCACTGCAGTGGTGATTTATAGTTCACTGTAGTGTTGAATTATAGTTCCCTGTAGTGTTGAATTATAGTTCCCTGTAGTAGTGCGTTATATTTCACTGCAGTGGTGAACTATAGTTCACTGTAGTGGTGAATTATGGTCCACTGTAGTGGTGAATTATGGTCCACTGTAGTGGTGAGTTATAGTTCATTGTAGTAGTGCGTTATATTTTACTGCTGTGGTGAATTATAGTTCACTGTAGTGGTGAGTTATAGTTCACTGTGGTAATGAATTATAGTTCACTGTAGTATTGGGCTATAGTTCATTGTAGTAGTGCGTTATATTTTACTGCTGTGGTGAATTATAGTTCACTGTAGTGGTGAGTTATAGTTCACTGTGGTAATGAATTATAGTTCACTGTAGTACTGGGCTATAGTTCCCTGTAGTAGTGCATTATAGTTCATTGTAGTACTGGGCTATAGCTCACTGTAGTACCCAAGGTTTTTAGGTAGTACTGAGCTAGACTTATGCCACTCTTACCCCCACATGCTCGGTCTATTAATAAAAGAGCAGCTCGTCAGAAGGTATTGTTTTAGAGAGGACTGATCGAAGTGCGGGTCAGAGGATCCTAGGTACAGCACAGGACCCTCGCTGTGTATTTACTCTTCACTGACCCTCTCACTAGACTGCGCTCACCATTAATTACATTTGAAAGAACTGGACCCATGCTTTGCACACGATAGTGTCGTGAGTCAACTGGCCCTGTTCGAACCTCACTGGAGAGGGTTTTAAAACTTTATGCACTCACCATTATCTCTTGAAACGAATGCTGTCACACTTTATTAACAATACTTTTCTTCATTCTATCATCTTGAATTAAATATAATAATTAGCTTACGGTCGTCTCAGCATTCCTTGTTTCATTAAATTATAAGAGTATCTTTACTTTCTTACAAAGAGAAATTATTGTGTGAAAATGTTTTACCTTGTTATTAGTAGTTCTGTGAACATTATATTATATCGGTCCCTTCAGTCAAAGAATGCTAAGTACATCACGTTGAGAATAGTATCGTTAATACAGTCTTAACATTTCTATTTGAATTTAAAGTTGAAACATCTCCTATAATTATTTATCGATTTATTTCAAGTTGAAATATCTCCTATAATTGAGCTTTGTGTTTAAAGTTGAAATATCACCCAAATTTCTCTTTGGATTTCAAGTTAGACAGAAAACAAACAAATATTATATTCAATAGTAAATTATATTAACTGAGAAAACCACTGTTCATGCAGTTCAAGACGTCAGTCTTACAACATATGTTAAATTAAAAAAAGCCTGAAGGACTCGATCGATTACTTATAATTTTTAATTCAATTACCAAGAATTTCCCTGTCAAATTTAGTCGATATTGGTCAACGCATTTGACAGCTATCATGTAACAAGACGGACATAAAAATGAAATGCCAAATGGTCAAGTTAGAACAAGACTTCACTACCAGGCACGTATTTGGGTGAGAGGGGGTGCTCGTGGGGTTGAAGCCCCTCAGAAGTCCAAACAAAAATTAAAAACTATTATGAAAAGATAAAAAATAAATAAAATTATCTTGAACGAGAATAATTGATGGTTAAACTCTGTGTAAACTACAATTCTAGTTTCAAGAGTGTAAATGTATTCCATTATTTCCTTCAAATGTGTTTCGTTGTTTTAGAATTTCCTTACTGTATTGGCTACACTGCCAGTGACAACTGCTAGTGTAGAAAGAACCTTTCCTCACTGTATTGGCTACACTGCCAGTGACAACTGTTAGTGTAGAAAGAACCTTTCCTCACTATATTGGCTACACTGCCAGTGACAACTGCTAGTGTAGAAAGAACCTTTCCTCACTGTATTGGCTACACTGCCAGTGACAACTGTTAGTGTAGAAAGAACCTTTCCTCACTGTATTAGCTACACTGCTAGTGACAACTGCTAGTGTAGAGAGAACCTTTCCTTACTGTATTGGCTACACTGCCAGTGACAACTGCTAGAGTAGAGAGAACCTTTCCTCACTATATTGGCTACACTGCCAGTGACAACTGCTAGTGTAGAGAGAACCTTTCCTTACTGTATTGGCTACACTGCCAGTGACAACTGCTAGAGTAGAGAGAACCTTTCCTCACTATATTGGCTACACTGCCAGTGACAACTGCTAGTGTAGAGAGAACCTTTCCTCACTATATTGGCTACACTGCCAGTGACAACTGCTAGTGTAGAGAGAACCTTTCCTTACTGTATTGGCTACACTGCCAGTGACAACTGCTAGAGTAGAGAGAACCTTTCCTCACTATATTGGCTACACTGCCAGTGACAACTGCTAGTGTAGAGAGAACCTTTCTTTACTGTATTGGCTACACTGCCAGTGACAACTGCTAGTGAAGAGAGAACCTTTCCTTACTGTATTGGCTACACTGCTAGTGACAACTGCTAGTGTAGAGCAGAGGTTCCCAATTTTTTTTTGCCACGGAACCCTAATTGATCATACTTTTTTGGCGGAACCCCATTTTGATAATAACAAAAGTGATTGTACCTTGTAGTGTAGTTTGAATATTTTCATGTTTGACATGAAAAGAAAGAATAATTATAAATAAAAAATAATTATTATAAGTATTATAAAACATTTATCGTACAAAAAAAAGTAACTATTTAATGTGAAGAATGAAATTTTTTCACATATTTACTTATAATAGCACTAAAATTAGGCTTAATGTCTGACAATTGAACGCGAAGATCTGGAGCTGCATCCAGTCTGTTTCTGTACTTGTTTTTGGTGTAAGCGTAAGCTGAAAAACCAGTCTCGCATCGGTAAGTCGTCACAAACGGAAGCAGAACCATAATAGCCTTCTCAACGACTGCAGGGTATTTATTGATCTTTAAGTACAATCCAAAAGTAATTCAAATTAGAATCTTCTGATTCGAATTTTTGTTTTAGAAGGGATGAACACTTAATGTCGATCAAATTCTCATACTCTGACACAGTTAGCATCGATGGTTTGGTTAGATTTGCGAATGGATTCTGTACCCAGGCGATGTTCTGTAACTTCTCCGGGAAATACTCTTTCAAGGATTTTTTTAAGGTTAATCAAATGTTCATGTATGTTTTTTTCCACATCTGATGTTACTTGCAACTCATTTTCTTCCAGAAAGCCATTTAAAAGAGTAAAACTTTCGTAACTTTTTTGTTCAACACATTTGATCCAGAAGCTATGTTATGACTGTTTTCTACGAGCGTTTTAGTTAATTCTCAGACAGAACTCGGAACCCCTTTGACCCTTCCACGGAACCCCAGGGTTCCGCGGAACACCTTTTGGGAAACGCTGGTGTAGAGAGAACCTTTCCTCACTGTATTGGCTACACTGCCAGTGACAACTACTAGTGTAGAGAGAACCTTTTCTACGGTGAAAAGAGTGAAAACTTTACCACTTAGTGTAGTGAGTGATGACAGATTGAGTGCACTTGCCATGATTCCAATTCACTGGAATGTCACTGTAGAACCAGATAAAGTGATAGAAATTATGGCTGGGAATAAGTCAAGGAGATTGCTTCTGTAGTGAGTTCCGTGTTAAACTTCTTAAAATTAGAGTAGTTCAAATTTCATATTACAAATTTTATGATTGTAGACATCTGTACTAATAAATTTCTAATTAAAAATGCAATAGTAATTAATTTCAGTTTCACTTTCTTAACCGGACTAAACAACGTGAATAGTATTTAATATACTTTGGAATTCCTCCACACAGGGAGATAAAAATATGTCAAAATTTCGTACAAAAATATATTGAAGTAGATTCTTTCTTACATTCATCATTAATATATTTTTATGACTTTTAATAGAAAATGTATTAATTTTCATAAAAAAAGTATGTAAAATTACTATATTTTTTATTAAAAATAATAAAAAGTATATCAATTATTAGTGAAGCAAGAATGGGTCTACTCTTAAATATTTTTCGTCCTCCCCCCTCCCCTTCTGTTTAGTCTTGAGACGACCGTCGTGTCGTCAGACAATATTTGAAGAATGAGGGGCCCCCTTCCCAAAAGAAAATTCTGGATACGGGCTTGCAGTTGCTACAATCGGTCAGTTATAATGTAACTTCACATTTGATGTGTTCCTGAACCCAAAATAATTGGTTTTACATTTCGGTTTGTTAATGTAGCAACACGGGGGGCGCAGGAAAAGAACAGGAACAGGATGTGGCGTGGCGGATGATATTAGCAAACCTTAGACTTGAGCGGACGAGAGTTTTATTAACTGTTGTAAAAAAAAAGAGTGAGGTGGGGTGGAAGGGAGGAATAATTAGCCAATCAGAGGGAGGGATGGATTCCAACCCTTAGGTCTGGCTACTGACCTCCCCCTCCCCACCCCCAGTGCAACAAGGAGCAATAACACCCCTCCCATGACTGAGTGGCTAGGGAGGACTAAATGACAGGTGAGAAGGAAGGGAACGTGGTCTTGACAGGTGAGAAGGAAGGGAACATGTTCTTGATAGGTAAGAAGGAAGGGAACGTGGTCTTGATAGGTAAGAAGGAAGGGAACGTGGTCTTGATAGGTAAGAAGGAAGGGAACGTGGTCTTGATAGGTAAGAAGGAAGGGAACGTAGTCTTGACAGGTGAGAAGGAAGGGAACATGTTCTTGATAGGTAAGAAGGAAGGGAACGTGGTCTTGACAGGCTAGAAGGAAGGGAACGTGGTCTTGACAGGTTAGAAGGAAGGGAACGTGATCTTGATAAGTGAGAAGGAAGGGAACGTGGTCTTGACAGGCTAGAAGGAAGGGAACGTGATCTTGATAGGTGAGAAGGAAGGAACGTGGTCTTGACAGGTGAGAAGGAAGGTAACGTGGTCTTGACAGGCTAAAAGGAAGGGAACATGTTCTTGATAGGTAAGAAGGAAGGGAACGTAGTCTTGACAGGTGAGAAGGAAGGGAACGTGAGCTACGGCCTATATATATATGGGTATATTTTAGTTTTTTATGACAAAACATATAAAATATTTCTTCAGCAGAAACGTTCAATTTAATTTACACACGTGGTACCATCAACTGTTCCTTCGTTTCCTACTTCTTATCCCGCTCATGCTGGACCGACAACCACTTGCCATTGACGGGCCTGATTACAGTCCATCCTGTGGCCAACCCCCGACACTTGCCCGGGGATACAGAATGTATTGTACAAGTGAGAGCTAAAAGACCTACCATTTTTACCGGGTGAGGTATTTATACATACCTTCCAGGGTTATTTTACAAGCCGCAATTGACATGGAACCGATGGCTTTATTTCCCCTCCGAAGGAAGAAAAAATTCGTTGACCCAGGCGGGGTTTGAACACCCAAAAATCAGGTCCTGAGGCAAGCACTTTACCCAAAGAACACAGAGTTCGACTAAATTTGGTAATATAAACAGTTATTGAATATCTGTCAAGGGCATCGCGTAGTTTGAATTGAATTGGGACCCACTTAGGTGGCGGCATTGTCTAAGGCACTACTCACGAAGTAGACTAGATTTTCAAAGACGGGGAGATCGAGGTTTGAATCTAAATCGGGTGTATTGAGGGTGGTTTTTCAAAATTGTTGTTACATTCTCCCTCCACGCAAATACGGATACACCTCCACTAAATATAACCTCCCTAGTCCCTAAAACAACTAGCGTAATTAAGTGCATAAGTGTATAACCCGAATGGGTAGTAAGACACGGTGTTAAAAAAAAGTTAATTATTTTAACATTATGCCTTAAAAATAACGATCTTTTTATTTTAATTAATTAAAATACACGCCTTGATAATGTATGAATTATAATCAATGAATAAACATAGGGGGAAGGTCGCCAATATCGGACCGTTGCCTAAATTGGACCACCCTTGTTTATCCCTATGCACGAATATTTTAAGAATTGCAGTTGGTCCTACTGCTAGGAAACAGCGCCGTAGAAACATGACTCTGTGACCTTTTGCCATTATACAAAGCAGTATCGCCGTTACTGTGTTTTAATAGTTTGTGTTGTAATTATTGCGCTACGGAACCTAAGCTGTTGTATACAGTAAGGGTAAGTAATACAATTTTCGAAAACACGTGTTACAAGTGACTACCACTAACTGCAGGCTGTAAAACTAGTGTTTCATTTCGTGCGTTCGTACAGCGTCATCTTACGGGGAGCAGTTGCCGACCTGCGCGTGTCTCCGAAATCAGACCGGTCCATTTTAGGAAACTGTTTGGGAATTATTATTTGTTCTATTTCTATGGTGACAGAAATGCTATATTCAGGGATTTTATCTGTTTAGGTTCTCAGGATGGAAAAAAGGGGTCACGTACGGGAAATTGAACGAAGAATGTTAACAGATGTCAGTGGTAGCATACCAGAACAGAAACTATGGATTAAACGAGTGCGCCCGTGTCTATGGCGTGCCAAAAGCCACAATAAAGAGACACGCTGACAGTAAAAATGCGTTCTTAAATACATTTTTTAAGTCCTTCGGTCGGCAAGCAACATTTTCTGCAGAGATGGAAACAATTCTCGCCACCCATATTCTCATGTTTGAGGAGAGTTTTTTAGGGTTCACAATAAAATATGTTCGTAAGTTAGCCTTCGATATCGCTGAAAAACACGAAATGCCCCATAGATTTAACAAACAGAAAAAAAATTTCCGGAAAAGAGTGGTTTTATGCGTTCATGCGAAGAAATCCACAGCTTTCCCTCCGTCAGCCAGAAGGGACGTCAATGGCCCGAGCTAAGGAGTTTGTTATTTTTGTAATACCTGTTTTGCTCTTTTTAGTGTTGTATTAAACATGATTTCTACATAAAAAGCTTTTTTCAGTTACATATTTAGTTTTATTGTTTTGTTGTTAGGCCTATTACTGTTATTTATAGATTTTCCTCTCAGGTCCAACTTAGGAAACTGTGAGTACAAATTAGGCAGCTGGTTTCCAAATTTGAACCATTAACATAATTTTTACTCTTCAATTTTAATCTTATTAGGTTAATATATTTTAAAATATATTATTATCTGATGAAAGTGTATATATTGTAAAACATATTACAAAACTTTTTGTTTTCATCGAATGCTTAATAAAGGCATGGGTGAAGGAAATAGGAAAATGGTCCATTATAGAAGACCTTCCCCCAATAGACAAAACATGCGAAAGGCTGCAGGTTCCCCCTGTTCTGTATGTACAATGGTCCAGCTTGTCAATGGTACGTTTGCGAGGAATCTTGTTACATTCACTGAGACAATATCCTCGTTCATCTTCCGTAAATAAGTGTGTAAATACTGAAGACTCACGTGGTCGCCGAAAATAAAAGAGAACAAACGAAACATAATCACGTGACGGGATCTTAAACCAATAGCAATAGCAATACTAATATCAATTTCTGTGCGGTCCGCGGGTTGAAATATATTCAGTTCTGTCCACTCCGCACCACAGTGGTCTGCTCGTAAGAACCAAGTGAGTTTCCACACTACACTGTGTTGCCATCATCAAGCAAAACAATATACGTGTGGGTAGTGCCCTAAAATATGTATTTATCCACTCGGGAAATAAACCTATAGGGAATATAAGGCGTTTCTAGATCGTCAACAGACCTTTGTACAAATGTTTGGATTGCTACGACACTCAAGAGAGTCTTCTCTCTGACCTCACGGTAAAATGGTCCTATCTTACAGCCACACTACAAGACCTCACAGTAAGAGTGGTCCTATCTTCCAGTGACACTACAGCTCCTCACAGTAAGAGTGGTCCTATCTTCCAGCCAGTGACACTATAAGACCTCAAAGTAAGAGTGGTCCTATCTTCCAGTGATACTACAAGACCTCACAGTAAGAATGGTCCTATCTTCCAGACAGTGACACTCAGTGACCTCACAGTAAGAGTGGTCCTATCTTCCAGTGACACTACAAGACCTCACAGTAAGAGTGGTCCTATCTTCCAACCACACTACAAGACCTCACGGTAAGACTGGTCCTATCTTCCAGTGACACTACAAGACCTCACAGTAAGAGTGGTCCTATCTTCCAACCACACTACAAGACCTCACGGTAAGACTGGTCCTATCTTCCAACCACACTACAAGATCTCACGGTAAGACTGGTCCTATCTTCCAGTGACACTACAAGACCTCACAGTAAGAGTGGTCCTATCTTCCAACCACACTACAAGACCTCACGGTAAGACTGGTCCTATCTTCCAGTGACACTACAAGACCTCACAGTAAGAGTGGTCCTATCTTCCAACCACACTACAAGACCTCACGGTAAGACTGGTCCTATCTTCCAACCACACTACAAGACCTCACGGTAAGACTGGTCCTATCTTCCAGTGACACTACAAGACCTCACAGTAAGAGTGGTCCTATCTTCCAACCACACTACAAGACCTCACGGTAAGACTGGTCCTATCTTCCAGTGACACTACAAGACCTCACAGTAAGAGTGGTCCTATCTTCCAACCACACTACAAGACCTCACGGTAAGACTGGTCCTATCTTCCAGTGACACTACAAGACCTCACAGTAAGAGTGGTCCTATCTTCCAGTGACACTACAAGACCTCACAGTAAGAGTGGTCCTATCTTCCAGCCAGTTACACTACAAGACCTCATGGTAATACTGGTCCTATCTTCCAGTAACACTATAAGACCTCAAATTAGGAGTGGTCCTATCTTCCAGCCAGTGACACTACAAGACCTCACTGTAAGAGTGGTCCTATCTTCCAGACAGTGACACTTAGTGACCTCACAGTAAGAGTGGTCCTATCTTCCAGACAGTGACACTCAGTGACCTCACAGTAAGAGTGGTCCTATCTTCTAGTGACACTACAAGATCTCGCTGTAAGAGTGGTCCTATCTTCCAGCCAGTGACCTCACAGTAAGTGTGGTCCTATTTTCCAGTGACACTACAGGACCTCATGGTAAGAGTAGTCCTATCTTTCAGTGACACTACAATACCTCACGGTATGAGTGGTCATATCTTCCAGCCAGTGACACTCGGAGCTTTCGACCAAGACAGGACCTCACAGTAAAGGGTCGTCCTTATCTCTTCTACTGGTGTCGTCCTGTTTTGTCGCAGAAAACGAAGGCGACGTTCAAACTCTACTTTCCCGCTATCTCACGCTCTCTTTGAGACACCATTGTCCAAAAGAAAGTTGTCAGTTGTCAATGTCGACCTATATAGTTGATATCTGCCCCGGCGGCTCGCTCGGACAATAGTCTCGCGGTCTCTGTCGTCGCCACAAAGGGGTAATTTTGAAAAGGGGTGGAGGGGTGTAGGATGCGCGCGCACATGGCCGACACAGGCAGTCGGTTGTACCCGCGTGTGGCGGATAGTGTGCGTTCAAGGAGCACCTCGACGTCACGGTCTTCTCCGCACTACCAACGCGTCGTCTCGACAAACACGAGGAACTTTCCGACAACTCGCGAGGTCTAAAGTTCCGGACACCTTTTTCTTTCGTAATAATAATAATAATAATAATAATAATAATAATAATAATAATAATAATAATAATAATAATATAATAATAATAATAATAGTTCAACACCACATGTTATAGCGTCACGTTAAAAAAAACCTTTGGGCATCCATTGAAATTTTTCAATCGCATTCACATTTCACCTCAAATATCAAATGAGAAATTAGCTATAAATAGTTCGTCTTAACTTGCGTTTAAAATTACCTTTTTAGTGTTTTTTTTAGTTATATGATGTAATCTTGTTTTTTTTTCTAGCAGGCGGTTAGATAAATTAACGACAGACAAATGTTAAAAACATGATCATTGATTCTGTTTTATACTTCTGAACAAAACACTCCGCATGAATATTTCCAAACAACAAGAGCTACAACCTTTCCTGTAATATAAACATGTTCTTTACGTCCCTGCAGAATTTACTAAACGGAATCTGACCTTTATAAGAACCAAAGAGGAACACTCGTCTGTAAGTTGCTTTATTTCAACGACTCTAGCAACTTCTCTGAGATTTTCCCGAGGAATATTCCCAGTGGCGTGAAGAGAGGGGATACCTGGTCCTTGATGCTCGCTTGCTGTCCCTCAACAGACACCCTCGACGCGTGAACGGGTGCCGCAATGAACGCCCGCCAGACCAACAAGGTGCGGAGCTCCGAGGAGGACGTCAGAGTGTTCAGCCGACGGTACGGAAGTGAGCACAATCTCATGAAACCTCGTGAGGTTGCGCTCACGGACAACCAGAAGGTGGCGTACATCGGTAGTCTGGGCCGGTCCTCCCGCAAGAGCAGGACTCCATCCCATGCCCCCGTGGGGCACCAGTACGTCATGAACCGCTCTGACCTGGTGGAGCCGTGCGCAGTGACCCGGACATCGGCTGGCCCCACCGTGAGCCCCATCAGGACCACGGTGAGGACAGATGCTACCGGGAGCAGGAGGGCCCCAAGAGGAGGTCGTACGGGGACGTGAGGGTCTGGAAGAACCGCAGCCCCAACGAGGAGCTCCCACGACAAGGGTATAGACGGGAGGCGGTGTCGGTGCAGCGGAGCAGGGAGGATGGGGGAAGGCGGAGCCGTCTTTCGCGGCGGACCTACAGCGCCGACAGAGAATTGACGCCAGCTCCGGCTGCCGAGGAAGGTCGTCGGTTCAGCGCCGGCCACGCGGGCTATGTAGACTCAGAGTCTGACCAGGAGCTGACCTTTGACCTGAGGAGACATCTGGCTGAGTGTACCTGCCCTTGTGACCACCTAGGGTACACCAACTACCAGCAGGTGAGAGAAACATGTTTACTGAGCTGTCTGTCTTTGTGGTGTAAACAAATTACCAGTAGGTGAGACGAATATGCTTACTGAACTCAACAAATATAGCATAAGTCAATTATTTCTATATTTATGGAGACTTGATACTATCGCTGAGATGATAACATAAATTTTACTAAATTTAACAGCAATTAATGTTGTAAAATTAATTCAGCATAAACTAAAACCTTATAATTATAATTCTGGTGATAGTGAATCCAAACTACTCTTTAACACTTAAAGAATAGGCTTTCACATGTTTAACAGATCTCGGACCATGTCTGAGGCCGCCGTGTGAATACTGGTGTGATATACTGATGCTGACAAGATGTAGGGGAAGGAGGGGATGTGAAGGATGGACAATATATCCCTCTTTCCCCTCTCTCTCTCTTCTTAGATACACTTGGACCTACCTGATATTATATTTATATACGACTTCTAACTAACCTTTCTTCCCAAAGAATGTGTTTTATAACGGGTCTAATGTTACTATCCAAGATTATCCGACCCTGCTTTGGTGGCCGCGTTGTCTAAGGCGCTTTTCTCGTAGTAGACTAGACTGCCGATGACGGGGAGATTGAGGTTCGAATCTCGGTCGGGTGTACTGAGGTTTTTCCAAACTTATTTTCCACGCAAATGCGCGTACACTTCCTATAAATGTAACCTTCATAATCCTTAACACCCTCAGCGCAGTTAGTACATAAGCTTGAACGGGTAGTAAGACGTGGTGATAATGTGTAATGTGTATGTGTAATAATATTATATATATATAAAAGACCCACTTCAATGGTCGAACGGTCTACGGCATCAATCTCGTGTTAGACTGGCCTGCTTATGACGGGAAGATCGGGGTTCAAATCCCAGCTGGGTCTACTTATGGTGGTTTTTCCTAAATGGCTTCCTACTCTCCTTCCATGCAAATGCGTGTATTTTACCTATAAAATACTTCCTTCCTCATCCCTACTTAATAAGAGTAATGATTAAATATGCGTATAACCTGAACAGGTAGTAAGTCGAGGGGATTAAAAAATCTAATCTTAAAAGGCTAATAAATGTGATATTATTTTAATTCATAGAAAATAATCAAATAACTGTTAGATATAAACAACTGTTAAATATAATAACAATATTTTTTTTAAATATTGTTATTTGAATACTTGTTACGACCCACTTTCCTATAGTTTTAAATCTAGACGTATAACCGCCATTTTCTTTCAAGATGGCTGACATATCTAATATATACCTAGGAATCTTTCAAAATGAGTACAATGAAAATTTGTTGAGCAGAAGCTGATAAAAAGGCGCAAAAGTAGAGTTTTTTAGTCGCCACATTGAAACAAAATGGTGGACGTACATTTTAATTAGCCTGTATGTTAACCAGACGTCCGAGCTTTGTCCACGAGAAATTTTATCACAATCGCTGAAGTGTTTTTTTGCGTGAAAGAGTAACAAACAAACAACTCAATTTTGTATATTAGTTGGGTATAATTAGCTCGTTTTCAAAATTATATGTAATGGATGGTCGTTGATTTAATACGTTTTACAAAACAAACTTACATCTAACATTTTCATATGTGGAGAGTATTTAAACTTATTAAAGAAAGTTCCGTTTGATCACAGCGTCAAACCAAAATTATGTATTGTTGGTTTAGAGAGAAAAGTAGTAAGTGAACAGTAAAAGAAGAGTCGGCATTTATTGGTTCTTTCAACAGTTCTATGATTTATTTTATTGATAGAAGCCTACTAATATTTGGGCAAGTGGGCCTCTTGGGCAAACAACTCAACAACTGACTTAACCTAAGACACTAGGCTATTTTTTTTTGTTAGCACTGCGTCTTGGATTATACATCTATGTACTAACTAAGCTAGTGATCTAGGATAAGAAAGGTTGAATTTAGAATAATTGTACCCCCATTTGCATGGAGAGAGAGAGTGGGAAACCCCTTAATACACCCGACTAGTATCGAACTACGATCTCCCCGTCATCGGCAATCTGGTCTATTGCGAGAGTAGCGCTTCAGACAATGTGACCACCAAAGTGTGTACTAGACTATATAAAAACTTAACCAACTTAACCTAAGACACCAACATATTTCACTTAACTCTGGGGTATGTAAAAACAACTTTACAATTGACTTAACTTAAGGTAGCAACACAAGCCTACGCCTGACGTGACTACTTAACGACAGTCCTCTGTCTAGCAATCCCGGCTCCACATCACGCAACAAGGTCAGTCGTTGAATTATCCCTTCTCCCTCCCCACAACCCAACAAAGTGAACAATGTAAAATATTTCTTATAACATAAAAAACAAAGTCAACAAGGAACTTTTTTTGATAGACCGTGTAAAGAAACTGTCGCCGTTCCTTCATCCTCTTTCGTTCCTTGTGTTCTTGAAGTGTTTAATCAACCGGAATAAAGAAGGAACGTGACTTGGAAAAGGAACGGCACGAGAACTAAACTAAACAAACGGAACTTTGAGATGAGACGCTCTTGCTCTCACGGGACCATGGCGAGTGAAGCTACATCTCCCTCTTACTCATTGCAAGAAGGGTCTATCTCTGTCGCATTAAAACAATATTATATACAAAAAAAAATAAGTTGACGTTTGTTCTTTGCAAGAAGGTTTGGTGTCCCCCCCCTCCCTTACCCTCTCGTAAGGCACGAACTGTCAGTTCCACACACACGCAGAGCGGAGTGGTCCTATTCTCCTGGCCTTCCCACACACAAAGGGTACAAGGAAAGGAGGGAGGGGGAAGAATAGAGTACCTGTTTTAGGTGCCACGTAACTCACCCCTTCATCTCACCACGAAAACATTTTAACAATAAATGTGGCTGCTTTTAATCTTGCTCTATTTATTACAACCCCAACCTTTCTGCCCCAGGATATTATTTATGTCTTCCCCCTTCCTCCCCCCCCCCTGCATACACACACCTGGAGCACCCCTCAACCCTTTTTCCACCCTTCCCAAACAATTCGTGTTTTGTAAACGTGTCATATCATTTTACCTCATCAATTTTTATCATTAGATTTTTAAAAAAATTCATTAACCTATTTCCATCCTCCCTTCCCCCCTTTCTTTAGCCAATCGTGGGGCTACTAGCCCGTGTTTGTGTTTCAAACATAATATGACCGGGAATGCATTATATAGCAACGCTATTTATGTGAATTATGTGTGTGTGTGTGTTCGCTTTGCGGGTTCCTGTTCAGGGAGCAATTATTTACCACGTCGCTCTGCCAGGCGAACACCAAGAACAGAGCAAGGTAGTTATATTGGAGGTCAGGCCACGTCAAGGGCAGAGCAAGGTAGTTATATAGGAGGTCAGGCCACGTGCGATGCAAACCTCATTATTGTTATGCTGGAAGTAGTCTCGTCAGGATCAAGTCACCCGTTCCACTGAGCACGCGGGGTAAGCGTCAGGCTCACTAGTATGAATTGACGCCTCTACCAAGGTCGAATCCTGGAGGGGTGTACTGAGAGTGTTTGATTCCTTAAACGGTTTTATCCTAACCCTCCACTCAGCTGAGAGTACATTTTCCTCTCACACCTACCCCATTTGTGTGATTAAATGTGTGTATCCCGGATGGGTAGTAAGAGAGTGCGGAGGAAACTACGATAGGGTTAGTTGTGCTCAAAGATCAAGCCGACAGCAAAAATCATAACTTTAGAGGACGTAGTTCATACCTCTGCCAGGTTCACTGGGGGTAATTTACCATCAAAGTGCTTATTCCTCCTCTTATTCCAGTCTTCCCTGCTCAAGGTGGGGATGAAAGGGATGCGAGGAAAGGTCATTTTTCCAATTTTTAGAACAACACTTTTTCTTTGCTAAAATAAAGTCAAATATTTCTCCAGTACAAACAAAGCTTAATTTTTTACACATGGTTATACCAACAGTAAATCTTACATAAGTCTCCAATGACCTTTGTAGCGAACGTTTCACTCAAACACATCAGAGAGATAAACACGTTAGTAGCGCGACCTGACCTGAATAGACGGACCTTGGAGTCTAAGTGATGCCGCCAGCGCTGCCTGTTGCTAGGGATATTAATTATCCGGCGATTCCCCGTCGTTTCGCACTGGGGACGAATTTGATGGGGTAGAGTGATATTCCAGTAAAAATAATAATTTATTGTTGTGATTTAAAAAAATACATTTGTATACAATTATTATTTTATGAATTATTCATTTGATCAAATGAAATGGTTGTTTTCTTTTGACGCTAGCTCACAGTTGAAAGTAGATGACGAAGCTTCTTGAAAGTTTAGGACATGATTCCTCCGTAAATACAAGCTATGTTTGCGTACTGAATTTAGTACAAGTCAGCTATCATAGTTTGAACGACCAATCATTATAGCGACTATCGACAAAACAAATAACTATCATGAAACATTGTGCGTAATTTGGTAGTAAAGCAGCTCTTTCTTTTCAGTGATTTTGTTATTTAGCAGCGCGTCTTAATATCTGTCCATGTTGTACAAATATATATTAATTACATTAATGCGTTAGGACTAAGCCATTTTTAATCGAGAGGAAGTGTACCCGCATTCGCGGAGAGGGAGAGTGTGGAAAACCATCTAGTATAAACCATCCTCAGTACACCAGACCGGTATTCGAACCTTGATCGCCCCATCATTGGAATCTTGTCTACTGCGAGAGTAGCGCCTTAGACCTCGTGGACACCGAAGCGGGTAAATTCACCCTTATTTGCATGGAGGGAGGTTAGGAAACATTACCCTCGGTACACCCAGCCAGAATTCAAACCCTGACCTCCACAGTCACCGACAAACAAACCTTCTCACTCTTCTGGGAGCCCACAAAGCCCTGTTTCTGGATATACTCAGAGTATCCGGACAAGGGGGTGGGGCGGATTCACCAGGATGAAAGTGCTATTCAGACATACTCATCAGGGGCTGAGATGTCTTGGACGTTAGTCCCGCATCACAAATTTGCTGTCGTTGACCGAGCTCAATGAATTGGTATAGAGAGGAGGGAGTGTGGTTTTTCCAACCACTGCCAGAGTGAGTGCGGGTGCATTTATCTCCTCCACGCTCTGTGAGCAAACAATACCCCTGCCCCTCACTCTAAAAGCCTTGTACCTCTCAAGTAGCCTACATCGTGGAACACCTGGTAAACCAAACTAAAGACCTGTTCAAACCAATAAGAGCTCATACGTCAAACACAATTTGATTAGAAAACTTGTCTACGTATCATCTGTAGACACATCAGTAGATAATCATACATAACATATGTTTCACGTCGATACATTTGTCAAGTATCAGCTGTAGACACACGGGTAGATAATCCTACATAACATCTGTGTCACGTCGATACATTTGTTAAGTATCAGCTGTAGACACATCAGTAGATAATCCTACATAACATCTGTGTCACGTCGATACATTTGTCAAGTATCAGCTGTAGACACATGGGTAGATAATCCTACAGAACATCTGTGTCACGTTGATGCATCTGTCTAGTCAGACAAAGGTCTAGATATTGACGCAACATGATCAAGAAGAATGCTGAGTGATGTAATTTTGTAACTGCCCCTGCAGCCCTGCAACCCACCACGAGCGAACAATGAAAAAGTCTGCAGCAGTTTGTTGAGGACGAACACAAGCTGGCGAAGCATGTGTTTTTATGATAGGAGTGTAAAGTTTATGACTGCTGACATATAAGTCTCCGTTCAAACCCCGTGTTATTACATTTTGTTACTGTTCAAATGTCGCTGTCTCGTGCAAAGAGGAGTGAACAATTCTATCAACTTTGACGGCTTCCATTATGTTCGAACAGGCGGACAAATGCACACAGGTATTACTTTATATCAAAAAAACTTTCAAGGGTGGGGGATGGATACCAGACTATTTTACTAGTTTAAGGGCGAGCAGACTTTTGTGCTAGTGAGGTAGTGATAATGTTTTCTGTAGACTCCAGGTCCAAACAAGACAGAAGTTGTAGTGACCATATTGTCTGTAGACTCCAGATCTAAACAAGACAGAAGTTGTAGTGACCATATTTTCTGTAGACTCCAGATCTAAACAAGACAGAAGTTGTAGTGACCATGTTGTCTGTAGACTCCAGATCTAAACAAGACAGAAGTTGTAGTGACCATGTTGTCTTTAGACTCCAGGTCAAAACAAGACAGAAGTTGTAATGACCATATTTTCTGTAGACTCCAGATCTAAACAAGACAGAAGTTGTAGTGACCATGTTGTCTGTAGACTCCAGATCTAAACAAGACAGAAGTTGTAGTGACCATGTTGCCTATAGACTCCAGATCTAAACAAGACAAAAGTTGTAGTGACCATATTGTCTGTAGACTCCAGGTATAAACAAGACAGAAGTTGTAGTGACCATATTTTCTGTAGACTCCAGATCTAAACAAGACAGAAGTTGTAGTGACCATGTTGTCTGTAGACTCCAGATCTAAACAAGACAGAAGTTGTAGTGACCATGTTGTCTGTAGACTCCAGATCTAAACAAGACAGAAGTTGTAGTGACCTTATTGTCTGTAGACTCCAGATCTAAACAAGACAGAAGTTGTAGTGACCATGTTGTCCGTAGACTCCAGATCTAAACAAGACAGAAGTTTTAGTGACCATGTTGTCTGTAGACTCCAGATCTAAACAAGACAGAAGTTGTAGTGACCATGTTGTCTATAGACTCCAGATCTAAACAAGACAGAAATTGTAGTGACCATATAGTCTGTAGACTCCAGATCTAAACAAGACAGAAGTTGTAGTGACCATGTTGTCTGTAGACTCCAGATCTAAACAAGACAGAAGTTGTAGTGACCATGTTGTCTGTAGACTCCAGATCTAAACAAGACAGAAGTTGTAGTGACCATGTTGTCTTTAGACTCCAGGTCAAAACAAGACAGAAGTTGTAATGACCATATTTTCTGTAGACTCCAGATCTAAACAAGACAGAAGTTGTAGTGACCATGTTGTCTGTAGACTCCAGATCTAAACAAGACAGAAGTTGTAGTGACCATGTTGCCTATAGACTCCAGATCTAAACAAGACAAAAGTTGTAGTGACCATATTGTCTGTAGACTCCAGGTATAAACAAGACAGAAGTTGTAGTGACCATATTTTCTGTAGACTCCAGATCTAAACAAGACAGAAGTTGTAGTGACCATGTTGTCTGTAGACTCCAGATCTAAACAAGACAGAAGTTGTAGTGACCATGTTGTCTGTAGACTCCAGATCTAAACAAGACAGAAGTTGTAGTGACCTTATTGTCTGTAGACTCCAGATCTAAACAAGACAGAAGTTGTAGTGACCATGTTGTCCGTAGACTCCAGATCTAAACAAGACAGAAGTTTTAGTGACCATGTTGTCTGTAGACTCCAGATCTAAACAAGACAGAAGTTGTAGTGACCATGTTGTCTATAGACTCCAGATCTAAACAAGACAGAAATTGTAGTGACCATATAGTCTGTAGACTTCAGATCTAAACAAGACAGAAGTTGTAGTGACCATGTTGTCTGTAGACTCCAGATCTAAACAAGACAGAAGTTGTAGTGACCATGTTGTCTGTAGACTCCAGATCTAAACAAGACAGAAGTTGTAGTGACCATGTTGTCTGTAGACTCCAGATCTAAACAAGACAGAAGTTGTAGTGACCATGTTGTCTGTAGACTCCAGATCTAAACAAGACAGAAGTTGTAGTGACCATGTTGTCTGTAGACTCCAGATCTAAACAAGACAGAAGTTGTAGTGACCATATTGTCTGTGTTCCAGGAAGACAGCAGTGCCCTGTTCATCCCTGGGGATTCCAGGTCCAGTAAACAAGACACAGGCTTCTACTCCCAACATAGCTCCACACCCAGCTCCACATCGGCCAGTTCAGGTAATGCGGTCAGCGTCAGACTAAAGGAGTAGATAAACCGTATCAGGCTACTTAGGATGTTTATATTAAGACATGTAAAGTAACATTGAGTAGTAGCATGGGTTACACCCTTAAACAGATAAGATACGTTGGTAAATCAGGGCCAGTTATCTTATATTAGACCAGAATCAAATAGCCGGAGCTGTTATTTATGCTTTTTAGTGAGAAATTATCCATCTAGATATCATATTAAGAAAATTGAAAAATGACATTTGGACACGGGGTCCCGGGTTCAATTCTCGTGTCCAGGTGTCATTTTTCAATTTTCAGAATATGATATTAGACAGCTTTTGTATCACCGTTTCTCCTATCTGATAGAAGAAGTGACGAATATATTTACAAATATGTCAAATAAAAGTTGGCAAGGATCAAACATAAGAGAGATACACAAGTTTAACTAATCAGTTTATTTAAATTCAAACAAGACGAGACAATTAAAAATGGTTAGACGAGATCTTATCCAAAACACTCCATTGTCTATTATATAAAATTAAATCCGTTACTTGAGACATCGTTATCCCAATAGCGACGTTAGGTGTGAAAACACCTTGGTTAGAACTCGTTAAATTAGAACTAACACACATTCTACTACGAAGGTGCGTCTGCCTCAACACAACGGCAATTGAAATTGGAAGCAATTATTAACTTAAGGCTAAGCAACCATACATAACACCACTCCTGCCTTGCGGCTACTAGACTTTAACCTAATGATCATCTAAAAGAATATTAGTTAATAATACGTAGTTCTAGAAAGTCCTAGTTTAAAGAGTTACAACGTTGGTAGTTATATGAGCTAGCTAGCATGAGCTAACTCCATATTGAGTTATGAGTTACAAAGGTTAAGTTCATAGAAGAGGAACTATAGGTTTACAAATAGTTAATGGCTAGCTACCAGGAATATAGGCTGTAAAGATACTTTGGCCGGTCTATCCCTCATTAGTACTGCCTGGTCTTTCAATAGTATGTTTAAATATCAACACAAGTCTGGACACAGACTATAGCACCAGCAAACAGTTAAACATTAATTAATTCAAAGAGGGCCTGAAGGGGGCCGGACAAAATAAATAATATACCGCGGGCCACTACTCTGCACAGGTAGCATACCCACGAGTTGATTACCGTAGGAAGGTACACAAATAAAAAGATTAGAGACTGATGTCAGTCAAAGACCTAACTAGGTAATGAAACAAAGCTCTAGATAAACTGATTTCTACCAATATTGATATAAATATTTGAACTAGCCCGAACATGGCCATACAGTATAGGGCATCTGGTTATTGCCCGGGTATTTAAGACCGTGTCTTATGGACATAGAAAAATAGAGCAAAGACTCTACATCTAAAACTATGCCTTATGAGCATAGAAAAACAAGTCAAAACTCTGACATACAAAGCTATGTCTTATGGACATAGTTAAACAAAGCAAAACTCTAACATACAAAACTGTCTAATGGACATAGAAAAAAATCACGAAGATCCTATATAAGATTACTAGATTAAGTACTCATAGTCACAGACTTTACTTCATCTGCAGCGAGGAGCAGAGACCGACGCCTCAAACATCGTGATCACCGCTTGCTTAGTCCACTGGTCCTTGCTTGGTTCACTTCTAGGCAGTTCCTCCGACAAATCGCTACAATAGAATACAAAATGTGAAACGAGAGATGGTTGTTTTATACAAGATATACTGACGTATTAGGAAAGGGACGTCCACCAGGAAAATGGGTGGGTGGTAAGTTTCTAGAATTGAGCAGAGACAACTAGCGCTAGGAGGCGGCCGCTTAGGACAACACAGAGAAGCGACTCGTCATTTCTGTTTGGTCTTTCGAGCGTTCAAGATGTCCTTGTGTTGTAGCTCCAGGAACAGTCAGCTGGGGCACTTTCGTCAAGTTTGGGTGTTTCCAGCAACATGATTTCACCTTGAGTTTATATCTGCCACACATTATTAGGATTTATTAGTTCTTGTATTTTTAGTAATAATTATATATATAATTTTTAGTAATAATTTTATATATATATATATATGGTATTTTGAGTGTACGTGCTAGCGAGTAATTAGCACTTTACACTAGGACACGTTGGTAAGTCAGGGCCAGTTATCTGCTATTAAACAGCTAGGACACTTTGGTAAATCATGGCCAATTATCTGCTACTGAACAGTTAGAACACGTTGATAAATCAGGGCCAGTTATTTTATATTAAACAGCTAGAACAATTTGGTAAATCAGGGCCAGTTATCTGCTATTAAACAATTAGTACAAGTTGGTAAATTAGGGCCAGCTATCTGCTATTAATCAGATAGGACAATTTGGTAAATCAAGGACGGTTATCTGCTATTTAACAGATAGTACACTTTGGTAAATCATGAAAAGTTATCCTTTATTAAACAGCTAAGACACTTTAATAAATCAGGGCTGGTTATATGCTATTAAACACTTTGGACATTTTGGTAAATCAGGGCTAGTTTTATGATATTAAACAACTAGGACGAGTTGGTAAATCGGGGCCAGTTACCCTCAATTAAGAAGATAGAACACGTTGGTAAACTAGGGCCAGTTATCCTCTATTAAACAGCTAAGACATATTGGTAAATGATGTAGATCTATCTGCTATTAAACAGCTAGAACACGTTGGTAGATCTTGGCCAGTTATTCTCTATTAAACAGCTAGAACACTTTACTATATCGGGGCCAGTTATACTCTATTAAACAGCTAGGACACGTTGGTATCTCAGGGCCAGTTATCTACTAAAGCTAGGACACGTTGAAAAATCAGGGCCAGTTATCTGATATTAAACAGCTAGGAGACGTTGGTATATCAGGGCCAGTTATCTGCTATTAAACAGCCAGATCAGGTTGGTAAATCATGGCCAGCTATCTGCTATTAAAAAGTTAGGACACGTTGGTGAATAATGGCCAGTTATCCTCTATTAAACAGCTAGAACTCTTTGGTAAATCAGGGCCAGTTATCTGCTACTAAACAGCTAGGCTACGTTAGTAGATCAGGGCCAGTTATCTGCTATTAAACAGCTATGCTACGTTGATAAATCAGGGTCAGTTATCTTCTACTAAACACCTAAGCTACATTCGTAAATCAGGGCCAGTTATTTGATAGTAAACAGTTAAGCTTCGTTGGTAAATCAGGGCCAGTTATCTGCTACTAAACAGCTAGGCTACGTTGATAAATCAGGGCCAGTTATCTTTGAGCAGCAGGCCGGAAAGATGGAGATATCGACCAGATATGTGTGTTTGAACGTTGTGTGTTTCAATCAATAGTAATTAAGGTGCAATTAGAAGACACCAGGAGTGTGAAGGTGTTGCGGTGATCAGGGGAGAACTGCTTTAATAGCAAATCAATAGCATTCTACTTCAGACAAGAGGGTAGAGGGGTGAAACGGTTGGTTGTAGAAGGAGAGAACCAAATAAGTTAAAGATCACAAGAGATACGTCTTGTCAATAATATCAGGTTCATCCAGCATCTTGAACAGCTGTCAGGTCTCAACCGTGGGCGAGAACGTTTCTGAGTTTTAAGCCCCCTCTGAGATATTTTAGTTCGAAACTTGCTGGAGTGAATTTTTTGTCCTCATGCGAGGTTACCACCCAGGCTAGTAATTCATGACACACTTCACTTTTTCCACCTTCACTAAAAGAGTGTTTTGAAAGGGCTTTTAGAAATAATACTTTGATTATTATTATTTTCATCTGTTGATAATAATCTACTGATTGAGAGGTAACTATTGCGTCACCCTAGCCTTGGTTTGTGAGACAGTGGGAAGTGTGTTTTGAATGTTGACATGATGGAAGTGTGTGTTGAATGTTGACATGGTGGAAGTGTGTGTTAAGTGTTGACACGGTGGAAGTGTGTGTTGAATGTTGACACGGTAGAAGTGTGTGTTGAATGTTGACACGGTGGAAGTGTGTGTTGAATGTTGACATGATGGAAGTGTGTGTTAAGTGTTGACACGGTGGAAGTGTGTGTTGAATGTTGACACGATAGAAGTGTGTGTTGAATGTCGACACGGTGGAAGTGTGTGTTGAGTGTTGACACGATATAAGTGTGTGTTGAATGTTGACATGGTGGAAGTGTGTGTTAAGTGTTGACACGGTGGAAGTGTGTGTTGAATGTTGACACGGTGGAAGTGTGTGTTGAATGTTGACACGATGGAAGTGTGTGTTGAATGTTGACACGGTGGAAGTGTGTGTTGAATGTTGACACGATGGAAGTGTGTGTTTAGTGTTGACATGGTGGAAGTGTGTGTTGAATGTTGATACGGTGGAAGTGTGTATTAAGTGTTGACACGGTGGAGGTGTGTGTTGAATGTTGACACGATGGAAGTGTGTGTTTAGTGTTGACACGGTGGAAGTGTGTGTTGAATGTTGACACGATGGAAGTGTGTGTTTGTGTTGACACGGTGGAAGTGTGTGTTGAATGTTGACACGGTGGAAGTGAAGGTAGCTAACCAGCTGTGTTGAATCAGGCTTCACTCCCGCCAACCATCTTACTTCCTCACAGAAGAATGCGGACAGGCGCGACTTAATGAAGCCATTAATTATACACGCGCCGGTGCTGCTCTCTAACACGACCCCCCGCAACCAAAGGTTGTGTATGGATCTACTTGGTAAAAAGATTTAGTAATACATTTTCATAAATTAGCCCTCCCCCCCTCGTCCACCTCCCCCACACCTCTTCCCGTTTTTCGCTTTCCTTACATTTTACTGGAAAAGAAACATCGTTATTATTTCCGTCTAATGTAAAAGTCAGACGCCATATTTTTGTGCGTGCTTCGTATCCAGGCTATACACATAATTAGAACAATGAGGGAGGATCGGTAAGATTAGTTTGAGAGAAAATGTATCCGCATTCAAGTGAAGGGAGAGTTGGGGAAACCATTTAGGATAATACCGCCTTTTGTTTATTCGGCTGAGATTATATCCTCAATCTTACTCTTCACAGGAAATCATACGAGTCTAAAGTCTTGGTCTATGTACCCACATATGTGGTTCGGATCCCATCTTGTCGTACTTGGCAGCCATCTTGTCACACTTGGCAGCCATATTGTTGAACTTGACAGCCATAACTGTACCTCTGAGAAAAAATAGATGATCTTCCTTCATATTTCAACTCTAAGATTCAGGAAGTCTTATCAATAGGAAAACAAAATGGCTGAAAAGCGGTACATGGGCGGGAACAAAAGAGATTACGGTGTTTTGACGCAGTCAGACAATATGGCTGCCTATGATCGAGTTTCCTTTAATCAGAGTTAAGCGGAACTTGCCCGACTGAGGTCCTCAAACATTATTGTAGTTCCTACATTTACATTTATTTTATACCCAGACATTATCTTTAATAGCTACATTTAATAAAAATCTGTTTAAATTATAAATGCAGAAACGTTTTATTCGTTTCTCAAGGAATAATCTGCAGCACTTTTAGCAATTGCTGCTCTTCCCGGTATAGACATGGTTAAGCGCTAATGAAAATAATAGCTACTCTCTTGTTCTCGGTATAGAAATGGTTAAGCACTAATGAAACTAATAGCTACTCTCTTGTTCTCGTTATAGACATGGTTAAGCGCTAATGAAACTAATAGCTACTCTCTTGTTCTAGTTATAGACATGGTTAAGCGCTAACGAAACTAATAGCTACTCTCTTGTTCTCGTTATACATGGCTAAGCACTAATGAAACTAATAGCTACTCTCTTGTTCTCGTTACAGACATGGTTAAGCGCTACTGAAACTAATAGCTACTCTCTTGTTCTCGTTATAGATATGGTAAAGCACTAATTAAACTAATAGCAATTTCTTGTTCTCGCTATAGACATGTTTAAGCACTAATGAAATTAATAGATACTCTCTTGTTCTCGTTACAGACATGGTTAAGCGCTAATGAAACTAATAGCTACTCTCTTATTCTCGTTATAGATATGGTTAAGCGCTAATGAAAATAATAGCTACTCTCTTGTTCTCGGTATAGAAATGGTTAAGCGCTAATGAAACTAATAGCTACTCTCTTGTTCTCGTTATAGACATGGTTAAGCGCTAATGAAACTAATAGCTACTCTCTTGTTCTCGTTATAGATATGGTTAGGCACTAATGAAACTAATAGCTACTCTCTTGTTCTCGTTATAGATATGGTTAAGCACTAATGAAACTAATAGCTACTCTCTTGTTCTCGTTATACATGGCTAAGCACTAATGAAACTAATAGCTACTTTCTTGTTCTCGCTATAGACATGTTAAGCACTAATGAAATTAATAGCTACTCTCTTATTCTCGTTACAGACATGATTAAGCGCTAATGAAACTAATAGCTACTCTCTTGTTCTCGTTATACATGGCTAAGCACTAATGAAACATAGCTACTTCTTGTTCTCGCTATAGACATGTTTAAGCACTATCAAAATTAATAGCTACTCTCTTGTTCTCGTTACAGACATGGTTAAGCGCTAACGAAACTAATAGCTACTCTCTTGTTCTCGTTATACATGGCTAAGCACTAATGAAACTAATAGTTACTTTCTTGTTCTCGTATAGACATGTTAAGCACTAATGAAATTAATAGCTACTCTCTTGTTCTCGTTACAGACATGGTTAAGCGCTAACGAAACTAATAGCTACTCTCTTGTTCTCGTTATACATGGCTAAGCACTAATGAAACTAATAGTTACTTTTTGTTCTCGCTATAAACATGTTTAAGCACTAATGAAATTAATAGCTACTCTCTTATTCTCGTTACAGACATGATTAAGCGCTAATGAAACTAATAGCTACTCTCTTGTTCTCGTTATACATGGCTAAGCACTAATGAAACTAATAGCTACTTTCTTGTTCTCGCTATAGACATGTTTAAGCACTATCAAAAATTAATAGCTACTCTCTTGTTCTCGTTACAGACATGGTTAAGCGCTAACGAAACTAATAGCTACTCTCTTGTTCTCGTTATACATGGCTAAGCACTAATGAAACTAATAGTTACTTTCTTGTTCTCGCTATAGACATGTTTAAGCACTAATGAAATTAATAGCTACTCTCTTGTTCTCGTTACAGACATGGTTAAGCGCTAACGAAACTAATAGCTACTCTCTTGTTCTCGTTATACATGGCTAAGCACTAATGAAACTAATAGTTACTTTCTTGTTCTCGCTATAGACATGTTTAAGCACTAATGAAATTAATAGCTACTCTCTTGTTCTCGTTACAGACATGGTTAAGCGCTAATGAAAATAATCGCATTCTTTAGAGTATTCAGGGAAACCTCGAATCGATTCTTCGCTGGCTCCCCAGACAATGTGGGCTCTGATCTGGGAGGATGTAAACTGGAGAGGAACTAGGAACATAAATATAAAACGACGGAAAGTTCTGGGAGGATATAGACTTGAGAGTAACTCTGTAATATTGTTGGAAAATAAAAGTTTACATATTTCAGACGCTTTTTATGACATATTGTAAAGATAGAAAACTGAGGTGGCATTTGATAATGTTCCTCTTGTTCGTTAGTTTCCAACTGACACGAAACTAAAGGACTGTTCTTTCCCAAAACCAAGATGGCGTCGTTGGGCTGTTGCTATTTAACTCCATATCCTCATAACCTTTCGTAATCCTACTGGACTATAAACCAACTCTTAAGGGGGACTTCTTGGTAAATGAGAAATTGCCGCGCAGACGTTCAGCTCTAACGAAATATTTAATTCTACAATGTGTTATTTCAAAATATATTTCACTCCAAAATAAAGCCCTCCTTATCAATCCTATATTTTGAGTTTTATTGATAGAAATAAATGTGTTAAAATGTGACATTATCTCATTTTCAACGACTTTTTAATCATAATTATGAAGCTATGAGACTAGTCTTGATGAAAAAGGGCTCTAGATCTAGCCTCCCTCTAACAAATACAGTCAATGTTTGATATTAATTGAGAACTAGCGGCGATCTTTCCTCTCTTCTTTGGGATGAGAAGTTTCTTAGTTTTCTTTCCCCTCTTTCTTATTGACATGATAAAGGGTGGTTGTAGGTGAAGGGGGAATGGAGTACAGGCTTAGCCATAGTATAATTATTATAATTATTATTACCACGTCTTACTACCCTTTCGGGCTATACGCACTTACGCTAATGTGTAATGGTGAGGTGATTGTGAGATGAAATGGAGGACCTACAGTTTAACGTGGAATCCGAACCACGGTGGAGGCCTGGCATTCCACACATTCACAAGTTGTGATTAATACACGTCTTGTCAGAGGTGAAGGAAGGGTTTGGCAACTTAGCCATAGTAGAGAAGTAGTTCCAGAAAACAGCACAGACCATTGTATTTTAAGCCGTGTAGCCTGACAGCTATTGATATTTTCTCACCCACTTTGGTGACCGCATTGTCTAAGGCGTCACTTTTGCAATAGAGTAAACTATCGATGACGGGGAGATCGTGGTGTTGGACCCCGGATGGGTGAACTGAGGATGGTTTTTTCCTTAATGGTTTCACACTTTCTCTACACACAAATGTAGGTACACTTCCTCTAAAGTCAGCCTTTCTCATACTTAACCCATAAGCGTAACTAGTACATAAACGTGTAGGCTGAATGGGTAGTAAGTCGTGGTGCTAAAAAAGAAATGCTCGCTGACCGATACAACCTCCAATCGATGTCATGTCTACGACCGAGGGAGCAAACGTCGGGTACAGTCACTGGTTAATAAAACATGGGTTGGTGTTTTGGTGTCTGTTCCACGGCTGTCGTAAAAACCAATAGCTCGTGTGGGGGGGAGGATGGGGGTTGTTCGGCCGGTAGACTACACTGCCGCTGTTAACAATACGCAAAAGAAATGAAAACACATCGCCGAGGTGTGTAAAGAAAGAGCTATAAAAACACTGTGATGGTAGTTTCCTTGAAAACCAACCAAAAAACAACCACCTGAAAACACTTTGTAGTTCGCTCCGGATTGTGTAAGGTGTGTCGTTAAACCCCGGAGTTATTCATGAAAGTAGGTAGAAGGAACGGCTCCGGTCATCCATTACTCCGGGACATTCACTTGGAATTATTCAAATGGTGGATGGAGGGGAAAAGGGGGGACGGAAAGATATTAAAAAAATAGTGCAAATCACACACAAAAAAATAAGGGAGTATTTCTCTCTTCTTTATCAAGAATTTAAATTACAAATGAAACACAAATCTCGGCTCGTTTTTAAAAACAATATTGGTTATGATTTCCATCACTAACGAAACAATATTGATGTTTGGATCGTACACATATGAAAGCCCCTAGGTGGAGTCAGGAGGTCCCTGGTCCCTGTCCCTTGTGTGTTACAAGTCCTTGTGAAAAAAAATTTACTGCTAAAATAATTTTTAGTAAATTTTACTGTAATTTTTTTTCCTTCCGCCACGTCTCACAATCTTTACCGGGTCAGTTTAAACACGTTTTTGGCGTAGGAAGGAGAAAGGTAGAATTTAGAGGAAATGTACTCACATTTAGGAGGATAGAAATTGGTAGATCCCTTAGGAGGAAAAAACCCTTCCTAAACCTAGCTGGGATTCGAACCATGACCTTCACATCACGAGCAAACCTGATTATAAGAGCTTGACAAACCAATGCGGCTATTAGCTGTTAGTTCTAATATTGTTTGTAAACTAGTCTTGAAGATTACTTCCTATGTGTATCGTCTTGTTTACATTTGACCGCCTATGTTGTTGAGTGGTCAGAGTTCCTGGCTACTGGACCACAAGTCCACAAGTAACAGGGTCAAACTCAACCTCGTGAAGACAAATTAGGCGCTAATTTAACAAACAAGTAGCGGCTCTAGTCTAGAAAATTGAGATTAGCGGCCAGAGGGTTCATTGTGATGACCACAAAACACCCTCTATTCGCAAATGTTGGCACTATCACCGCTGACAGGAGCCATCGCTCGGTTGGTATGGCTCGATTGAGGACTGACGCTATGGAGTTTTATTTTTGCATTTCTTAAATATTTAAAAATGTACGCCTTTTAATTTAATTATTTAGATTATTAAAAATGTAATGGTACCTAAGATAATGTCATGGTCCGGTGATGACCTTCATGACCTTGGAATTGAGAAATTTAAAAAGCCAATATAGAAAAATAAATATTTCACTCTTCTCTCGCAAAAAAACTCCCTAAATGATCACATGTTTACATATCAAGGTCAGGTTCATTCTTAAACAATTAGGCGTTAAGGTGTCCGTAAAGACACGTGCCAGAGAATAAACTCAATGCTATCTATTACGCCGGTTCACAGTCGACTTTTGATGGTTGGAATATGGTGCAACACATTTATACATGTGAAAATCTGCTGAAGTTTTACAAGGAAAAACCATCATTTTAAACAATCACAAGCTGGTATCCATTCTTTTGAATATTTTGATTTCTAGCACAGAGAAAGTATTGTAATCGTGAAAAATTTCTGTCACGTGGCTATTATGGGATATTTGCGTTTTATTTGCTTACAAACTGAGAAACGTGGTCTCACAATAATTGTGTTTATCTGTCTCTTTGTCTTTAACTGAGACTACGGCTGAAATAGGTTTTTAAAAATTATAATCAAGCTTGTTACACTAAAGTCACGATTATCCGGTCCTCCATGTTATCAGGCCTGGTTCTTGGTGTTAGCAAGTGAGTTTTAAAATAAACAAACCTGTACAGATCCACTTTAAAACATTTACTGAAATATCCATTTGACGCTCTATTTTCACTTGTTCTTTCTTTTTAGCCGATGTTCCATTTCCCAAATAAAGTAGACTACTGTAATGTAAAGCTTTTGAAAATGTCTTCCCTATTTAATTTTTGCCGTCCCCAACAATTACTGTATTCCTATTTTACATCGCAATCAAAAATGGGCAGATTCTATAAAAACAAAGTTAAATGTTCTGGGAGAATTAAAAAAAACTAAATTTCTACACTTGATTTCGTATTAGATGGATTTTCCGTTATCCGGCCCGGAATTCCTCCACTTTAGGCCGGATAATCGCGACTCTAGTGTATTTATATCCTAGTTATGATGGTCATACTTATAGGTAAATAGTGATATTTAATTATAGTCCTAAAATTAATGGTAGTTAACTGATGACTAATTTTTGAAAATTCATATTTGAAAAAAGAAAAATTGTTTAAAATTTATATCTGAAGAGTGTTTCAGATGACTATCCAAAGAATGTTTGTTTTTATGAAAAAACTTGTTAAAGGTTAAGCCTAGTTTACCGACAGCAGATTTTTGAAAATCTTGTCAGAAGTTATAATATTGTGGAACTATTGAACTCCTCCTTAAAAGGTGTGATAGTAAGACCAGTTTTTCTTATTTTTATGTATTCATCTTTATGATATCCAATTTCATCGAACTTTTAAATTTCAAGACTAAACACTACACATACCAAGGTTCTCGAAGCTCATTCTTGAAGTGAGAATCAATACTTAATTCTTGATAGACCATTAGCCAGTCGCATGGTCTAACGTGCCCATCTCACAGTAGACTAGCCTGCCGATGACGGGGAGATCTAGGTTCGAATTTCGGTCGGGTGTACTAAGAGTACTTTTTTCAAAATTATTTTCACTCTTCCTCCACGCAATTATGGATATATTTTCTTTAAATGTAACCTTCCTAATCCCTAAAACTATTAGCGTAATTAGAACATAGGCGTATAGACCGAACGGGTAGTAAGACGTGGTGTTAGGAAATGTCATGAATCAATTTTAAGATGAATTATTATTATTTTAGTAGGTATCATAAAAAATAGTTATCACCAGCCATACCTATGGCATGCCTTCTAAACAATCTAAACTCGTATTTAGAAAACAACGCAGTAGTTCAATAAAAATTAAATATTAAATTTACCAATTTAAATTTAATACAACAAAATTAAAATGATTTTATTAGTGAAAAATTTTTTTTTTCTGAAGTCTCCAAGTAATAAAAGGAATTCCACAGAAAATATTGTGATGCATTTACTACAATATATTGTTACTGTTGATAGATTTATGTATTTAATCTTAATACATGTTCATATAATATTATGTTAAAAGAAATATTCTGGTAATGTTCAAGGATCTCTTATTAAATAAATTAGATCAAAATAAATGTCTTTAGATAACAACATCTACTAGTGTATGATAGAGTGCTCAGGTCTCAACAATGTTGAAACTTTCATCTCTCAAAGTGAAAATATTAGGTTCAGATATGTTTACAAGTCCTGACCACTAGACGGTATAGCTTTCCACAAATAATATGATACACTATCACTTGGGGACTTTGCCTCCTTTTGAAAATACTATACTTTATCTAAACGATAATTCAACCTGTATTTGAGGGTTTTCAAAACTCTAAGCATAGGATCACTTTCTAGGCATTTTTTCAAAGCAAACGCGAAAAGCCAATATAATTTCAAAAAAGACTCTGCATAAACAATTCAAAAGTGTTCTATTTAGGCTTAGACCTATACTTTTTTTTTAAACTCCCAATAATTAATATTAAAATTAATTAAATTTAACAACAATGTATAATACACCAGATAGCTAAAAAGAATATAAATATTAACAAGAAACAATACAATAATTTAAATCATAATATCTTATAGTATTAATATTATAATATTTGAAATTGCCGCGAATAAATCACGTGTTCTTAAACAACATTGAACTTAGTTCACAGCTAACTATAAGGTCCAGATCGCACCAGGATCGCTTCCTTGAAAATAATCGATATGTATTTATTATTTTGTATTTATTACAGTTACGGAAAGGACCTCTAAAAATCTATCGATTTCTTCTTTTTTTCCCCCAAATATTCGACCATAGTATTTCATTCAAAGATAATGGAACCTAATATTATAAAAATAAATTAAAAATATATAGAAATTAAGTAAGTAAAATGACTTTACTATATAGTATATTTAAAAATGATCAAAACGTTAACAGAAATGACATAATATTCTACTGTATAAGAACAATTGTACGATCTTGTAATCATTTATTTTGTTTTGAATTCAATCTTGCATTTTTATACGATAGTTTACTTATTTAAATTAAATTTAATGATAGCTCCTAAATTTAAATTATAAAGTTTTAACATTTAGTTTTATAGCATTAACTATTGTTCGCTAGAAAACCCTCCTACTGACATTTTTGATTGGCTAGACTGATACTTTTTTAATTTTCGAGTACGAATCGAAGAGTTCGAAAAAAATCAACATTAAACGTGGGAATTGCATACGCTCTCGTTGTTGGACCATGAACCAAGCTTAACCAACTCCATATAGAGAGGAAACAAAATATTAACAATCCAAAGCAGATTCTGAAAACATTTTTCTCTTAACAGTTTACATTCAAAGAGAAAACAAACAAAACAAACTACTAAAAAAACAAAAAAATCCTTAACAACTTATTCGAATCTCCATAAAAACCACAATTATTCGCCAAGGGGGACGGGGGCGGTTAGCAAAAAAATAAAAAAGAAGAAGCTATAAAAATGTGAAAGGAAGTAATTCGTTTTTTTTACCACTCAGGAACCCCTACACGAGTTTTCTGGAATAGTGAACAATACAGTGGCATACTCGTTTTTAAAAACTTTTACTATTACATTATTATACATTTGTTAGATAAAGTCTTGTATTGGTGAAAATAATCGTTGAACACTAACTTTTAATGGAAAAATATGATTTAGTTGTACCTGATTCTGAAAAAAGTAGTTTTTCTAGGTGTGGTTTATATATCTACTTATTTAACTTCTTTTTTCTTAGCCACCATGTTTTAGCAACGCGTACATTAATTAATATGAATGGAATAAGAAAGAGGAAGGTATAATTTTAGAGAAAATGTACCTGAATTTATGAAGAAAAGAGTGTAAAAACATTCAGTGAAAATCACCCTCATGTATCACCGTTCTCCTATCCATAGAAGAAGTGACGAATATATTTACAAATATGATCAAATGAAAGTTGGCAAGGATCAAACATAAGAGAGATACACAAGTTTAACTAATCAGTTTATTTAAATTCAAACAAGACGAAGACAATTAAACAGCTGGTTAGACGAGATCTTATCCAAAACACTCCATTGTCTATTATAGAAAATTAAATCAGTTACTTGAGACATCGTTATACCCAATAGGACGTTAGGTGTGAAAACACCTTGGTTAGAACTCGTTAAAGTAGAACTAACGCACATTCTACTACGAAGGTGCGTCTGCCTCAACAGCAACGGCAATTGAAATTGGAAGCAATTATTAACAAAGGCTAAGCAACAATACATAACACCACACCTGCCTTGCGGCTACTAGGACTTTAACCTAATGATCATCTAAACGAATATTAGTTAATAATACGTAGTTCTAGAAAGTCCTAGTTTAAAGAGTTACAACGTTGGTAGTTATATGAGCTAGCTAGCGTGAGCTAACTCCATATTGAGTTACGAGTTACACAAGGGTTAAGTTCATAGAAGAGGAACTACAGGTTTACAAATAGTTAATGGCGAGCTACAAGGAATATAGCTGTTAAGATACTTTGGCTGGTCTATTCTCATTAGTACTGCCTGGTCATTTCAATAGTATTTTAAATATCAACACAAGTCTGGACACAGACTATAGCACCAGCAAACAGTTAAACATTAATAAATTCAAACGGCGCCTGAAGAGGGCCGGACAAAATAAATAATATACCCGGGCCACTACTCTGCACAGGTAGCATACCCACGAGTTGATCACCGTAGGAAGGTACACAATAAAAAGATTAGAGACTGAATGTCAGTCAAAAACCTAACTAGGTAATGAAACAAAGCTCTAGATAACTGATTTCTACCAAAATTGATATAAATATTTGAACTAGCCCGAACATGGCCCTACAGTATAGGGCATCTGGTTATTGCCCGGTTATTTAAGACCGTGTCTTATGGACATAGAAAACAAGTCAAAACTCGACATCTAAACTAAGTCTTTAAAGGACATAGAAAAAAATCAAACTCTGCATTCAAAACTATATACAGTTAAATTTGGACAAACAAGAAAAAAATAGCAAAGACTCTAACATCTAAAATATCCTTATTGAGCATAGAAAAACAATCAGAACTCTGAAATACAAAACTATGTCTTATGAACATAGTTAAATAGAGCAAAACTCCGATATACAAAACTATCTCTAATGGACATAAAAACAATCACGAAGACCCTATCTAAGATTACTAGATTAAGTACTCATAGTCACAGACTTTACTTCATCTGCAGCGAGGAGCAGAGACCTACCCTCAAGATCGTGATCACCGCTTGCTTAGTCCACTGGTCCTTGCTTGGTTTACTTCTAGGCAGTTCCTCCGACGAATCGTTACAATAGAATACAAAATGTGAAACGAGAGATGGTTGTTTTATACAAGATATACTGACGTATTAGGAAAGGGCGTCCACTAGGAAAAGAGGAGGGGTGAGTTTTCAGAACTGAGCAGAAAGACAACTAGCGCTAGGAATCGGCCGCTGAGGACAAAACAAGGAAGCCACTTGTAATTCCATCTACGTCGGGCCAGCGTGTAAGATGTCCTTGTATTTAACCTCAGAAACACTCATCTGTGGCACTTTCCTCAAGTTAGGGTGTTTCTGGCAACACGATTTCACCGTGAGTGCCACACATTATTAGGATTTCTTAGTTCTTGCATTTATAGTGATAATCATATATAAGGATTTTATTGTATGTGCTAACGGGCAATTAGCACGTTACACTCAGTACACCGGGCCGTGACTCAAACCCCGATCTCCCAATCATCGGAAATCCAGTCAAAAACGAGAATGAGCACCTATGTAGTTCGGACACCAAATGCAGTTTTTAAATAAAATGATTTCAATAAATGATATATTTCTGAAAGTATTCTACATATTCCAAACGTCCTAAAACTACCATTTCCTCAATCTTTAGAAGCACATTTCTCTAGCGATTTAACAGCCAGACTAACTTCCATAATATTTAATATCAATGAATGTTTCTATTTCAAATCTGTTTCTATGAATATTAATACAGCTTTTTAAAACTAGCATTTAACCAAGGCAAATGAATCTTATTTTGAAGAATATATTAATATTCATAAATATACAGAATTCACCGTAACATATTTGGCCCATTTCATCGATGGACAGAAGACATAAAAACAATGAGAAAGGTTCACATAAACATGTATAACATTTTAACTTGTTTCCAAGCTATAGTCATGTCTGTACTTCAGAAATGTGGAGCTGCTTAACACTGTAAGAAGTGGTCAAAATGGCCAACTTGGGCCTGAATGCAAGCTTGCAGTTTTCATGTCGTAGAATGCCATACGATTTAAAAGATAAATCTCACTGCAACGTTTGCATTCAGGACCAAGTTGGCCATTTTGACCACTTCCTGCAATGTTAAGCAGCTCCACAGTACTGAAGTACAGACATGACTATCACTTGTAAGCAAGGTCAAATGGGAAATATGTTTATATGAACTTTTTTAATTGTTATTATGTCTTCTGTCAACCAATGAAGTGTGTTCCACATATAACTTTACACCTAATTCTAAACAAACAGCACCAAAAAAAATATTTAGACGTTCATACAAAAAAGAAGTGGCTACAAATTTAAAAAAAATATTCAAATAGGAAGCGACAACTTTAAAAACAATAATTCCTTTCGACAGTAGTTTATCAAGTTTTACCAAACGCAGTTTAATTATATATATATATATGGATATGCCCTATATATTAAAATAATTTACTTCTAGTATTATATAAAAGTTTACACATTTTCAATATCAACACCACCCACTTCGGTGATCGCATTGTCTAAGACGTCACTCTCGAAGTATACTAGACAGCCGATGATAGAGAGATCAGGATTTTATCCCGGTTGACTTTAGTGGGTGTGGTTTTTCACTCTACCTCAACGCAAATGCGGGTACACTTCCTCTAAATATAACCTTTCTAATCCCTAAGGAAGGTTACTTAAAAAAATATTTTATTTTATTGCACTCTTCTTAAATAATTCATCATGGGCCGAATTTCCTCGAAATCGTACCGTTGCTGCGACAAAACACATCTAAAACCCCCGCCACCAAAGTTCGTTGCATAACTTACTCTGTTCAAGCAGACGATGTGCCCGTTCAACTGACAACAACAGACCGCGTCACTACTACCAAGTGGTCAACTATATTTGAACTGTGTGCCACGAGGTTACACTCAAACCCCAACCCCTTGCCTGGACGCTGTGCTCAGAGTATAAACTGCAAAGGTGCGGCTACTAAGGGGAGGAAAGTGATGGTTGTTCCCACTATTTCACCCCCTCCATGAAATCACAAACTATAGACGTATAGCGCATTTGTCAGATTGTTTGGTGCTCGTAATTCGTTACTAATGAGGAAAGTGATGGTTGTTCCCACTATTTTACCCCCTCCATGAAATCACAAACTATAGACGTATAGCGCATTTGTCAGATTGTTTGGTGCTCGTAATTCGTTACTGATGATTACATCGTGAACGTTGTATCGTGTGATTCCTCCCCACCCTATTTCCCTGCTGAGAAAATGTAGCATATAAGTCCACTACCCGAGTGCGATCAGTAGTTCTGTACTCTTTGATTTTGGATGATTGTAGGAACTTACGAATAAAGTAAGTTGTTGTCATTTTCGGCTAATTTTTTTAGTCAAATTTTTTATTAGAAATTGGTTAGGATCTAAACTTTGATTAGTACTAAACCAGAGATCATGTTTCAGCTAATCTATTTATTTTTATCTGCAAAATTGAGAATTAGGGAACTTTGCTCATTTTGAATTATCTGATCTAGATCGTAATATGGAGTCCATGAACGAACTAATGTTCATTATTTTGATTATTTTGGCATTTGATACTTTGAAAGCTTTTGGCTTGCTTTAGAACGTTAGCGCTAATAGCGCGTGCTTGAGACAGATTCTTTATCGTTAGGTATCTTAGTATGACTAAGCTTAGGAAATGTGATATCTTCTTTATATATTATTATATTGAAGTTTTTGTATGTAGCCATGATTGACATCATTCATAATTATTGTAAATGTTAGGACTTGCCCACCTCTCGGGAATTAGGGAAGATAGACAATTACGATGCCTACGATTAGTAAAGTATGTATGCCTAGGTGCAGAACTATATGGTATCTACCCTTATATTATGCTGAACTATTTTAGGAGTTTAATGTTACTAGTGAGATGTTCGATATCAGTTTAAAATTTAAATATGTTTTGATTCATCTATGTTAGATACATGTCAGGGATTTTCCGCCTCGCGGGTACTACACATGATAGGTCAGGGTACTTTTCATGGTTAGATTAAGATTTATTGTTATGTGCAGAGTTATGTTACTTTTCGTAACTGATGTTAATATTTTTTATAAGAGAGTATTATTACCATGAATGTTATCCGCTCATTGAACTATTGTTTACCGTTAATGTCATTTTGAAGGCTGAGGCCGTATTATTTAAATTGTTCACTCCTTTTTTACTATTCTTAATAAACTGGCTTATGGCCTTTGGTCACTGTTTCATATATCTTTCTTTACAACATTTTTACGTTTGCAACCTTGTTCCTGAAAATAATTAGAGTCACTTTCCTGGTACACCTGTTTTATGTTAGGTCATCTGATTGCGAGATACTTGGGGTTCAACTTAAGAGTTTGTCAAATCGACCTCCCTGCTGATCTCTATTCATTGCACCTGGCTCGTTACTATAACTTACATGTTAGTAAGTTCAGGTAACCGGGGACATGGTACAAAAATATTTATATTGCCCTACGCTCCTGCCTTACTACCCGTCCCGAACTATTCTCATACTTGCTAGAGCTTACAGGAGGCATTCGCGTGGAATAGAAGGGAAACCATTTAATGGGAGAGTGAAAACCGCCCTCAAATACGCCCGGGAATATAGTCCCGTCACTGGCCTACCACACCTGACGAGACTGACTTCCTCGCCCTCTAGACCACCGTTGTTAGCGGGAATGTGGGCAAAGTAAACAAAGACAGACATATACTGGGCGTGTATTGGGGGTGATACGGGGAGTCATGTGTGTGAATATGCTCATATTAACCTCCCCTCTCCCTCCCCAGACTATAATGGACCTCATGGGCCACTGAGAGGGTATATTTCAAACGGGTATCGAGCCGACCCTGTTTGCAGACAAAACACCGCTCTTACCCGAACACACGGTCATTATCTGTCTGGAGCAGCAACCGGACAAGTCACCAGTCTGGTGCCTGGTACGATATCTTTAGCCGGGATCACAACCCACAAACTAGAACCTATGTGAGAAGGATGAGTGGGGTGAATGTTCTTGTTAACATCCAAGTGGTATCTTAGAGAGTTATGAGTGAGAGTACTCTGTGAAGGTACTTCAGATCTTTGTCAGACAATCTACAATACACACCACGTTCAATAGGGTACGGCTATGTTCGGAGATCTATGGGATCGACTCCCAGTTGGTCCACAAAACTACTTGCACTCCTGTATTTACTAGTCCATAGTTCAATACCAGATAGTACTCTTGGTTTAGTAGTCCCTAATTCAATACCAAATGGTACTTGTGGTCTAGTAGTATCTAATTCAATACCAGATAGTACTCTTGGTTTAGTAGTCCCTGGTTCAATACCAGATAGTACTTGTGGTCTAGTAGTATCTAATTCAATACCAGATAGTACTTGTGGTCTAGTAGTCCCTAATTCAATACCAGATAGTACTCTTGGTCTAGTAGTCCCTAATTCAATACCAAATGGTTCTTGTGGTCTAGTAGTCCCTAATTCAATACCAAATGGTACTTGTGGTCTAGTAGTACTCTAATTCAATACCAAATAGTACTTGTGGTTTAGTAGTCCCTGTTCAATACCAGATAGTACTTGTGGTTAGTAGTCTCTAATTCAATACCAGATAGTACTTGTGGTCTAGTAGTATCTAATCAAATACCAAATAGTACTTGTGGTCTAGTAGTCCTGGTTCAATACCAATAGTATTTGTGTTATAGTAGTATATAATTCAATACCAGATAGTACTTGTGGTCTAGTAGTCTCTAATTCAATACCAATAGTATTTGTGTTTAGTAGTTACTAATTCAATACCAGATAGTACTTGTGGTCTAGTAGTATCTAACTAAATACCAAATAGTACTTGTGGTCTAGTAGTCCCTGGTTCAATACCAGATAGTATTTGTGTTATAGTAGTATATAATTCAATACCAGATAGTATTTGTGTTTAGTAGTTATAATTCAATACCAGATAGTATTTGTGTTATAGTAGTATATAATTCAATACCAGATAGTACTTGTGGTTAGTAGTCCCTGGTTAAATATGGTACTATTTCTGCCCTTGTTCATTCTATTTCAATGTATTTAAAAAAACACGTACTATCTCTGGGCTTTAAATGTTGCTGTTTTAGGTTAAATATGGGTTCTATCTGTGTGCTTTAAAAGCTCACGTTGGATCGTGAAACTAAATTAAATATTTCCCCGGCCATTTAGTGCGTGTTGCGTGGTTCTCGCCGCTAGGGGGGGCAGGATATACGACTGCATCAAATTAAAAGACAAGGAGAGCCACGTCTGAGAACGGTAGTTGACGCGCCGTCCTCAGCACCGCGCTGCGTTGCACCTCGTAAAATGCGAGGAGCAGTTTAATCCGCCGACACTAACAGAAAACTTTGCTTACGTCGACCTACTTTTCGATCCCCTGTAAAATGTTGAGTTGTGTGCGCTGCAAACCCTGCTGCAGCCTCACGTTAGGTTTATGTCGCAATAATTGGACGGTAAAATTCAAACTTGATAAATTACTTGGGTCTGAGTAGTGATGTGCCTCAGCTGGTTGAGCTCTTGTGTGCCTACGTAGGAGCCTACGTGCCTACGTGCTATTACCGAAAGCATGGTTTGTATGTTTTTCTTTGAACTTTTGAACTAGACAGGGACTGTGTACAGAATACTAAGGTTGGTAATTTTCCATTAGAATATATTGATATATTTATACAGTATTTTGATATATTAGTAGGAATATGTCGAAATCTATAATATATCAATAAAATTATATCGATATATCGATTGTTTCTGATATAATGAATTGGGTCTGGGTGAACTGGAATGACGGCATAATGATGGCTGCTATTCTTCACCGCTTTTCACTTTGAGAAGTTTTATTTAGCTTTTGAAAATAGCAGACAATTTTAATTAAAAAAAATAGGAAAAGTGGATTCGATAGGATTATAAAAAAAAGCGTTCAATCCGTTTTGATTCACAAGCCTTAAAGACCAGTACAGTACAGAACTATATCAATTAATTGATCAATAAATGAATACTAAAACATCGATATAAATAATATTGATTCTTTGTTATTAAATTAGTATGTACTTTTTATATCCGTGTGTCGTTGCCAACCTTACTGAATACATTTTTACACGCGGGTTCTCAATCCCACCATGTACAGATGCTGGTGCAATTCCTTGACCTAATGATCTTTACTCAGTAATATAAGCTGCTTACAATCCTTGTAGATGCTACCTTCATTTACTCCTAATGGTATCAAGCTTACCTTCCTTGGTTCCACTATGGTATAGCTTATAAGAGAGGGTCATAGTGTAATCAATCAAGGTAAGATTGCTACCTTTCTTGGTTCCACTATGGTGTAGTTTATAAGATAGAGCTATAGTGTAATCAGTCAAGGTAAGACTTCTTCCTTGCTTGGTTTCACTATGGTGTAGCTTATAAGATAGGGTCATAGTGTAATCAATCAAGGTAAGATTGCTACCTTGCTTGGTTCCACTATGGTGTAGTTTATAAGATAGAGCTATAGTGTAATCAGTCAAGGTAAGACTTCTTCCTTGCTTGGTTTCACTATGGTGTAGCTTATAAGATAGGGTCATAGTGTAATCAATCAAGGTAAGATTGATACCTTGCTTGGTTCCACTATGGTGTAGTTTATAAGATAGAGCTATAGTGTAATCAGTCAAGGTAAGACTTCTTCCTTGCTTGGTTTCACTATGGTGTAGCTTATAAGATAGGGTCATAGTGTAATCAATCAAGGTAAGATTGCTACCTTGCTTGGTTCCACTATGGTGTAGTTTATAAGATAGAGCCATAGTGTAATCAGTCAAGGTAAGACTTCTTCCTTGCTTGGTTTCACTATGGTGTAGCTTATAAGAGAGGGTCATAGTGTAATCGATCAAGGTAAGATTGCTACCTTTCTTGGTTCCACTATGGTGTAGTTTATAAGATAGAGCTATAGTGTAATCAGTCAAGGTAAGCCTTCTTCCTTGCTTGGTTTCACTATGGTGTAGCTTATAAGATAGGGTCATAGTGTAATCAATCAAGGTAAGATTGCTACCTTGCTTGGTTCCACTATGGTGTAGTTTATAAGATAGAGCTATAGTGTAATCAGTCAAGGTAAGACTTCTTCCTTGCTTGGTTTCACTATGGTGTAGCTTATAAGATAGGGTCATAGTGTAATCAATCAAGGTAAGATTGCTACCTTGCTTGGTTCCACTATGGTGTAGTTTATAAGATAGTCATAGTGTAATCTGTCATGGTAAGATTGCTACCTTGCTTGGTTCCACTATGGTGTAGTTTATAAGATAGTCATAGTGTAATCGATCAAGGTAAGATTGATACCTTTCTTGGTTTCACTATGGTGTAGTTTATAAGATAGAGCCATAGTGTAATCAGTCAAGGTAAGACTTTTTCCTTGCTTAGATTCACTATGGTGTAGCTTATAAGAGAGGGTCATAGTGTAATCAGTCAAGGTAAGACTGCTACCTTGCTTCCTAATGATACCTTTCATAACTCTCACTCCACTATCGTAATTAATATGCAAGCGTATAGACGGCCCGAGTGGTCGTGACTAGTGATGAAAAAAATAAAATGGAGGAGTCCCGTGGTTTTCATGACACGACTCTTGAAAATGTTTTATCACATTCCACAAAATTACTCGTGATGTTGTTTTGATAATCCAATGAGCTGGCTCCTGATTGATTACCGAGCAGGCTGAATCAAGGCCATCTAGGTAGCCCTGTTAACAATAAGATGTTGCGCTTAGGCTAAATATTGACAAAATATCTAACAGTTATGAGTTTGTTATTTATTGGAATGAACATTAAACTGTTCTCCATGACCCTATACATACACACATTTTAAAAGTTGACATTTTCCTCTCTGAAAAGTCCACATATTATCACTAATGGGGTTGACTGCTTGGAGATTTCGAAGCCATTTTGCGAAGCAGGCTGCATCTTAGCTTGACGCACCTAAGCAGTCTAAGCGCTATCACACTTAAGACACCAATGTACGAAATGGAAAGAGAGGGTATAAAATGAGAAGTTCATACTGAGAAGGCTCTTGTCTATGTACTGATAACTCTTTCCCTTTTCCTCTGACAAGTTTACACACTCACTTTAATATTTGCGCCTTGAAAACATTGATTTTCTTTTTAATTTTTACCTTTTTCTTGTTTTATATCCTTGATAGACATATGCTACCATGTACTTTTTTAATCTACATCCTGGCAGGAAGACTCCTACAGGACATTTTTTGTGATCAAACCAAACAGCCTAAGTTGTAGAGGATTTATGAAAAATAAATTTATAAAACAATTACTTAAAGATAAAAAGAATAATTCATTAACATGGGAAATCATATCGTGACGTGACTTCACGATCAGGCAACGTCCTTAAGAGCCAAATGTCCGGGAAACGAAAGGTAACTAGTACAGGAGCGTAGAATGGATCTTTGTGAATAGAATGATGGCATTTAATAGGAGGGTCACAACAGATTATATTGTGATCTGAAAATTGAAAAATGACATCTGGAAACAATCGGACACGGGACCTTTGGCTTAGTACACTAATGCTCTAACCATTGAGCTATCCAGGAATCGTCCCGTGCCCAGGGTCATTCCTCACTCATATTTTAAGGCAGAGTCTATGATGGACGTGCGGAAATCGTCGGCTACAAATGTGTGATTTTATTAAGATCACGAGCTATCAGATAACACAGACGCCTTCGACTCGGTAGTTGGCTTAATGCTGCCACTTGTACAATTATTATAATTGTAGTTGTGTGATCTTAATAAAATACACATTTGTAGCCGACTATTTCCGCACGTTCATCATAGACTCTGCCTTAAAATATGAGTGAAGAATGACCTGAGTACGGGACGATTCCTGAATAGCTAAGTGGTCAGAGCATTGGCGTACTAAACCAAAGGTTCGAGTTCGATTCCCGTGTTCAGGTGTCATTTTTCAATTTTCAGGCTATTAATTTTAAATACGCTGTCATTAAAAAAAGTGTGTAACCTGTACTTTTGTACTAGGCCTATTCTATTCTTAATTACAATACTATTTAAACCGGCAACATTAATCAGTATACAATGTAGTAAACCTTAGTAAATTCAACCTAACCGTTCATTAAATTTACAAGAATCTCAACTAATATTTTTTTAAAGCATTGCATCTTACTAACCATTCCGGTAATACGCTTAATATTATTGTTACTATAGTAATAATACAGAAAAATAAGTACGTAAGTAATACAACAGTAAACCAACGCATTTAAAGTAAAAACAAATCATGTAATAATTATTTAAAAATAAATACTAAAAAAAGGAATAGTTTTAATTATTAATTTAATTTTAAAACTTTAAAATTAGCCGCTAAAATAAAATTAAACTATTTTGGGCATAATGAAACAATGTGTATAAGATGCATTGATATTGTTGTTGGGTTTAGTTTAAAAACTAGATCTAAACTAAAATAGTTTAAAATTAATTAAACGCGTACACTACAGTGCAACCAACAGTTATTTCAGATTCAAAACTAAAAGTAACCATCGGTAACAGTAATTATTAGAATGGTTTCTCTGAGCAAATCTCTGGTTGGAACTCTTTTTAAAAATATAGCTATATAATTAATATACATCAGAAATTTTAAATTTTCTTGGATTGTATCAATTTATTAGCTTTATTTGTTTTGCTTCACTTACGTTGCACACGTGTCTAATTCTAATTAAATTTCTAATCATTGCATAAACACGAATGGCTTAAGTACAGTACATAGGCCTACATTAGGAAATGTAGTTCTTTAATGTTAGTTACCCGCCTCGGTGGCGTAGTTGGCTAACGCGCAAGTCGTGTTGAGCCAGACCACCGAGGACGGGGAGATCGAGGTTCGAATCTCGGTCGGGTGAACTGGGGGGTTTCCTAAAATGGTTTTCCACTCTCCCTCCACGCAAATGCGGGTTCACTTAATCTAAATTCAACCTTCCCAATTCCTATTTCATTAGTGTAATTAGTACTTAAGCGTATAGCCCGAACGGGTAGTAAGACACGGTGCTAAATAATAATTTAATGTTGGTTCTTTAATTACACCTTTCTCTCTCCTGTATGAACTTCCCTTGTCATGAAGTGAATCAAAAATGGTCTTGAACTCGTTTACAGTAGCCTTCCGGGCTGATTAAGGCAAAGGGAATACAAGCCTTTCCCTCCAAAAGTCATACACTTTACGGGATAGGGCTCTTGTAACTAAACGTAAAATATCTTCACTTGTCCACTGGAATAATATATCCCCTACCAGCCAATGATTTTATTTATGTGGGTGTTAAAAGTTTTGTGACACAGGTTAACGACATTTTTCTTCATATTTGCGTTTGATTGAGCATAATTATTTCTCGTTTTAATTCTCTTGTCCCATCAATATGCCTCCTAATTTATTTAGAATGGCTTTACTTTATCAAGCAAATATTTTTGTTAGACTTTTTTTTTAAATAAATTTAACTGGGTTTTCAAGGAATCTTCAGTTTCCCTTAGTGTTTTACTTTCTTCACGAAACTGCTCACAGTTTTCAGACTTTTCACGTTTAACAATATCATCTTCTTCAAAAGATTAGTCGTAACAGTTTTGTTTATTTCAATGCGTGTTTTTTTTAGGACTTAAGTGTTAAATTATTTCCAAAGCTAAATGAGTACGTCTAACATAAAATCGTTCTTCTCTAATCAGAGCTAATTTCAATTTATAATTTTATTTTTCGTCTGACTGGTTGGATTCAAAATGGAACAGCAGTTGTTTCTAGTATTTTCTATTGTGGTAAGCCTACTAAATGAATTTTGATGTCATACTCATAATCAGAGGAAGAAAAATTGTTGCTACACACATGATAATATTTACAATTAGCTGCGTTTAATTGAACTTGGTCATCCAAAGTTTGCAACTTACGGGAACTTATGATAAACAACAATGATTCCCAGTTATGTTGTTGTTTTTTTTGGTACAGAAACTCATTCTTGTTCCTCGCACAGTCCAAATGAAAGAAATAAGTGACATATCCATATCACTAGCCTCCGCTAAACACAGCACACGTCTACAAAACAAAAAATTTAAATTATATAGGACACTTTAAAACGATATTAGTGAGCATCACTATTTGGCATATTAATGAAGTAACGCGTGGGGTTATAGCAGGTGGTCACGAGTAGTGTCAGAGCTGTTACTTCACGGCAGTGTTTCCCCCACCAAATAGCGGTACCAAGACGTCAGCGCCAGCATCAACGAACTGTGACACCCCTAACTATATAGCCCTGGGTTACAACGCTAGTATCTAACGCCGTGTGATAGTTCACCTGATCTATTCTTCATACACTCCCGTCAGGCAGGATAGCCTACATCACAGTCATCAGGGGCTGGCTTGAGGTTACACAATAGTACGCGGCCTTCTGTCAGTTCGGTTAACTGCAACTTACACTCAACAATCTAAGCGGGTGGGTTGAGGAGGGCTAATATTGCATGGTGGACAGAGGATGAAAAACTGACAAAAGTGCTACCCCGATCTTCCTGTGTCAGCACCAGTGGTGCTAACAGCGTCACCAACAATTCTGGACAATTTAAGTTTTTTTTTTATTATTTGTACAGCTATTAGATGAATAAAAAATAATCCACCCTTATAGTTAATATTACACTGTACCCGTGACCTATCAGACAAGCAAGCTATCCGCATATTTACATTAATGGGGTAGCTACGATGAAGGTAGAATTTGATGAAATGTTTCCACATTTGCGTGGATAAAGAGCGATAAGCCGTTTAGGATATACCATCCTCACTATACACAGCTGGATTTGAGCCCCAACCCACTCATAAAACAAGACTGAATGGGACTGACGGCTTAATCTGGACGTGAATTATATAATGTTTTTCATTTGAAACTTTTATTTTATAGGATTCCATAATTTTCTTTACATTATGCAAGTGTTTTTACTGTAATACAGCTAATTACCCTTACCCGCTTCGGTGGTTGTATGATATAAGGCGTCAATTTCGCCATGGATTAGACTTCCGATGACGAAGAGATCGGGGTTCAAATCACGGTTGGGATTACTGAGAAGGTTTTTACTGAATGGTGTTTCTTGATATTATTTTTAGCACCACATCTTAAATCACCTTTCCCCCTTAAGACGCGTAATTATACACCGGGTGTATAATAACGCTAGTGATTAGGTGTAAAAAAGTTTGATTTTTAGGGTACGTTATATATATAACATTTAGAAGGGCCTCCAAAGATAATACAATAAGAAGAAGCTGAGAAAAAGGACCTAAAAGTAGTGTTTTGTGGTTACCATATTGAAACAAAATGGTGGATGTAGGTTTTAATTAGCTTTTTTTTATAACCGGACGTCGGAGTTATTTTCCCACTTTTTGTGAATGTAGGACCGTTAATGATGATCCTCAGAACTTATTCGCATTTCTAGATGGACTGGTGTGTTGTTTACTATTAATTGTGGTATGTTCTGCTGACGTGATCCAAAATCTCGAGGTGTGTAGTGCCGCGCGCCTAACTCCTATGCAACCTGCACACGCTTGCTTGAACAGCTTAGATCTCCAGGCGCTGTGCGCCGAAACTTTGAACACAATTTAATGGTTTTAGCATAGTTTTCCGGATGTAAGTATAGAGTTTTTTATTACTTTTGTTGAAAGAAACTATATGTGCAGTTTGGGCTATGGTTTCCGAACACTCTGTTATTAGTATGTGTGTAAGTTAATTAATTTGTACATGTATATGTAAAAATTAATGATATTTTAAAAACTGTCTATACTTTTAAGTTTAAGTTTTAAGTTCTACAAATCATCTTTAAAATATAAAGTGCAACAGCTTGTCACGCAAAGATGGCGACAAGGTCGGTAGTTCTCGACGATTCCTTTTAACGAAATTAAATCCACTGTTATGTTCTTAATTGAAGCTGAAACATTCAATTAAACTCTCCCTGCGGTACCAACCCTGGAAATGTGGGACCGTTGATGAGATTTAAAAAACAAATTTTTATTCAAGTTTTTGAGTTAATATGCAAATTTAGATAAGGAAAACTTTTGGTCGCAGAAGTTAAACGAGAAAAGAAAAAGAACATTTTTATTTGGTGTGTTATTTAAGTTCGTTGAATATGAATGTGGAGGTTTACATTCCTTTGTAAATTTCAAACATTAAACACTAAATATCAATATTATTTTAGTAAAATCAAGGAAAATACAATTTTAGAGTAAAATAATCAGTCCTCCTTAGTGGATAAGAAAAGAAAATTTAAAACAAAAATAAAGTATGTCTATCTAGAATAAATATTTTGTTAGCGGTGTAGAATTGTTAACTCTTGGAACTTCCTGATTAAAGTGGGATCCGACCCGTGATTATCTTGACTAATGAAGCTTCACTTGAAAACCTAAATAAATATTAAAATATGGATATCCCCGAACATCCAAACAAGAAAAGAAATATATTTTTTATTTCCCAAAAGTAGCGTGATTATATATTTCAGCATGTAAAACAAAAGACCCGTTGTACTTGATGTACTTGAACTTTGCTAGATTATTGTATTGGCTGTGTCCGACACAATTCTCTTATTTTGGGCTCATCTGCAATCAGTCGTATAAGTACCAGTATTGTTGTGTTAAATTCAGTCGTATACTTACCAGATTGTTGTGTCCACATTCAGTCGTATACGTACCAGATATTGTTTGTGTATATAAGTTTCAGTCGTATACGTACCAGCATTGTTGTGTCTATATTCAGTCGTATAGTACCAGTATTGTTGTGTCTACAATCAGTCGTATACTACCAGTTTGTTGTGTCCACATTCAGTCGTATACGTACCAGATTGTTGTGTCTAAATTCAGTCGTATACTACCAGCATTGTTGTGTCTATATTCAGTCGTATACGTACCAGTATTGTTGTGTCTACAATCAGTCGTATACGTATAACACTGCTCTACCACTGATATATCTGGGGTTTTTCTCATCTACAAGTGATTCTTCACTTGTAGTTTAAGGTAGAGTTTGTGATGGAAGCCATCAAATGATCATTAACTCGAACTCCGACCTCCCAATCTTCAGCAAACCAGACTAAGTGAACCTGACGTATAATAGACCACGTGACCACTGGCATGAATGGTCTTGGATGAACTTATCTATAATACAAATAATATATCAAATATCCATATCTATTTAAGATAATACTTTTCTTGTTAAGATGGGATGGTAGGAATTGCAAGCTGATGGCAGTATTTTTTATGTTTTTATGATGAAAAAAATTTCGGCAAAATAAATCAAATAATTTTCAGTATAACATATTGTGATATCAACAGTTGAATATCGGTCGAGGGTGTCCTGGAATTTAATAATCACACAGAAAAAACAGTTTTGTACAGATTACCAAAATATAATGGGGGACTAGGGCCTACGAACTGGTGTTGTTATGATCAAACTAATTTTATAGTTAACTTTAAATTTGTTGTAACCTTTATAAAACTGTTTTTTCTGTGCAATATTTACTCTTCTTTAAAAAGGTTTTTACCTAATGCTGCTATGCTCACGACAGCTATTCAACTTCTGAATGATACTCTATGTTTTTATTGAAGCAATATTTGATTGTTTTTCCGAAAAAAATTGTTTTCTATTAAAACAACAAAAATACTGACCTTTTATTGCATCCCCTACACTCCCACCTTAGTAATAAATTAACAAGACATGTGCACACATGTCGGGGGAAAATAATAGTCTTCGATAAGCAATAAAAATGTATACAATTTTTTAATTAAAATATTACTTATTTAAAAAGTTACACCATTATTTCCTGTGAGTTAAATTATAGCTAGTGTTGTTAAAAATACTCTTTTATTATTAATAATAAAGTATTTTAATACATGGACATTAAATTCTTAACTACCGTTTAAAATAATATCTACTGGCGTCTCTAAAATATGCGATTCTCTCGGGTATGGACAGTAATTTCACCATCAGAGGGTGAAGGAGATATTTGAACAATCCGACCCCTCCCTCTTTCCCCGAGGAGGGAGCTGCCCCTGAATCGATGCGAAGCAGCCAACAAATACGCAGAGTTGTTCCGCCCTAAGACAATTCATGAATCGACTTGAGGAATAGTCACAGCAGTCACATTTTGTTGTTCCATTCAGGTTTCACGCAACTGAATCAATTACATCATTGTGCTAGGGATGGGGAGGGTTAAATTTAGAGGATGTGTACCCACACTTGCGTGGAGTAAGAGTGGGGTATTTTTGGCAGCGTTGTATTTGAGACTTTCTTTACCGAGCAGGCTATTTCACAAACAGAAGATGTGAGCTTGCCCCAAAATGTTGACGGCCTCAATCAGTGAGGCAGCGTCGAGACGCCTGGCTGGTACAGGTATCACTGCTCTCGTCCCCTCACTACCTAGATAGCGTTGACGAGACGCCTGACTAGTTCAGTTATCACTACTTTCTTCCCCTAAAGACCCAGGTAGCGTCTAGACGTCTGTCTAGTTCAGTTATCACTACTCTCTTCCGCTCAAGACCCAGGTAGCGTTTAGACGTCTGTCTAGTTCAGGTATCACTACTCTCTTCCGCTCAAGGCCCAGATAGAGTTAGACGCCTGCTGTTCAGGTATTACTATTCTCGTCCCTAAAGACCCAGGTAGCGTCTAGACGCCTGTCTAGTTCAGGTATCACTACTCTCTTCCGCTCAAGACCCAGGTAGCGTTGAGACGCCTGACTAGGTTTGGTTACCCTTTTTTCCCTCAACTTTTCGGACAGCGTCGAGACGCCAAACTAAGGCGGTAGTGGGAAAACTTCCTGTTTTCTTCGAATGAACAAAGTTTTCTCCCCCAAATAAAATAAAGTTGGTCCCATGAAGGAGTTGGCAACTTCAGAGTTGAATAGTTGTAGGGTGGTGAGGAGGGGTCGGGGGGTTGAAGGGAATTATGATCACGTTCTTTGCGAGACTCGGACGAGATAACATCCCCGAGAACTCTTTGTCGAGATGTTCTTCATTATTGTGTCAGTTCTCCATGATGACGTACAGGGATATGATACTGGGTGTCTCATTAGATAAATCTAGACAAATTACGACGGATAAAACGGAATTTTCAATTTATTAAGGCAAGGAAAGAAGAAGGAAATAAGACTAATAAAACTACAGGCGATGAACTTTACAAATTCGTACAAACAACCTTTAAGCTGTCACAAAAAATAAACACGGACCAATCTAATTTAGGTTAAGCTGTCATAAAAATATTGATCGGTAGATACCAAAGATGAAAGTACGACTCAAACTTTCACACGATTCAGATAAATTTCAGTATTTTTTAATAGCGCAAGTAAGCTTTCCCCGCAAAATTAAAATAAAATTCATCATTTTATTGCGAGAAACTTTTGAATCCAAAATAATTGTATTCTGCAAATGTGAGAACCAAATATTTGTGATCTCCCCACGTTTGTGATAAATACTTATACTAGAAGAAGGGGTGTTGTTAAATTCTCCCAGAAGAAGAGGTTATTGTAAAATTCTCCCAGAAGAAGAGGTTATTGTAAAATTCTCCCAGAAGAAGAGGTTGTTGTTAAATTCTTCCAGAAGAAGAGGTTGTTGTTAAATTCTCCCAGAAGAAGAAGTGGTTGTTAAATTCTTCCAGAAGAAGAGGTTGTTGTTAAATTCTACCAGAAGAAGAGGTTGTTGTTAAATTCTACCAGAAGAAGAGGTTGTTGTTAAATTCTACCAGAATAAGAGGTTGTTATTAAATTTTCTCAGAAGAAGAGGTTGTTGTTAAATTCTACCAGAAGAAGAGGTTGTTATTAAATTCTCCCAGAAGACGAGGTTGTTGTTAAATTCTTCCAGAAGAAGAGGTTGTTATTAAATTCTTGCAGAAGAAGAGTTTGCTAAATTCTTCCAGAAGAAGAGGTTATTGTAAAATTCTACCAGAAGAAGAGGTTATTGTAAAATTCTCCCAGAAGAAGAGGTTGTTGTTAAATTCTTCCAGAAGAAGAGGTTGTTGTTAAATTCTACCAGAAGAAGAGGTTGTTGTTAAATTCTACCAGAAGAAGAGGTTGTTGTTAAATTCTACCAGAATAAGAGGTTGTTATTAAATTTTCTCAAAGAAGAGGTTGTTGTTAAATTCTACCAGAAGAAGAGGTTGTTGTTAAATTCTCCCAGAAGACGAGGTTGTTGTTAAATTCTTCCAGAAGAAGAGGTTGTTATTAAATTCTTGCAGAAGAAGAGGTTGCTAAATTCTTCCAGAAGAAGAGATTGTTATTAAATTCTCCCAGAAGAAGAGGTTGTTGTTAAATTCTTCCAGAAGAAGAGGTTGTTATTAAATTCTCCCAGAAGAAGAGATTGTTATTAAATTCTCCCAGAAGAAAAGGTTGTTGTTAAATTCATCCAGAAGAAGAGGTTGTTGATAAATTCTTCCAGAAGAAGAGGTTATTATTAAATTCTCCTAGAAGAATAGATTGTTAAATTCTCCTAGAAGAAGAGGTTGTTGTTAAATTCTCCCAGAAGAAGAGGTTATTGTAAAATATCCGGAGAAGGCTTGGTCGTGTCAAGAGTTCACCCACACTGTCAGTACAGTACGGAGGTTGCAGCCATGCATCACTCAGCTAAGCTAGGCGCGCCAACCAGAGAGAGCCTTGAAGATCTCCACGACCAATGAAGGAGCAGCACTGAGGCTTAGCGGAGTGATACATTACCTCAACCTTCAGGTGAACACGATTCAAGGCTTACACGCGCTCTTAACATAGTGCGGCCATTACTCTAAAAATATGACGGGAACAAAACTGGGTTTCAAGTCTGGACCATCCAACAACGGGGCATAAATGAGGACTAACAATGCTCTAAAAAAAAAGTCAGTTTGGCAGAATGTGTGTTGAGAATAAAATTTCCTGCGCAAAAAAGTCAAATTTGTGTAAATACTACTCTTATAATATTTGTGTTAGAGAATCTAACTGATAGAATTGATCCCATAAATAATTAATTAATATTTTTAGTGAGTAAAACCCTGTGGTGACTGATGGGTTGTTACCAAGGCCTAGACGGGACTGTACTAGTAAACTGTTCTCACCTCTCTAGTGGGTTGTTACCAGGCCTAGACGGGACTGTACTAGTAAACTGTTCTCACCTCTCTAGTGGGTTGTTACCAGTGCTAGAGAGACTGTACTAGTAAACTGTTCTCACCTCTCTAGAGGGTTGTTACCAGGGCTAGACGGGACTGTACTAGTAAACTGATATCTCCTCTCTAGTGGGTTGTTACCAGGCCTAGACGGGACTGTACTAGTAAACTGTTCTCACCTCTCTAGTGGGTTGTTACCAGTGCTAGAGAGACTGTACTAGTAAACTGATATCTCCTCTCTAGTGGGTTGTTACCAGGCCTAGACGGGACTGTACTAGTAAACTGTTCTCTCCTCTCTAGTGGGTTGTTACCAGGCCTAGACGGGACTGTACTAGTAAACTGTTCTCACCTCTCTAGTGGGTTGTTACCAGTGCTAGACGGGACTGTACTAGTAAACTGTTCTCACCTCTCTAGAGGGTTGTTACCAGTGCTAGACGGGACTGTACTAGTAAACTGTTCTCTCCTCTCTAGTGGGTTGTTACCAGGGCTAGACGGGACTGTACTAGTAAACTGTTCTCACCTCTCTAGTGGGTTGTTACCAGTGCTAGAGAGACTGTACTAGTAAACTGATATCTCCTCTCTAGTGGGTTGTTACCAGGCCTAGACGGGACTGTACTAGTAAACTGTTCTCTCCTCTCTAGTGGGTTGTTACCAGGCCTAGACGGGACTGTACTAGTAAACTGTTCTCACCTCTCTAGTGGGTTGTTACCAGTGCTAGAGAGACTGTACTAGTAAACTGTTCTCACCTCTCTAGAGGGTTGTTACCAGGCCTAGACGGGACTGTACTAGTAAACTGTTCTCACCTCTCTAGTGGGTTGTTACCAGTGCTAGAGAGACTGTACTAGTAAACTGTTCTCACCTCTCTAGTGGGTTGTTACCAGTGCTAGAGAGACTGTACTAGTAAACTGTTCTCTCCTCTCTAGAGGGTTGTTACCAGGGCTAGACGGGACTGTACTAGTAAACTGTTCTCACCTCTCTAGAGGGTTGTTACCAGGCCTAGACGGGACTGTACTAGTAAACTGTTCTCACCTCTCTAGAGGGTTGTTACCAGGCCTAGACGGGACTGTACTAGTAAACTGTTCTCACCTCTCTAGAGGGTTGTTACCAGGCTAGACGGGACTGTACTAGTAAACTGTTCTCACCTCTCTAGAGGGTTGTTACCAGGCCTAGACGGGACTGTACTAGTAAACTGTTCTCACCTCTCTAGAGGGTTGTTACCAGGGCTAGACGGGACTGTACTAGTAAACTGTTCTCACCTCTCTAGAGGGTTGTTGCCAGTGCTAGACGGGACTGTACTAGTAAACTGTTTTCACCTCTCTAGTGGGTTGTTACCAGGGCTAGACGGGACTGTACTAGTAAACTCTTCCCTCCCATTCAGTTCCATATCTGACATTTAGGCTCGCATGAGAGAGGGCCGCAATGTAAGGTCAGTATTTTGCAGTGTTTATTTAAACTTTTTTTTGTTGACAAAACAAATAAAACATTGCTCCAATAGATTGGTTTCGATTAATTTTTCATTCACAGTAATATCAACAGTTGTTGAATATTTGTAATTGACATTGCAGAATTTGATGCTAAACTTTCTATCTTCATTTAAAAACTTTCTGTTTAAAGTCTACCACGATCATGACATATGTTCAACTTGATATTACTGTGTGTACAGAAATAAAAATGTTGCTATATAAACGGCAAACACTGTGGCCTTAGCTCGCTTTTCCTTTCACCACTTCTGAAGCCAATAAACATATGATATTATTGTGTGTGTGGCTAGTCAAATAGAAAGCGAGGGAAGGGAACAGTCTAACGTAGCTCAAGTTAGCCCATCACATTAAAATTTTCTCTTGGAGGTTTAATTTTACAGTACAAATGTTCATGTTCGGGCACATATAAGCACAAAATAAACACAGATGAATGGTACAAATGGATTTTTGTTACGTTGATTTTTTTCAAAATGTGGTGGGCCATCTTGAACTCAAGTTTTCTACAAATTACCTAATAGGAAAGCTCAAGGTGTTCCGCCACATTAAATGCTATCTGGATGACCTAATTTTAGAGCACGTGGGTTCATTTCCAGCCACACATGAGGATAAATAGAGCACAAACGATTGAATAAACCAAAAAGTCGGCAATTTTGGGGCTAATTTGAGCTACGTAACAGTCTACCACGGACCCTGCTGTTTTTATTATCATTTTAAAGTGTGTGCTGGTGGCAGTGGCGAGGACACTGAATATTAACATCTGTTTCTATTTGTGATTTGGGTGTCAACAAATATTATCTTTCGTAAATCAATACAAATTGTTGGAACCTTTGTCCCTTACATGCGCTAGTTCTCGTATTTTCCTAAGGAGCGCGCAATCGTCTCACACGCCGCCATGTTATGTTAAAAAGAACCCTTTAAAAAAAACCAAAACTTGTTGAGGTTACTATTAGTTTTTTTTCTATTTCATTAATCTTATTTTATATGTATTGATAATATCAATAAAAAATTAAAGCTGCAAATCACATGCCTCGACCTATGAATACATGAAAGTGGATCAAGTTACGTTTTCTATATATTATATAAGTTCTTACGAAAATAGGGCCGTGTGTTGGTCCAACACTATACTTTTTATTTGAAGAATATAAAGTACACTTTCTAAATTAAACTGAAAATATCATCACACGATGTACAGGCTAACTTAAATCTAGAACAGACACAACATCCAGCCCCCTGGTCATTAATTCATAACTTTGAAAGGGGAAACCCATATTACAGCAAATTAGTAATTATTCTATAAATGCCGGGAATCGAGCCCGGGATCCTCAGCTCACCAGACAGACACGCTACCCACTGAGCTAAGGTGTCAAACTAACAAGTCGTTGTCCTTCACAAGATTTTGATACCAATTTGTAGCAACATTTTTTTTAGCGTCTTACTACCCATTCAGGATATGCGCATATGTAATAACTACGCTAATGGGTTAGGGGTAAGGAAGATTGAATTTATAGAAAGAGTACCCACATTTGCGTGAAACTAGAGAGACTGAGAAACCATTTAGAAAAAAAAACACCTCAATATATCCAAACGGGATCGAACCTCTATCTCTCCGCCATCGGCAGTCCAGTCTGTTATGAGAGTAGCGCCTTAGACCATGAGGCCACCGAAGCGGATAGAAAATATTTATTTTATTACTAAAGTACTTAATATAAATGGAGCAGATGCTTTTACTTCCTCTCATTAGTTACGGTGAGCAATTATTGAAGCGGGACGGTAGGAAGGTTTACTGACCTTGCCGGTTACTACAGCGACTCACGTATTTCCAGTCCTGGTGGAATTTGAAACAAGCTTCATTGCGATATTCCTCCGCGTCAGATATCAATGTTACTCTGAACGTGCGGTAAAAAAAAATACACAAACTAATTAATTCAAGAGGGAGCAGAAAAACAGAACACTGGTTTTAAATGTTTATCGCTCTTTGGACTCGGTAAAACAGACAAATTAAATACAATTTAAAAAAAGTGACTTGAAGAATTAATTTTTAATACAAAATACAAATTTCAACAAAATAATCAACATTTTTTCACAATGTTTCTAGCTTAGTTACCAGTTTAATTAGTGGTTCTGTGAACAGTAAACTTCGCTCCTCCATTAAAAAATTGTGTATATCATGTTACGAAAGAAATAAGTAATGTTCTTCTATTTAATACATCCTTAAAACTTCTATTTAGATTTTAATTTGAAATGTTTCCTTTAATTTCTCCTTGGATTTCCAGTTGAAATATCACCTATAATTTCTCCTTGGTTATCAAGTTAGACAGAAAACATATGAATACCATATTCAATATCACATCATATCCATTTAGAATAACAGCTGTTCACGCAGTTTAAGGTGCAAGCCTCGAAACATGTGTTTACTTTTTTTAAAGAATACCCTAGTAACTAGATCAATTACTTATAGTTTTAAATAAAAATCCCTTAAAATGAGTTATCAATCAAAAAACCTTTCAAGCGTCCGCCACACTGAAACCTACAACCAGATTGAAAAACCACTTACTTACGTCATTCGGCCTGGGATCGAAGAATATCTCTGTCAAATCTTATTAAAATTGGTCCATGCATTTAACAGTTCTCACTAAAAACAACACCTGGAGAGACAGATGAAATGCCAAATGGTCAAGTTGAAACAGGACCCCGAAACGCCCAGTCAATAATTAGATAATTGTGCAGCTTGATTGACATAACTGATTACGAGAAACAGGAAATATTTCAGGTGTAGAGAGAATTGAAGACATATTTTACAATATTATTACTTTTATTTTTCCGTGTTTTGCGTTCTCCTGGCCGTCAGGGGTGTCCATCGCATATTTACAGTAATTTATAAGGAGGAATGAAGAGGAAATATGCCCGAATTCGCGCATAGAGAGACAGAGAAAGTAGTAAAATCATTTAGGGAATAAAAATCCACCCTAGGCCGGTATTCGAACACCGATATCTCCGTTGTATATAGTTCAGTCTATTGATAGAGCGAGATGCCTTGGACCACAAGGCCACCGATGTAGGTATTGTGGATATTAATTTAAAACACTTGGTGGGAGGGGCGATAGATAATGAAATTTTATAAAGTTTGTGTCCGACCATTTTGTGCCATTATTCGGCGAAAACATGAAACAAGTCGATACCGCTTCCGGCGATTCTCCTGTGAATGTCGGGAGGGTCAGAGGTTCGAGTCTCACGGACCACACCGTCAGTGGGTTTGGTCACACGGCTAGCGCTCCTGACTCTGACCGCAGGAAGGGTTGACACCACACAAACTCTGAGCAGTGTAGTGACATGGTCCAAAGTCCCTGCATCACGTTGGGCACCATATTTGTAGTGACACGGAATCACTACTTGCGGGGATAGTTCACTATGGACATTTTGTCACCACTCTTGCGTCTTGATATTATACTGATTAGGTTAATGTGAATAATTATTATCAGGCTATAATTGAAATCACTTATGTAATTCAGCGTCATTGCTGCACTAAACAGAATGAATATGCGATCCGATATCACACACGCGCTGCTATTTCACTTCTTAGGGAACTGGTATGATTAAAATGTGATTGGATCAAGATTGATTCAATCAAGTGACCAGCGCGGAATAGTTACGGTCTCCTTTAAGATTCAGTGATTAATAAAAATAAAAAATTGTCTCTTGACGAACACAAGTCCTGACTGCTCGGTGACTATTACGCGAGTGTCGTTACCTCCGCTTGCTAACAGGGTTGTTTTCGAAGGCTTGGCTTCTAGACTCTTTGAGTAAAGGGATGCAGTCGTTGGTTAATCGCCTGTTCTAGGATCCGTGTTTCGGATTGGACCGCGATCGTAGAGAGCTTCGAATACCGCTTACCTCATCAGCTTCATTGTTTCAATTAAGAATTAATAGCCGGAGCTATTATTTATGCTTATTAGTAGGGAATTACTCCACTAGATATCATATTCTGAAAATTGAAAAATGACACCTGGACACGGGACACGGAAGGTCCCGGGTTCGATTCCCGTGTCCAGGTGTCATTTTTCAATTTTCAGAATATTCATTGTTTCAGCTGTCTGGGTTCAAACCTACCTCAGGGTGTGGGATCAAAATGTTTGAAGGAATAAACGATCCTTACCAAGTCACGAGGCTTGAACCCTTGTGTTGGAAGGGTTATTTAAAAGCTAAAACCTTCATTTAATGCCACATGATCTAACTCTGAGAAAAATGACATCTGAACACGGGAATCGAACCCGGGAACACGATATTCCTGGATAGCTCAGTGGTTAAAGCATGGCGTACTAAGTCAAAGGTCCCGGGTTCGACCCCGTGCCTAGGTGTCATTTTTAAATATTCAGAATATGATATCTTGATGGAGTAATCCTCACTAAAAGCATAAATAATAGCTTTGGATATTTGATTCTAAGGTATAAAGCTCACTCTCGCAGTTGACTGCCTATGACGGGGAGATCGAGGTTCGAATCTCGGTCAGATGTACTGAGGGAGGTTTTTACAAAATGGTTTTCCACGCTTCCTCTATGCAAATGTGGGTACACTTCCTTTAAATATAACCTTCATCATCCCTAAAACAATTTGAGTAATAATTCAGATTAATTTACTTTATAAAACACTTTATAAAACACTTAATTTTAACTGTCCATACATATATACTGTTAGTACATACGTGTACAACCCTAACGGGTGGTAAGACATGGCGGGAAAATAAATAACTATGGAAACAACTTTGAACCATGTAGAGTTTTATTAATAGAAAATGGTCAAGTTGTCCGTTAGAAAAACAACAAATCTATCAATGTTTATTAAAATGAGTGTACCAGTGTGACGTATAATGAAGTTTTAAATCAGTGTCAAGGATGTATGAACCGGAGACCAATGGATGCATAAAAAAAAGTGCTAGTAATGACGTCATTAAACGATGCTCAGGCGTCTCGCGGGCCATGACAGCGACGATACCCGTGTGATCGACGCTTGTATCGTGGGGGAATGGCTAATTGCGTGCCTCATAATTCATCGCATCCCCACAAAAGGGGGAGCATGTTTGGATTGGAATGAGGGAATCTGTTGATGCAGGGGAGAAACGGCGCTAATATTCCACATGTCGAATTAAAACATCGTGCGCTCGGATCTGATCAAATATAGACCGCTTGTCATGGGTCTATTAAGTTCATGAACAGAACATGAATAAACCCCATGGTGAACCTGGTGGTCTAGGGGTAAGGTGTCGGACTTCTGTGCTGGGGTCCGGGGTTCAATCCTTGGTCCCGCACAGATTTATCTGATTACAAACCCTTCCTTCACCTCTGAAATAGTGTATTAATCACAATTGTGAATGTGTGGAATGCCAGGCCTCCACCGTGTTGGATCCACGTTAAACTGTAAGTCCTCATTTCATCTCAAATCACCCTAAACCATTACACATTAGCGTAAGTGCGTATAACCCGAACGGGTAGTAAGACGCGATGATGATAATAATAATAGTAATAGTAAACCTCATAAGTAGTCACGATCGTATACCTCTGAAAGACTTTGGTTGGAAACCGTTGGGGTCAAAATATTTTAACTTTTGTTTTGTCAGCGAGGGTGATAGTGAGTATGAGGGTGATAGTGAATATAAAGGTATGGAACCAGTGGAACACTTAAACCTATCTTAAACCTAATCATTTAACCCTGGGTACCTTTGGGGTAGTTCTCCTTTCAGGAAAAATATCCATGTTACCAGCCGGGAATCGAACCCGGGACCCCTAGTTTCGTAGCCAATTGCACTGACCACTGCACCACGGGGCCAGTTGCTAGCGTTATTAAAATATGCTTAATTCGGGTGGGTAGTAAGACGTACTGCAGAAACATTTTATTATATTTTATTAATATATTATTATTATTATTATATTATATATTATTATTAGCACCGCGTCTTACTACCCGTTTGGGTTATACGCACTTACGCTAATGTGTAATGATAGGGTGATTGTGAGATGAAATGGAGGACCTACAGTTTAACGTGGGATCCGAACCACGGTGGAGGCCTGGCATTCCACACATTCACAAGTTGTGATTAATACACATCTTGTCAGAGGTGAAGGAAGGGTTTGGTAATCAGATAAATCTGTGTCGGGGCCAAAGATTGAGCCCCGGACCCTCATCACAGAAGTCTGACACCTTACCCCTAGACCACCAGGTCACCTATCAGAAACAAGAGCACAGGCAAACCTGTCGCTACAGTTTGTGGCCCTCAGAACACCTCGAGTCTGTGAATCTGACCTTTCAACTGGTATGACTGCATTAGACCGTTCTCGCACCGAGGCGGGTGACTAAATAGTAAGGGTAACAGAACACGAAAGCACTAGGGATTCTGAGCTCACTATAAATCTTGCACACATCTATGTAACAACCCAAATAGTGTTGAAAGGACACAGTTCTTTGTGTTTGACGCATACTAACATGAACGGCTCCAGGTACTGTTCAGGTAATCAGTAAAATAATCAACAGAAAAGTGATTGTTTACCTTTCAATCATTTATTTTGTGTTCTTGGGTTGGCAATGGCCCAGTATTCACGACCAATAATTATTTTTTAACTTAGTTTGCAGTTCAACAAATAAATAGGCAGGTATTCTAAACCTGACGTTGATCAAATTTATTTATTTGAGGAATTGAACCGACTCATTATATCAGCACACGAAAAGTTTTCAATGAGTCAGAGCAAAAGGGCCAACCAATTTTGCCGGTAAAGGTATTTTCCAGGGTTCTTTTACAAGCCACAATTGACATGGGACGGACGGCTTTATTTCCCCTCCGAAGGAAGCTGTGCTATGGATTTTTATCTCTCAAGAAAAATCCGTTGTTTCTGGCTGAGTTTGAACCCACGAACATCGGGTCCAGAGACGAGCACTTCACTCCAAGACCACCGATGCTGACAACCTTGATCCAAGTTCCGGTGTTTTACTTCCGTTTCATAGCACACCTTTTTAGCTAATATAATACCATCGATACAGGTGTGTATAATTATGTTAATGTCGATAGTATCCCATGGATATAAACCTTTATGTGTTGTATTATTCCTAAATACAAGCGTGTATGTTTGTATTGATATCCAATAAACTATCGGTGAAGGCTTGTGTCAATTATTGTAATTCGAAACTTAGCTAGTGTTTTATTTGTATTGAACATAATTATTGAAACTAAATAATATGTGTCTATTTTGATTAGCGTCTTTGTTTTGCCTGAATGAGGTAAATGAGTGATTTGGGGTTGTATGAATGGCAAGGGAAACTGAAGGAAGCTACAAAGTCATGGACGTCTTGAAATATCTAACCTGAAAAATTAACTTAAGCTATTATAACTTGATCAGTGGTCCACGAATAAAACGCACTGTGAAATATCAATAAATGTGCTTTGGAAACGGCTTTACATGTCACTTTTCCTAGTATATATTATTATATAACGAATGAAAAGGCATCAATCACAAAATTAAATTATAGGGGCTCCTATTTTTTATGGAATCGAGTGTACGTTCAGAGAATAACTGCATTAAAGTTACTGTTTAGCTTGAGTTGACAGAACCAAACTTCCCCCTGCCCCCACCTACAATACAAGCAAACTAAACAAACAGCAGTTGATAATTTTCCCGCCCAATATTGTTTTTAGTGAGTAAACAAATACCACAGGTACACCCTGGCACAGAAATGATGGTCTTAACAAGGCTGACTAGGAGAAAGGGGGAGGAAGGTCCGGTTTGTGACTGACCCCTAGGTGCTCGGATAGTTGGGGTTGCACTTACCATCTCAACTGTCACGCCTTTATCAGCTGGACGTGCGAATGCAGTTACTGCCCCTATGTTCCAGCAGTCCACCTGTCACTGATGATGGTGATGATGATGATTGTATCAGATAGACAGACAAGCCAACACGTCACTCAGACAGGGGGACACGGTGCTTACTGGGGCTGTCAGTAATTTGTTCCCGAACATGTCTATTAAAGTTGCAAGGACCCAACAGGCTAGGAGGAAGAGCGGTATAAGCACCTGCCTTGTTCATCAGATGATATATCAGGAGAGAGTAACAGTCCGAGTGGTCAGGGAGGCTAGCCATATATCTAAGGGAGCCTGGTTTGACCCGAAGGGATGATTTTAACACCAGTTTTTATACTTTTGTTTATGAGTTGAATGCAGAGCCAAGATATCAAAGTGAACTTTGAGTTATGATTGTTAGCCTAAGTTAGTTTTTAGGTTATGTTCTTGCTCGGCGTGACCAGCCCTTAATATAATAAGTTGTAATTAGTCTGATGAAGAAATGTTAGATCATATTATAATAATAATTGTATTGGTTTAAATATGACTATTGAAAAGACTTGTATGTTTGTCCTTCTGAAGGATTTAACTGTGAGTGTAGTGTGTGTCCGACTGATTTAGTCCCCCAAGGACGTGTCCTGTGAACGTGATGGGATCCAGGCAGGGCTGGGGGCTGTCACTAGGGGGTGGGGGGTATAAACCACGGCTGGAAACACTCTCTACCCAAAGTACCGACTGTTTCATCGAGTCATTGCGATTCCTCCCTCTCGTTCCTGGACCATGGAAAACACCTTTTGTAACTGGAACATGAAAAACACCTTCTTGTTCCTGGAGCAAGGAAAACACCCTCTTATTGCTGGAACATGAGAAACCATCTTGTTACTGGAACATGGAAAACACCTTGTTACTGTAGCATGAAAAACACCTTCTTGTTACTAGAGCAAGGAAAACACCATCTTGTTGCTGGAACATGAAAAACCATCTTATTACTGGAACATGGAAAACACCTTCTTGTTACTGTAGCATGAAAAACACCTTGTTACTAGAGCAAGGAAAACACCCTCTTGTTGCTGGAACATGAGAAAACATCTTTTTACTGGAACATGGAAAACACCTTCTTGTTACTGTAGCATGAAAAACACATTCTTGTTACTAGAGCAAGGAAAACACCCTCTTGTTGCTGGAACATGAGAAACCATCTTTTTACTGGAACATGATAAACCCCTCTTGTTACTGGGACATGAAAAACCACTTTTTTTACTGAAACATGGAAAAACCCTCTTGTTATTGGAAGATAGAAAACGTATATTGTTACTGGAACATGAAAAACTCCCTCCTGTCCATAGAACATGAAAAACTCTCTCTCGTTCCTTTAACATGAAAAACTCCGTCTTGTTGCTGAAACGTGAGAAACCCTCTTGTTACTTGAACATGGAAATCCCCTCTTGTTATAGTAACATGGAAACCCTCTCTTGTTACTGGAAAATGAAACCCATCTTGTTACTGGAACACGGAAAACCGCTCTTGTTAATGGAACATGGAAAACCCCTCTTGTGCTTAAAGCATGGACAACTCCCTCTTGTTCCTGGAACATGCAAAAACCCTCTCATTTCATTACTGGAACATGGAAATCATCTATTGTTTCTGGAACATGGAGAACCCCTCTTGTTATTGGAACATGGAAAACTCCCTCTTGTTCCTGGAACAGGGAACCCTTCCTTCCTAACATTAACTTGTGATTTTTCTTGTTAAACTTTACATGAGTTTCTCCACAATAAATAATAAAGGCTTTCAATAATAAGACGATAGCTTTCTACAGCCATCATCTCTCGATGTCATGTCTTTTTACTTAGAAAACTTTAAAAAAAAATCCTGACAAATCAATAATCTGCAGCCATAACTCTCAGTGCTTGACAACTTACTCGACCAATCCAAGGTACGGACAGTGATATTGACGGCACCACAGTACCTGTAAACGATGATTCACTCCGCTACTCACAATGGATGACTGAACTATTTTAATGAGGATCATTTCATAGACAGCTCTCATGGGACATAGATCGTGCCACCACCTCGGATAAAACGGAAACTTGGATAATATGGAAACTTGTATGATTGGGTCTTGTATGATCGGGAATATACTGTAGTTGAATATATATATTTAGCACCATGTCTTACTACCCGTTCGGCTTATACTCATATGTACTAATTATGCTAATGCTTTTGGTTATTATAAAGGTTATACTTAAAGGAAATATACCCACATTTGCATGGAGGGAGAGTGTAAAATCATTCTGAAAAAACCACTCTCAGTACACCCCACCGAGATTCGGACCTCAAACTACCCGTCATCTGCAGTCTAGTCTACAGCGAGAGTAGCGCCTTAGACCATGGAGCCACCGAAGTGAGTAGTTATATATTAGCCCACGATCCGCTCCAGGCTTGGCAGTCAACGTAAAAATGGTGCTTATTAGAATCACTTAATTCGCATAGCAAGAAAAACACAAGTCAAGCACACGTTGGACAACATTTGGAACTACTTGGATTAAAACTTGATCTAGGTGGAAACAAGAACAATAACAAAAAACACTCGAGATATCTTTTGTCGAAAAAAGTAAGAGACAAAAACTGTATCAACTGACACTAATAACACAGCTCATGGTGCTATTTCAAATGAAACGTTGGTATATTAAAGGGTCGAAAAGTGTCCCTTCCCCCCATCTTCCCTCTACTAGTCGCCTGTAACGGGTAATCTTATTTATGAAGTCCCGTCCACTCCCCTTGCCTCTCCCCAGACTCCAACACAGGTGCGCCAACATAACGCCCTCCTTGTACATTCGTTTATTGGCACAGTCGAGGTGCAGGGAGGGGGGTTGTCACACTGTCGCACTTTATTTGGAGACTGTGTGAACGCTCCGGGGAAACTCCTAACTTATGCAAGGGGACCGCCGCGCAGGCATACCAACCATAGCAAATTAAAAAAACAGCTGACGCGAGGTTTGCGCGAGAACTCATAATTATGTCGCCGCAGTAACTAGGCAGGAGAAATAAACATCCCGGGCGCAAATAGAAACTGGCAGGAAAAAAACACAGCCTGTTAATTAAACACGGGATCGGTAAAATGTTAATTAAAGATATAGGCTAGTAACTAATACCCACGGATCTTAATATACTGGCCGATTCTGTTTAGGGGGAATTGTTTATTGCTACAAAAGTTACAAGAACAATTTCCACACAATACGCTTCGGTAGTTGGGCGCTCTAAGGCGTCACACTCACAATTGACTGGATGTTTTTTTTATAACGGTGTGATTAGGGTTCTAATCCCGCTCGATGTAATGGAAGTTTTTTTACCAACTGGTTTCCCCCTCTCTCCTTGGCACAAATGGGGGTACGTTTAGTTTAAATTTTAATTTCCTCTTTCCTAGCCATAATGTGCAAAAATATATGGTACGGCACACCGCACAGACTTTCTCTCTCTTTCTATAAACTCGTAAGATTTCTGAACGGAATAATGTACATTGTATCATCACCATTCCACATAAGAACACGCATAAAATAATATACAATGATATATAATCAATGAGAAAAGAGGCGCACCTTTGTCCACCTAAGAGCATTTCAAACAGTTTAATGTCTTCCACAAGGGTCAACACTTCGTAATAAAATTTCGATTTCTGGTTAAAGTTTTAACATTTTATAAGGTGTTGCAGATCTTCAAGTCAACGCATTGATATTTAATTATTCATTTATACATTTTGACCAATAAAAAATGTAAATATTGACTATTGAGTCTAAAATGGAGATAGATCATTGCTATGCAAACATTTCTCCTAAGAGATTTAAGGAAAAATAACATACTTTTTTAGATACTTATATTTAATTACTCTATGGCATTGGAGAATTATTGCGTCAAGACTGAAGTAGTATATGTTTACAACTAAAGCTCACAAAATTGTATTAATATATTTGCAAATATCTCAGAAACTGCTGCTTTTATAAAAATATATGTCAAATAAAAGTTTTTTATTTCTAATAGTCCTACAATTTTGCAATGATAAGTTGTTTAGTTTCTCCAATAGTTGTGGAGATACGGAAATTAACGCTTCTGTAATGTACCCTAAAAATAATTTTCATAGGAAAATGAAAATAGCCAGTTTATTTATAATCTTAATCAACGCCTAGATACGAATTTTAATCAAAATCGTTTGAGCAGATTTTGAGAAAACCAAATTTTTCTCTTTTCGCCCTTCAGTAAACTACCCTTAATTTTAAGTTTTTATAGACACACAGACAGACGGCATTGCAAAGACTATTTTTTAGGGTTCGGGGGGTCATGAGACGTTGACATCCATCAACATTTCAGGTTAGTTTTTTTTACGGTCGCAATACTTAAACTTTAATGTCCAAAAAGTTAAAAAATGCATATAATTGCGTATAGATTGAAAGTTATTGATTTTATAAAAATATGTTTCGGATAAAATATCTGTATTATAAATATATATACATATTTGTAATGCTAAGTAATTTCATATCTCAAATAGTTTCGGAGCTATTTAAAAAAATGTTAATTGACGCATCAGACCGGAGCCCTTAAAGCCATTTTGCCGAAATATTGAGGGTAGCCATTTTGTTTGGAATATTTATTAATGTTTATAAATGAAATTTAATCAAAATTGGCTCTAGCGATTTTGAGAAAATCGACTTTTTCTCTTTTTGCCCTTCAGTAAACTACCCTTAATTTTAAGTTTTAATAGACACACAGACAGATGACATTGCAAAGACTATTTTTTAGGGTTCGGGGGGTCATGAGACGTCGACATCCATCAACATTTCAGGTTAGTTTTTTTTACGATCGCAATACTTAAACTTTAATGTCCAAAAAGCTAAAAATATATATATAATTGCGTATAGATTGAAAATTATTGATTTTATAAAAATATGTTTCGGATAAAATATTTGTATTATAAATATATATACATATTTGTAATGCTAAGTAATTACATATCTCAAATAGTTTCGGAGCTATTATAAAAAATGTTAATTTACGCATCAGACCAGAGCCCTTAAAGCCATTTTGCCGAAATATTGAGAGTAGCCATTTTGTTTGAAATATTTATTAATGTTCATAAATGAAATTTAATCAAAATCGTTAGAGCCGATTTTGAGAAAATCGGCTTTTTCTCTTTTTCCCCTTCAGTAAACTACCCTTAATTTTAGGGGTAGATATCCAATTCCAAAAACCCCTCGGGGCAACCCTATGAAAACCCTAGATATCAAGTTTCAGCTCAATCGGTAAAATAGTTTAGGCTCTAGTTGGAGGTACAGACAGACAGACAGACAGACGGAAATTCAAAAACCACTTTTTCGGTTTCAGGGAGTCATGAAACGTCAAGATTCATCAAAATCTCGAGTTCAATTTTTTTTTACGATCACCATACTTTCTCTACCTGTAAGATAGAGAGAAAGTAAAAAGAGTAGTTTCCTTGAACGGATAACTTAATGCGGTGGACACATAATGTTTATGTATTCATACGTAAAGGCATGTGATCTGCAGCTGTCACTTTTGATCCGCTTATTTAACGTGACCTCGGATAATACGGAACACTACTACACTATATTTTAAGGAACTAAACTTTTACAACTTAATACGGTACACCGCAAAGACTTTCTCGCAACTTTATTTAAAATGAAGACAATTACTTAAAGCTCGTAAGATTTTTGAAACGAAATAATATACATTGCTACATTTTTATTTGAGGTATTTAATGTGCACGTTCTGAATTGATTCGTTACATCAGTACACGAGAATTTCTATGAGCAAGAGCGAAAGGGCCTACCAATTTTGCCTGGAAAGGTATTTTCAAAAACTTTCCAGGATTCATTTACACGCCACAATCGACATGAGACTGACTGCTTTACTTCCACTCCAAAGGAAGTTGTGGTATGGATTTTTGTTACTCAAGAACCTCAGCTGGGTTTGAACCCATGACCATCGGGTCCTGAAGCGAGCCCTTTACCCAAAGACCACCGAGGTCGACTACATTGTTACAAAATAGTAGATAAAAGTGCATCACATTTCATCAAAGAGAATAAATTAAACAATATACACTGTTGCAGAAACATCGGGGGAAGATGGACACCTGGGTCAACCAAAGAGTATAACAATCTACTCCCCATTTCCCAGATCTCCATTTTAAAATATATATGTGCAAATATCTCAGAAGCTATTGGTTTATTGAATATATATTTCAAATATATTATTTTCTATTTTTAATAGTTCTACCACAATACCTTATCTCTCCAGGGAGTCACGAGAAAGTAAAAGAATTATTACAAATGAATAAGCTACGGGATTAGCGCTCAATATCAGCGATGGACAATAATATTGATGGTGCTACAGTACGTGTAAACGATGATTCACTCCGCTACTCACACTGGACGACTGAACCATTTTAATGAAGATCATTTCATAGACAGCTCTCATGGGACATAGATTGTGTCACCACCTCGGATAAAACCGAACCTTGGATAGTATGGAACCTCGGATAATACTGAACATAGGAAAATATGGAACCATGGATAGTACAGAACCTAGGATAATGTGGAACATTAGATCATACATATCCTAGGATTGTAATTGTAACATGTTACAAGTAACAGTTCAATCAAATGGCATAATACTCACCCTCCAGCCCAGTTCCCGCCTGGCCGTGACCTCCTCCCTCTAACGCACTATCTAACTGGCTGAAAGGAGGTGTGAACCAGCTGTCTGCAAGCGAAATAGGCCACGCCCAAGAAAAACAAGTGAAGGTGGCTCCACGTACTTAGTTATTATTTCTTCCGCCTGGATTGTTCTAGCGCATTCTACTAGTTCACTGAATGCTCACAATTCTTTCCACGCACTTCTCAACCTCTTCCCTTCCACTCCCTCTCCCTTTTTTTCTCCCCTACTCTCTGTGGACATGTGATCTTGTGTAGTCGCTATATATGGCGGTGTTTTGTTTGTATCGGCACTAATTGTATCATCTGGCTTAGCACAAGGTGAGCGACGCTATTTATGCTAGGGCTTAGCCTCCATTTTTCAAAATTCTCTTTCGGCTAATTTATACAATCTATTCAAAATTATTAATTTGGACTTATAAATTTAAATCTCTGAAATATAATGGGAGTGTTTTCCTTTATTAGCGGGTTAATATGTAGCCACGTTTCTGTTAGTATTTTGTCAATTGGGGAAACTTAATTTTTTCCCCAATCTTAAAGTAACTTCTGTTTCGCCGCTTGGCGGCTAGCGTTTCATTGCACTCACACGTAGGCTATGGCCATCTTGCTGATGGATAGTTGGCGTCGTTTACCGAGTAATTAATGTTTGGTAGAGTCAAATTTAATTGCTTTAAATTATATTTTGCTGTTATGAGGAGACGGAGCACGTATGTATTTAGTATTGTGCTTTTCAAATTTAATTGCTTTAAATTCAATTTTGTTGTTATGAGGAGGCAGAGAACTTAAACATTTAGTACTGTACCTTACAAATTTAATTGCTATAAATTACATTTTGTTGTTTTGTTACGAGGACAAAAAAAAAAAGGGAATATTAGTATTGTGCTATGTGACTTTAGTTGCGAGATATCACCAAAGATCTACTATTATGTCTCGCAACTTCTGTTACATTATAGTGCGCATAATCGCCGCAAGAGGGCAGGGCTCTTAATTATTGATTATGTTTAATAATCTCAGGAACTTCAATTATTTTATAGTGCGTATTGTCGCCACAAGTTGGCGTAGTTGTTAAAGTTTCATATTTTATTGAATTATTTTTGAGACCCTTTGAGGGTGCATATGGTTGTCACTAGGTGGCAGGACATTTATGATTTGAGTTACTTTGAATCTTAACTTTTGAGAAGTACCTTTGTTGTTTACATTTTTGAATGCAATTTATTATTATTTCTCTTGAAAACTACAAGGTGGTGCGTCTCTAGCCTGGGCACATATTGTTATTGTTAATATACCAGTAAACCCTAGAAAACTTTTCCACATTCTACTTTCCCCGCCCCCCCCCCCCCCCACACAAAAAAAATCTTTTGTTGGGTTGTTGAAATTAAATACTCAGTGAATTGTATACACAAAATAACAAAGAGAGTTTATTAATGTGAACGTATTCACAATTTACAATACTTATTTGTATACAATATTTGATGTCAGAATGCAATCATCTTCAATTTAGATTTTTATTTTAACTTAAATTTTAAACAAACCATGAGTTTTAACGTAAACTGAGTATGCTATGTCAGAAGTTGGTAAAAAAATCCTATCCATTGATACCTTATTCATTTCTGTAGGCTTTGTATTAGTTAAGAAAAAGGGATGTTGACAACAGAAATAATATATAGGATCGATTAATTGTTTCTTCAATAAAACAATAGTTCTCTTGTGACTCCTTGACTATTATTTCTCTAAAGATGGGGTTACAGGATAATATGGAACCTTGGCTGATACGGAACCTATAATAATATAGAACATAGGATAATATGGAACCTCAGATAATACGGAACCTTCGATAAGAAGGAACCTTGGATGATACAGAACCTATAATAATATAGAACATAGGATAATATGGAACCTCAGATAATACGGAACCTTCGATAAGATGGAACCTCGAATGATCGGGACTCCACTGTATATTATAAGGTTCTATAAAATAACCTTGGCAATAATTTATTTGTATTTTAGAAAAGTTTCTTTCTACCGGAATCTCACTGTAGATATTCCACAACTTGCTATGAAATATGGGAATGGGAAGTTTACAAATCTCAATCTAATACAATCACATTATTTATTTTTGCTCTAACAGGCAGCGATGGGCATGTAGAAAAAGGCATCATTGTGCTCTTATCTGATCTGACATTGATAAGGAAATCGAGGTTTGATTCGCAACAGTGTGTATTAAGGAGGGTGTTCCCTATATGGCTTCCCAATCCACGTCCACGAAAATGTGGGTAAATTAAATCTAAATCGTATCTTCCTCACCCTTAGCCTATCAGTATAGATATTACGGACGGCATAGACGGGTGGTAAGACGCGAATCTTGGGATATTTTTGCACGCTTGGAAAAACATTTCATTTAATTTTTTCTGGAATTAATTCACAAACCCAGCTGAAATTACCTCAGGATTAAATTGACTAATATACAAATACAAAACCGTCAGCTCAGAACGTCAACTCAGAACGTCAATTCAGAACGTCAGCTCAGAACGTCAGCTTCACAGTTATTTATGAGTGTACGTTAAGGTGGGATGTAGGGGACGCGAGAAAAGGCCAGTGTTTTTGCAGTTTTTATAGCAAAACTTTTTTTTGGCCAAAATAAATAAAACATTTCTCAAGTACAAACATAGTTTAATTTTCTTCACATGTTGATATTAACAGTTGTTGAATATCTGTCAAGGATGTCCTGGAATTTAATGACAACTTTTTCTTTTCATTTAAAAGTTTCTCATCTAATGTTGCTATGCTCATGACAGATATTCAACAACTGTTGATATCAACATGTGAAGAAAATAAAACTCTATGTTTGTACTGGAGTAATATTTTATTTATTTTAGCATAAAAAAGTTTCGCCATAAAGACAGCAAAAACACTGGGCTTTTCTCGCGTCCCCTACATCCCATGTTAAGAGTCGTCGTATGTAGTCCTGGAACCTGCCTCTGAATGTAACATCAGACCGACCTGAGGACTGTCATATGTAGTCCTGGAACCTGCCTCTGAGTGGAACATCAGACCAACCTGAGGACTGTCATATGTAGTCCTGGAACCTGTCTCTGAGTGGAACATCAGACCAACCTGAGGACTGTCATATGTAGTCCTGTAATCTGCCTCTGAGTGGAACATCAGACTGACCTGAGGACTGTCATATGTAGTCCTGGAACCTGCCTCTGAGTGGAACATCAGACCGACCTGAGGACTGTCATATGTAGTCCTGGAACCTGCCTCTGAGTGGAACATCAGACCGACCTGAGGACTGTCACATGTAGTCCTGTAATCTGCCTCTGAGTGGAACATCAGACCTACCTGAGGACTGTCATATGTAGTCCTGTAATCTGCCTCTGAGTGGAATATCAGACCGACCTGAGGACTTTCATATGTAGTCCTGGAACCTGCCTCTGAATGGAACATCAGACCAACCCTGAGGACTGTCATATGTAGTCCTGGAACCTGCCTCTGAATGTAACATCAGACCAACCTGAGGACTGTCATATGTAGTCCTGGAACCTGCCTCTGAGTGGAACATCAGACCAACCCTGAGGACTGTCATATGTAGTCCTGGAACCTGTCTCTGAGTGGAACATCAGACCAACCTGAGGACTGCCATATGTAGTCCTGGAACCTGTCTCTGAATATAACATCAGACCAACCTGAGGACTGTCAGAGTAGTCCTGGAACCTGTCTCTGAGTGGAACATCAGACCAACCTGAGGACTGTCATATGTAGTCCTGGAACCTATCTCTGAGTGTAACATCAGACCAACCTGAGGACTGCCATATGTAGTCCTGGAACCTGCCTCTGAATGTAACATCAGACCGACCTGAGGACTGTCATATGTAGTCCTGGAACCTGTCTCTGAGTGGAACATCAGACCAACCTGAGGACTGTCATATGTAGTCCTGGAACCTGTCTCTGAGTGGAACATCAGACCGACCTGAGGACTGTCATATGTAGTCCTGGAACCTGTCTCTGAGTGGAACATCAGACCGACCTGAGGACTGTCATATGTAGTCCTGAAACCTGCCTCTGAGTGGAACAACAGACCGACCTGAGGACTGTCATATGTAGTCCTGAAACCTGCCTCTGAGTGGAACAACAGACCGTCCTGAGGACTGTGATATGTAGTCCTGGAACCTGTCTCTGAGTGGAACATCAGACCGTCCTGAGGACTGTCAGAGTAAGGACGAGACGCACCGCTCATGGAAAAGGACAGTCTGTGTCTTACCTCTCCTGGTCGCAGCACAACAGTATCTCAGGGGAATCCCGGGGACTCACTCTTGTGACCCTTACCCCTCATCATATGTTTAGGGGAGGACGGAGGAATATTTTAATCAAGGATCTGTACTCTCATTAGTGTTTTTTTGTTCGTTAGCACCGCGTTTAGTTACGATAGTGTGTTAGGGATGAGAGAGGTTGAATTTAGATGACGTGTACCCACATTTTTGTGTAGGTAGATTAGAAAATCGTTTCGTAAAAGCTACCCTCAGTACACCCAGCCAGGATTAGAACCCCAACCTCCCCCGTCATCGGCAGTTCCAGTCTATTGCGAGAGTGATGCCTTATACCGTTCGACCACACAAGTGTGTCTAATTAATGTTGTTTGTTGTCTAGTAAGTAGGGGCAGCTTGAGCTAAAACAGTGAGATTCATACAAAATATAAACACACAAACTGGGAGAGGGCTATCCTGATAACTAATCACTGGCAACATTAGAATATAAACAATTGTAAACCATGATAAATCCAGCGGGTGAATGAATAGTCTAAGCAACTATCAACATATTTGAACAACAATTCAATAACAATCATGGTTCCCAAACAGTTCAAGTTGATGGACCCACTCGTTTAAAACTTCAAATATAACTTATCACAGCTTCTACACATATGAATATGCAAAACAAGCCCTCATATGATCTTTCTCGTGTTGTGCAGTGCCGCTGTTTTAAAACAGACTTAGCTGTGCACGCACAAACAGTCGTTCAGTTGAGCCTACTAGTGGTAATGACCGCCTTCCAATTAAAACTAGCGAATAAGTCTATAGTATTAGACTAATCGACTTATTCGATAGTTTGAAAACCATTCGAATGAATAGTATTCAAATTCACTCGCGTTGGTGCTGATCAATAGTCAACCTCACTGCTTTGAATGTTCTACTTGCCATATTTACACAAAATACTCGTTTCTTTAAGCTTCACATTTGGAAAGCAATACCGTGCTCTTCTTTGCTGATCGATAATAGTCCTTACGAATTAGAATTTGTTCCTTGCTTTCCTTATGGAAAATATTCGTTGATATTAAGGCTATAGTTATAAATCAGGCCTAAAATAAACTTGAACTATCAAAATATCCTCGTATTTTTTGCAAAAATAAATAAATATATGTTTTACACAAATTGAATGATAAAATTACTTTATTGATCAAATCTTCATAATTGTATGTGACTACTTTTTAAAAGTAATTTTAATATTCTTATTTTTGGTTTTAAAACATGTCTACCAAAAACGACAATCCATTAATGCTCTTGGATGATAGTTTTTGATAAGTTCGGATCAGGAAATGATCGTCAGCTTGGTATGAATGGAAAACTGTTAGAGCACGTGAGTGATTTTGTGCATCTGGGCAGAATGTTCTGTAATACTGGAAGGATAGATAATGATATTGTCAGAGGGGCGATTGCATCTCGGAGAGTAGTTGGATGTTTGTGGACTATTGCAAAGAATGAAATAGTATCGAAAGAGGCAAAGATGGTTGTATATAAAAGTATGTTGATGCCAACATTATTTTATGGATGTGAAGCGTGGGTCTGTCCAGATAAACAGAAGAGCAAGGTGAATACGGTTAGAATGAGATAGCTAAGACATGTGTGTGTAAAAACTCGTATGTACAGAGTCAGAGTAAGGAATGGGTGCTGAAGGAGTGAGGTTTGAAAGGGAATCCTATAATCAATATTACGTTAGTTTGGCTATGTTGAAAGAATGAGTGTTGATCGAGGGACGAAGAAAATACATGAAGGTAGATTGTGTGCATCAAAAGGTGAAAACTATCGAATAGTCATTCGAAAGTTCAGAAACAATAGTTGTAATCACTCGATAGTTTAAATGATTCGATATTTCCCACAACTGCCTACTTGGGTCCAGTGCACAGACAAAGGATACACCAGATCCTTGAGCCAGGTTGAGTCCATCAACACTGAGGTTCGCTAGTGTCAATGCTCAGCGATAAAATCACTGAAAATTAATGTGAGAGTTGTTAACAAATCACGTTTAACGTATTCGTCATAAAGGGAAGATTGTAATCATAATGGGCAGTCTGAGTAAGCTCTTTGTGAGGTAGAGTTATGTGAAGAAGGGGATGGGTTGCCGCTACCTAAACCTATCTTTTTTTAAAGCCAGCCGATTGACTCTAGATGAATATTGGCAGGTTTTCTCTAGTGAAACCATGTTTTTTATTATTATTATTATTATTATTATTATTATTATTATTATTATTATTATTATTATTATTAGCACCGCGTCTTACTACCCGTTCGGGTTATACGCACTTACGCTAATGTGCAATGGAAGGGTGATTGTGAGAAGAAATGGAGGACCTACAGTTTAACGTGGAATCCGAACCACGGTGGAGGCCTGGCATTCCTCACATTCACAAGTTGTGATTAATACACGTCTTGTCAGAGGTGAAGGAAGGGTTTGGCAATCAGATAAATCTGTGCCGGGACCGAGGATTGAACCCCGGACCCCAGCACAGAAGTCTGACACCTTACCTCTAGACCACGAGGTCACCGTGAAACCATGTTTAAAATGCCCCTTGATGGTATCTAGCGATATTCTTGTTGAAGGACTCACACACACTCCCACGGAGCGCAGCCATCTCAACCTGAAGGCTGTGGGGCTGGTGAGAGAGCTAGACAACGTGCAACAATAGTATATGTCCATCTTACATAACAACTAGTGTGGAAGCTTAGAACAGGTCTGTGAAGACCAATATTGTCTAGTTTCAGCGGGTATTGTCTGATGAGCAGGTATGTTATGTCAGCAGGTATGGTGTCGCTGACTCCCCGCCACTGGCTCGTCATGGTGTTAGTTCTCCTTCTCGCCGCCGCAGTGGGAGTGTGCGTCCCTATCGCCATGAGGGTGACCTCGGACTCTAGCGAGGAAGAAAGGCTGGAGCTGGCCCTTAGGATCCTTCAGGACGTTCCTCTCATTGACGGGTGAGGACATCTTGTTTACTAACCCTGTAACCAACCCTCCTCTGTGCCTGTGGCTATCATTGGGTCCTGACCTAGCTCTAGAGTCAGGCACACTAACCCTGTAACCAACCCTCCTCTGTGCCTGTGGCTATCATTGGGTCCTGACCTAGCTCTAGAGTCAGGCACACTAACCCTGTAACCAACCCTCCTCTGTGCCTGTGACTATCATTGAGCCCTGACCTAGCTCCATAATCAGGCACACTAGCCCTGTAACCAACCCTCCTCTGTGCCTGTGACTATCATTGGGCCCTGACCCAGCTCTAGAGTCAGGCACACTAACCCTGTAACCAACCCTCCTTTGTTCCTGTGACTATAATTGAGCCCTGACCTAGCTCCATAGTCAGGCACACTAACCCTGTAACCAACCCTCCTCTGTGCCTGTGACTATCATTGGGCCCTGACCTAGCTCTAGAGTCAGGCACACTAACCCTGTAACCAACCCTCCTCTGTGCCTGTGACTATCATTGGCCCTGACCTAGCTCTAGAGTCAGGCACACTACCCTGTAACCAACCCTCCTCTGTGCCTGTGACTATCATTGAGCCCTGACCTAGCTCCATAGTCAGGCACACTAACCGTGCCACTAATCCCGGCTGTACCTGACAATCTTGACGGACAGGATCAATTACCTGTTTTTCTGTCTCCCTGACTGGAGTTTGTGTCGTTGACTGACAGCCACTTCTGCACACACGGGTTTTACCTCGCCCGGACTATAATTACTGGCTGCTAATGAAGTGGTGCTTAATGTACCCATCACTGACTCCAGCTAGTTATACAAAACTAGTCAATGCTAACACCCCCCGAATCCAGCTGGTAAAAAAAACGCTTGCAATGTACTGTACATGGTAATAGGATAGTTTTCACAGCAAAATATATCATTGGAGGTTATTTTCCTCCTTGTTGTTAATAACGCTATCTTTCCCTCACTCACACCTAACTTTAATCCAGATAAAACAAGTTACAGTTCAGTTTTCAAAGGAAGAACCTTATCTGACAGCTAAAAAAGTAGTCAGATCTTCTTTCACGTATTAATGCATAAAATGATGTGATTTGCAGCTGTCATGTGTTTTACTCTTTTCTGGTGAAGAAGGGGACCGATGTAACCCGAAATTTACATAATTATGTGTTTAGCTGTGTTTTAATTGTGAACTTTGAGGCCTACAATTTTCTGGTAAGTGTGTAGGCTTTGCCATTCCATCCTCTTTCATTGTTTAATTTAATACAGCCATTTGGCACAATTTTTCCTTACAGTAGTGTAGTTATACCATATGCTTATAATCTGAACAGGTAGTAAGACGCAGCCTAGATCTTTCCCTGGCCAGCTGCATTATTCTAGGGAACATGGCAATTGTTTCCTTAGGGCCTAGCTCTGTCCCTGGTCATCTGCATTATTATTATTATTACGATAGGGACATAGCCATTGTTTCCTTAGGGCCTAGATCTGCCTATGGCCAGTCAACCACGGGGAAAGAAGCTGGTATATATTGTACTTCAATTACTAAAAACGTTGGGGGTGGGGAGAGGGGGAAGAGAGAATAGTTTTCTAAAAAAAAAAGGAAAAAATGGGTCCACTTTGGGTTTTTAATTACGAAAGTTAATAATAATATGAAAAATAAATTTAGCTTTCTCTTTTGTCTTTCTAAATGAACCTGTAAAGAAAAGAATGGCGGCACTGAGTGAAGACAAAAAGCGCTGTCATCTAAAGGAGAGGGAGGGGAGAGGCAGAAATTTACTGCGGGCACTTAGACCCCCTCCCCCATTCATTGTCCCCTTCCCCGTGCCACAGGAACAATGCCTCTGGTGGAAACTGCCGGAATTGTGGATAACTCCACTTCTTTCAATACAACTAAGTGATCTAGGCAATGCACACTACGTTACAATCAAACAAGATTCCTCCTCCTCGTCTTGGGAAGTTGTTATTGCCTACCTCGCAGGGGAAGGTTTTATTTCGTCTGTATTAGCGCTATTGGCTATCATCGAGACTCTCACCTCTTGGAGGAACAGGCGTAGGAAGGAGAAATGTATGTAGTTACAAACTCTCATCTCTTGGAAGGAACAGACGTATGAGGGGGAAATTTAAGAAGAAAAACATTTTTCTTGGGAGAAAAATAAATCTTCGTCGTAAGCAATCAAGATTAAACTTTGACCACGAGAGTATAAAGGCAGGTGCTCAGGTGTTTCCACAAGGTGCAGGTAACGGCGGCAGGGGTGGCTAGACTAAGGGATGCAGGGACACGTGCTTTGCCGCAGGGCGTCAGAAACTGTGTCATTACGTGTCACGGCCACCAAAGGAAAGTAATATCAGGGCAAAACCTGAGTAAGTAACAATTTCAAGTAACCGGTAAGCCTATAATTGTTCAAGGGGTTGCAGAGGGCTTAACCCCTTACAGGTACAGTGTTTGTGAAAGCCCGCAGAAAATGTCCACTACCCCCTCCCTTCCTGTCGTCATACCGTGGATTCACACACTCGCCGATAAGACAAGAGCAGAATTGAAATATGGTCACATGACGAGCGCTAAGCCAATCACAAGAAATCAGCGTGAACTGCGTTGTTCACTCTGCACTTGTAGAAACAATCTCAGCTTTGTCCGTGCTCCTCCATAAAATATGCGTGGAAGAACCAATCAAATTTCAAAACCAACCTAAGCAATCAGATCTAGATACAGGAAGACAGCTCCTTCTGCTGTTGTGAGACAATTTGAAATAACTCGTCAGATAAAAGGTGTGTGTTGTTCTCTTTCTGTGTTGATTTGTTTACCAATACAAGACAATAATTATAAAACAACCATCCTGCACAATAAGATAAAAACTCTGTTTATCAACTAAAAAAACTAGATATATGATAATCAGACATTTTAAGTTGGCGCTCCAAAGCATTATGGGTCAATATAGAGGATGTAAATTTCTGCGCTACTTGAGCAGATTCCACTCTCTATTTTAGGCGAACGTGTTAATCATCCTTTAGGTTAAGTAATTTTCTAAGTCAAGTGCTGATGCAATCAAGTGTGTATGTAAATTCGCCAAGTTTAAAATATAAGCGTGTATTCCTCCTGTACCCGTCGATACGACTGTGATTTGGACATATGAGTGGTAGTAGGAGCGCGGTTAAGGCGCCACGACGGGGAGGACAGGAAACCTGTCCCGGAAACTGATTTATTCCCTGTCCCGCTGAAGAGGAAACCAGGAAATGGGGATTTAACCAAAAAATTGCAAGGTCGGCAACTTCTGGAGAATTGAAAACTGTCCTCTGTCTCCCTCCTGCAGGCTAAGGACGTGTGGATACAGATATACAGGATGAGGCATTTAAGGTAGCAGTCAAAAATAAAAGAGGAAAACATAACATTATATTAGGCTGTATAAAACCGTCAATTCCTAAAATTGTGATTTTCAAAAAAAATTATGTGTAATACAGACTATCTTCTCAATCAGATAAAGTAAAAAAAGAATGTTAATTTTTATTACGGTTCCTAGTTCAAATCTTGTTCACGTAACACTATGTTTGAGAACTGTGCAGCCTTAGTGTACTTTATCAAATAAATATATTTAACTTTTTTTTTTGGCTTAGTTTAATTTTTTTGGTATTCTTAATGCTTCAAACATAACCACATAAAAATTAATTTTTTCTTTATTTTTTATTTTTGTGTATTTTGAATTAAAAATTATAATTATATTAATAGATTTTAAAAAATGTTTTCTAATTTGCATATTAATTTATAAAAAAAACTCTATAAACAAAGCCATTATTTTAAGGAATATTTAGTTCCTTCTTTGCATTCTCTAGACGCAAAGAATTATCACGTGCGATTTTTCCATTAGACCAATGTTAAACTGTAGTTCTAGCATTTGACACTACTCGGATGTCTTCAAGATTGTTGAATCAAATTTCCTCGCCTCCCCCCTTCCTCCCTCTCTTTTAAGTCGCGAACAACATAACAAAGCCCTTGCTATTCCCACTCATTATCCTTTTTGCTTGACTGGTTTACAAGCTATATTATTACTATTCACCTAACCTTTTACCCTAACAAAACCAAAATGTATCTGGGTGATGACTTCAATAGAAGTGTCAAGTATCGGTGGTGTGTTCAGGGCTACACAAGCGCAACTTAGAGTTTGTTCTATAACAATTGAGATTAGGAAAATATCAAAATAATTATGATATGCTCATTAAATATAATATAATATATTGAATATTTAAATAAGTGAGTTTTGGTTTAGCAAATTTCTATATCATAATAAAAAAATTATTAAAAAAATGGGCAGAAAGAAAGGTGACGGCCGTGAACACAAAAGAAGTAGTAGAGCTTATAAACTAAAAAAATAAAATTATTGCAAAGCAAGAGGAAGCTAGGCAAATTGACTTTGACGAAAAAAAGAGTTGAGATTTTTCAAATGAAGATATGAAATGGACAGATTCATCAAATGAACTGCAAGATTTGGAAGCTATTTGGCATGAAGAAAATACCACCGATAAGGTTAATATACTTTATTATTATAGTTATAATATAATTAAATGGTTAGGTTTATGAGTGATAGCTTCAGAAAGTTTCTTTATGCATTTGAAAAACTACTCCGGAACACTGGTTTAATTTCTATGTCATTGTAATTTATAAAATAATCTCTGGTTTAATATAAACTTGTATCACAACATTAGTTGCTAAGAATCTCGCTAATAATCGTTAAAACTTATATTAGGCTCTTAATTGTATTTGAAATAGAATGTTTTGTTAGTTTAAATCATTTATTCGTTGTATGTATTATATTCTACTTTTTTATATCACATCTTATTGGGAGTTATTCCCCATTTGACTAGTACCCATTATTCAACATTTAACTACCCGTTTCGGTGGCCGCGTCGTCTAACGCACTAATCTCGGGTTGGTTTTTACAAAATGGTTTTCCACCCTCCCTTCACGCAAATGTGGGTGCATTTCCTCTCAAGTAAACCTTCTTAATCCCTAACCCATTAGTGTAATTAGTACATAGGTGTATAATCTGAATATGTAGTAAGACGCGGCGCTAAAAAAAATCAACTAATCAATTTGGTTATTTTAGGTAACAAAGCTGTACAATTTGGTTTAAGTGTAATATGTTATTACAAACGTAGAAAACCCCGCTTCATTGGCCGATTGGCCTAGGCGTCACTCTTGTGTTAGTCTGGCTTACTGATGATGGAGAGATCGGGGTTTGAATTCCAATCAGGTCTACTGAGAATTCGTTTTTCCTTAATTGTTTCCCAATTTCTTTCCATTCAAATGCGGGTGAACTACCTCTAAAATGCTTCCTTCCTCATCTCTACCTCGTTGGAGTAACAAGACATGGTGATATATATATATTCAATATATAGATATATATTGAATATATAGAATATATATATATTACAATGTATATACAATATATATATTGGATATATTGGATATATATCCAATATATATTGGATATATATTGGATATAATTGAATATATAGATATATATTATTTGTTGAAATATATATATATATTTCAACGCGAAAATTAGAATATATACAACGTTCAACGTTCTCTTCTTGTGTGTCTGAATGGTCTGCAAAGTGGCAACAGCGCTTGAGATATTCTGTAATAGGGTTGTTGTTGCCTATTGTGAGAGGATGATGTCCTTCCTAGAAATAGGTAGTGGATGGCACAGAGGGTAGATGAGTGACTACAAGGTTTCTGACCATTTACCAAGCTAGAATTTAAAGTGTTCGAGTGAAAGGCATTTAAGTTGCGCTGAAGGGAGCGCAAGTATTTTTACAGTTTTTCTAGTTTTACATTTCTTTTGGCTAAAATAAATCAAATATTTCTCCAGTAGCAACATAAAGTTTAGTTTTCTGCACATGCACCTTAACTCCCACCTTAATTTGAGACAACAGAATACTCCCAAAACGGAGAGTTCTAACAAAAAATGTTCCGAATAAAAGTTTGTTTTTTAGGGGGAAAGAGAAGAGCACTAGTTATTTTTGATTTGGAGGTCTTAAAGCTTATTTATATCAAGGTCAAGTTTGTTTTATTAAATAAGAACCTATAGTTTTTTAACTATATTTTACTCTACCCAAACAAAACTTTTGCCAGAAACTTTTTTTAATTTAACATTAGTTTTGAAGATATTTAACTCGTAATTTTTATTACTTTTTTACTCAAGAACTTTTTGTTTCACTATGTTATTTTTTATTACGTTAAAAATGCAAAATAGTATATAAAATTACTTTAGTAAATGTTCAAAATTATGTCTATTAACATTGATTCACTTTTAATGTAGTAAAACGTTCTTGAATAAAAATTGTTATAGAAAAATTCACATTAAAATAGCTTGTAAGGTTAATGTCAATTAAAAAAATGTTTCAGGCAAAAGTTTTTTTTAGAGTAAAATTCCGTTAAAATAATTAGAGGTTTTGATTTTAAAAACCAAATTTGAGCTTGAAATAACCTTGAAGACGTCCACGAAATTAAAATTAACTAGTGCTATTCTATTTTACCCCCCAAAACAAACTTTTTCACAAAGAAATTTTGTTTTAATGTTTAACTGTTGGGATATTCTGATATCTCAACATAAATGCCTCACCTATATATCACGGTACATATTTCCGAGACGCGCGGTCGACATAAGACGGTCGATCCTGACCAAAAACCATCCATTATCCTGACCAAAAACCATTCCTTATCTTGAGATCAGGGACACACCATGGTCCCTGCCAAACTCTTCTAACTCTGGTCCTTTGTGATTACAGACACAACGATCTGCCGTGGAACATACGTCAGTTCCTGCACAACAGACTCCACGACTTCCGGTTTAACGAGGACTTAAGGAGGGTGCTGCCTTGGTCTCAGAGCGTCTGGTCTCACACCGACCTGCCCAGGTTGAAAGCAGGCAGAGTGGGGGCTCAGGTATGTTCTACTATTGTTATTCCTACCTTGGTCTCACACCGAACTGCCCAGGTTGAAAGCAGGCAGAGTGAGGGCTCATATATGTTCTACACTTGTTATTCCTACCTTGATCTCACAGTGACCTGCTCAGGTTTAAAGCAGGCAGAGTGAGGGCTCAGGGATGTTCTACACTTGTTATTCCTACCTTGATCTCACAGTGACCTGTCCAGGTTTAAAGCAGGCAGAGTGGAGGGCTCAGGTATGTTCTACTATTGTTATTCCTACCTTGGTCTCACACCGAACTGCCCAGGTTGAAAGCAGGCAGAGTGAGGGCTCATGTATGTTCTACACTTGTTATTCCTACCTTTATCTCACAGTGACCTGCTCAGGTTTAAAGCAGGCAGAGTGGGGGCTCAGGTATGTTCTACTATTGTTATTCCTACTTTATTCTCACAGCGATCTGCCCAGGTTGAAAGCAGGCAGAGTGGAGGCTCATGTATGTTCTACACTTGTTATTCCTACCTTAGTCTCACAGCGACCTGCTCAGGTTTAAAGCAGGCAGAGTGAGGGCTCAGGGATGTTCTACTATTGTTATTCCTACCTTGATCTCACAGTGATCTGTCCAGGTTAAAGCAGGCAGAGTGGAGGCTCATGTATGTTCTACACTGTTATTCCTACCTTAGTCTCACAGCGACCTGCTCAGGTTTAAAGCAGGCAAAAGTGAGGGCTCAGGGATGTTCTACACTTGTTATTCCTACCTTGATCTCACAGCGACCTGTCCAGGTTGAAAGCAGGCAGAGTGGTGACTCAAGTAGATGAATGCGGTAGTCCCCTGAACACGGCATTTCCCCCCTGAAAGTGTGTCCGACCTGTATAGCTCGGGGCTGTGTCCCTGGTGAATGTGGTGGTCCCCTGGCATTGTGCCAGCTCAGTTGTTGCCAGTCAATACAAACAACCTTTCACATGGAGATCACCCCCTCCCCCTCAGGAAACGCTTGCCAACACAATGCCATGTAAAATGCTCCAGACCTCAACTAAGGGGTATGTTGTGGGATGGGGAGGAGGAAGGGGGGAGGGGGGGCAGCACAAAAGGCCGTAAATTTTTCCCAAATCAAATCTTGTATTGTCGAGTTTGCTTTTGTCAAAGAAAGAAAATAAATTCCCTAAATCACAAAAGGGTTGGGTGCATTGGAAGATGTTTTTTTTTGTTGGCATTAAAAAAAGTTCAAATTAAATGTTTGATGGTCCGGGGTTGATGAACGGGCTCTACTGTAAAGATTAAAACTTGTGGTTATCACTCCTGACTCTTCTCGACAGGCCAATGGTTTGATCTAGTCTGGGAAACCACAAAGTGTGATGTCTGTCCCTTTCCTTTTATCCAGACAAGTCCTGGCGCAGTTCCAGGGGAAAGGACTCAACTTTCCGTCGTACGTTGGATAGAGTAACATTCTGGTGTGCCTTCCTTTTCCTACGAGTGGACTTTTGGTGAACCTTTAAAAAAAATACAAACATGTTTTGTAACGTTCAACAATGATAACATCTTACTACAGTATATTATTGTTATTCTTCATGTATTGATAATATCTATCAAAAGTGATAGCCGCAGGTCACATTACTTGACGTATGAACACACGAAAGTAGATCTAGTAACTTTTATAGCTATCAGATGTGTCCATTTATAGTAAAAATGGGGCATAGGAAGAATAAATATTTAACAGCTACAAACGTTTTTGTCACCACCGCGTCTTACTACCCGTTTAAGCTACACACACATATGATAATTACTCTAATGAGGTAGGTATAAGGAAGGAAGCATTTTAGAGGTGATATGCCCACATTTGCGTGAAAGGAGAGTGTGAGACCATTTAGAAAAAAAAAAAACACTAGACCCGAATAAGATTCGAACGCCGATCTCCCCGTCATCAGAAGGCTAGCCTAACACGGTTACAACAATTACTAACTTTACTTTCACGGATTCATACGTCAAGTCTTTTGATATACAGCTGTCACTTTTGAAAGATACTATCAATACAAACAAAATAATAATAATACAATTTCAACAACTTAGCTCAGTCACTAGCGTGTCCAAGGGCCCTGGGTTCGATTCCCAGCTTGGCCAAAAAATGTATAGTTGGTTATATGTGGGTCCCCCCCCCCCTTACAAAGGGATGAATTGACGGTCGGGGGCTGGGTGTTGTGTTTGTTATAGATTTAAATTATGGTAGTTTATAAGTTGTGTGCTGATATAATCAGTCGGTTCAAGAAGTGAACGTTAAATACCTCCAATAAATGAAAAAATAATATAATAAAACAATATCAATGTTGTCCACAACAAAATATGTTTATGTTTTATAAAAGTGCCTTCATTTCAAAATCTCCCTTTAGTTTTTATCTCTGTCCAAAGCGTTCTACCAAAGTAACTGCTCAGTGTAAGGTTGATGGAGACATATAGAGCTTTTAACAACAAATAAAATGTTAACCTCAAAATAAAGGTGGACCCCAAAAAACGCCAGAGGTTCTTGCTTCCAGGATGGCTACGTAGCTTCCATTATAAAATTCCCTGACTTTCCTAAATTTTCCAAGCAACATATATCTATTTTACCCGACTACTCTCCTCACTCTGTTAAATGGTGAATAGTAATATTTATCGTATACTACATTGACCGTATTTTTTCTTTTAAATGCTGACAAAAACTAAACAACAATTTTTTAAAGTTACTTTTTAAATCATTAAATGCTTTAGGTATCTTTCAGTTCCGTTTTAGTATTTAGGTTCAAAACTAATGGTTTTCTTAGCCAAGTTTTTACATTCTTTGATTTTTACTTTTAATTAAATTCGCTCACATTTCCCCGCTTTACCACAGCCTCTCATTTCAGTCCAATATTCATATGAAGGGCCATTAAAAATTACGAACATATTTTACTACCGTCAACATTGATAACATTTTACTGTATTGTTATTGTTTTATTTGTATTGATAATATCTATTAAAAGTGACATATACAAATTCCATGACTTGACGTATGAATACATTAAAGTATGTCTGGTGGCTTTTCTAGCTGTGGGATAAGGTTCTTCCTATAAAAATTGGACTGTATTCGTACACGCTATCCGCATTTTAATTGACACTGAAAAAACGCTGGTCTATAGCACAGCTTCTTAAACTTTTTTATTCGTCACCCCTTTTTATAAGAGAGAATTACTAGCGGCCCCGGGCGGTAATGGTTAAATTGAGTTTATTGTGACTCTAGTGTCAGTTTTTGAGCAGTTTTAAACCAAACGAAATAAAATAGAAATAATTATAATATTTAATGCAAAAAAAAATGCATACATGTAGTTATATTTAATATTACTAATCAATTTAAAAAATATATATTTTACAAACTATATATAAGTCTATATATGAGCAGATAACCAATGTAAACCATTAACTTATCTTAGTGAGTTATAATAATGATTATTAAAATTGTGTTCGTGTAGTCATGTAAGAAATTCTTATTTCTTCACTAAACTAAACAGATATAGACTATAACGAAAGGCTGTAGTGAGCTATAATTTAAATAGTTATATAATTAATATTTAATCTACTCGCGTTTGCCACTGTTTGCTGTGACCCCACCCTGGTGTGGTCGCGACCCACAGTTTAAGAACTTGTGCTTCAGAGAGGTCAATAAAACTAAGTGAGTTCCAGTTAATTAAATCGCAGGTGTTTGGCAGTTGGACTTGGCTCAAAGGTATCACGCTGACTTGGATGGTCGTCAATAGCTCTCAGCCATCGATGTGAAAGAACGTCAACATTCTAAATGTATATTTTAAAATATTTTGTACCACCTGTATAACACGAACAATATGGTAGCGGATGTAGTTATATAAATCATATAAATAAATAATAAATTAGTTTATGTTTTGCCTCAAATGTGTGCATTATCCATTTTTGTGAATCAAACACTTTGCTGCTAATATTCAGTGAAAATAGATTTGAGGGTATTATCGACGAAGGGTAGAGGAGAGGTGCCTGTTCCCTGCTCACCCCTCACCCCCAACTAACAAGTAGCGTGCAGGTGACCTGCTGTCCAGTGACATGACAGGGCCGAGTAGCATTGGATTAAAGCAGTGAAGACGACCTTCATTGTGGCTTGAGATAAATCTATTTTGGATTATTGGCCATCTGAGGTCAACATTTATTTAGCAATACCTATCATGGTTGGGAGTGAACACTCTGTAGTCACAATACTAGTGAGCTCCCTGTAGTCACAACACTAGTGAACACCACCTGTAGTCACAACACTAGTGAACACCTGTAGTCACAACACTAGTGAGCTCCCTGTAGTCACAACACTAGTGAACACCTGTAGTCACAACACTAGTGAGCTCCCTGTAGTCACAACACTAGTGAACACCTGTAGTCACAACACTAGTGAGATCCCTGTAGTCACAAAACTAGTGAACACCACCTGTAGTCACAACACTAGTGAACACCTGTAGTCACAACACTAGTGAGCACCTGTAGTCACAACACTAGTGAGCACCTGTAGTCACAACACTAGTGAGATCCCTGTAGTCACAAAACTAGTGAACAACCTGTAGTCACAACACTAATGAACACCACCTGTAGTCAGAACACTAGTGAGCACCCTGTAGTCACAACACTAGTGAGCACCTGTAGTCACAACACTAGTGAGCACCCTGTAGTCACAATACTAGTGAGCTCCCTGTAGTCACAACACTAGTGAACACCTGTAGTCAGAACACTAGTGAGCTCCCTGTAGTCACAACACTAGTGAGCACCTGTAGTCACAACACTAGTGAGATCCCTGTAGTCACAACACTAGTGAAAATCCTGTAGTCACAACACTAGTGAACACCACCTGTAGTCACAACACTAGTGAACACCTGTAGTCACAACACTAGTGAGATCCCTGTAGTCACAACACTAGTGAGCTCCCTGTAGTCACAACACTAATGAACACCACCTGTAGTCACAACACTAGTGAACACCTGTAGTCACAACACTAGTGAGATCCCTGTAGTCACAACACTAGTGAGCTCCCTGTAGTCACAACACTAATGAACACCACCTGTAGTCAGAACACTAGTGAGCACCCTGTAGTCACAACAACACTAATGAACACCCTATAGCTACAACACTAGTGAATACTTTTTAGCTAGTTTATTCTAGTTCTCACTTCCTCCAGAGTAAGCCCCTGATTATGTTCCTGACTTCTCCCCCGAGACTATCCTGGATGAGTCTCCCCGTACTCTCAGCAATGGCGAGTGCTACTGATTGGTCGGTTACATACCCTCCTCGACGGGAACCACACAATACACAGCCAATAAACGCTACTTAACACTAGCCTCTCCCTCAAACAAGAGAGAGGAAGGGTATTTAAAGAGGTGAGGGAGGAAGTTCAATAAAATAGTCCAAATAATTATGGTTTTCCTTTGAACAATTATAGGCGGATGGGGTGAATTAATTCAGCCGCGAGTGAATTCCCCTCAATTTATAACTTCTGTTGGAATGCCATTAAAATACTGTGAAGTTAATGATATGTGTAACACGTCATTAGCAGCTATACACTATGAAATACATTTGTGGGAGTTTTTTAATTGCTCACTTTATTATAAAGAGAATGTATTGTAAGCGTGAAACTTTTCCACCTTGAGATTATGATGGACGTATTATGGCTCCCAAACTCAAAAAAATTAATTTTAGAATTCTGTCTGTACCTGGGGCTACGGCTGAAACTATAGTTAGTTCAAATTTTATATTCAGACGTGACATAGTCAGACCTCAAGGAAAAAACGTAATTTTTATGCTGGTTCTAAAATTAAGTTTCGTTTAAATATGACTGATTTTTGAAAATTTGGAACTTCATAAATGGATCTTACAATTATTATTTTTAATTGGTATCTGGAGAGTTTTTAACACGATATTTGTTACTGTATGCTGACTTTTTCGACAAAAATAAGAATTATTAAATGATAAATGGATTTTGGAAATTTGGTTCAAACTATATTAGACTTTACGTACGACCCAGATTGGTGGTCGAACGGTCCAAGGCGTCACTTTAGGAATAGACTGGACTGAGTTAGATAATCCTGGCTGGATCTATCGAGGGTGTATTTTCTTAAAAAAAAAAAAAATTTCCACTCCCCCTTCACACAAATGCTGGTACTCGTCCTATAAACTAAACCTCACTTATCCCTATTACATTAGCTTGGTTAGTATATATAAGCGTACAACCAGTACGGGTAGTGATACCTGTGACAAAAATAAAAGTAAATACGACTGCGCCGTAACATTTGTTTTAAAGTTTGTGCTTGCAAATTAAAACAACAACAAATATCAATCAATTTGCAGATAATTTTTCAAATAAAACATCACTACAATTCTATTACTGCTCTCGCTGAAGGAATAGGCTGTATTGTAATTATTTATTGGAAGTAAATTATACAATTCCAATAAAAATTAAACTAAACAACTAGATAAAAGATGGATTATTTATTTATGAAAGGAGGTGGTATATTATACACAAGCAGCTACTTCTAAAATCTGTACTTTTAAGTGCAATGCGCACAGCGGCTAGAAGGGAGCGGGGTTAGCCTCCCCCTCCTAGAAATGTCCGTAGCCGCGGTCCCCTGAGTACAAATTGTGAATCAGTACAACTCCGGCCTAGCCAACCTCTCTCAGGCATCTCGCTTGCATTATGTAGCGTTACGGCGGCGCCCCTGGTGGCAGAGACGGGCAACGCGCCGACCTGCTTTATTCATTAGCCTGGGGGAGAAGGTATAGCAGACGGAGACTTTAAGAAGCTAGGCACAGCACACAAAAAAAAAAAACCAAGCAGAGAGATAACAAAAAAAAATCCCGGATGTCTATGGGGATAACGTATCAAATCTGTGTGGGAAAGTAACATTCGTGTTTTCTAACCTGGCGTGTTTTGACGTCCGTTGTTGTTGTTGGCGGGAGATGGTGGCATACATTTCACTGGTGTCACTCCCTGGGGTATGGAGAACACGAGGTGGTACATGGAGGAGTGTTCTAACAGTCAGACGGGGAACTGCCTGCATGGGTGATTCTAGACAGCTTCAACTCCACTTGTTGGAACAACTCCATCTTACCTGGAGGTCTGGATGTCATGTTACACTTTCTACCCGCCCGGTCCAATGGCGTGTGATTGATCCCTAGTTACTATTATAGGCCCCGAACCCTTATTTACATCCTGCACTCTTCCTTAACTACTTGCACTCTTCCTTAACTACTTGCACTCTTCCTTAACTATTTGCACTCTTCCTTAACTACCTCCACTCTTCATTAACTACTTGCACTCTTCCTTAACTACTTGCACTCTTCCTTAACTATTTGCACTCTTCCTTAACTACCTCCACTCTTCATTAACCCCTTGAATCCTATCATAACTCCTTGTATCCTTCATTAGCCCCCTGAATCCTATCCTAACCCCCTGTATCCTTCAGTATCTCCCTGAATCCTACCCTAACCCCTGAATCCTAGCCTAACCCCCTGTATCCTTCATTAACCCCCTGAATCCTATTCTAACCCTCTGTATCCTTCATTAACCCTCCGAATCCTATCCTAACCCTCTGTATCCTTCATTAACCCCCTGAATCCTATCCTAACCCTCTGTATCCTTCATTAACCCCCCGAATCCTATCCTAACCCTCTGTATCCTTCATTAGCCCCCTGAATCCTATCCTAACCCTCTGTATCCTTCATTAGCCCCCTGAATCCTACCCTAACCCCTGGATCCTTCATTAACCCCCTGAATCCTATCCTAACCCTCTGTATCCTTCATTAACCCCCGAATCCTATCCTAACCCTCTGTATCCTTCATTAGCCCCCTGAATCCTACCCTAACCCCCTGAATCCTTCATTAACCCCTGAATCCTATCCTAACCCTCTGTATCCTTCATTAACCCCCCAAATCCTATCCTAACCCTCTGTATCCTTCATTAACCTCCTGAATCCTATCCTAACCCTCTGTATCCTTCCTTAACGCCTACACTCTTCCCTCCCTAAACTGGTTACCTGTTTTGAATACTGGTCTAAGAGGCCCGTGTTTAAACATAGTAGATGACAAAAAGGAATCAACTAGTATTTTTATCTGTGTACTTCTAATATAATTCTTGCTTCTTTTATTAGGTTTCTACTGTTAAGTGTTAAGTATTACTGTCCTAAATTAAGTTAGTTTTCAATAATTTACTATTTCCATCCTGTCACCTTGGGTTAGATAGTTTAGTTATCTGAAAGCCAATATTTGCAATAGGACAGATGAATAGCAAACAAAGTATAATTGTTGCATATTTATTTTTTTATTTTTTATTTTTTGCTATATTCTATAAATATAAAGAGGGATATTTTCCCGCCTCAACTTCTCGAGCTATAGTCCATTGTTTCATCCAACCTTATAAGCTATATTTCGTCTTCAATTCTGGCTGCGAGTTTTATTCCTGTTGGAGAGTGAACAGCAAATATGTAGCTTCCTATTTCCGAAATAACCAAGAAAGCCCTGAGAATGACATCAAATGTAAATCCTGTTCCACTATGGTGTGGTTTATAAGATAGAGCCATAGTGTAATCAGTCAAGGTAAGACTGTTACCTTGCTTGGTTCCACTATGGTCTAGCTTTTAAAATAGGACCATAGTGTAATCAGTCAAGGTAAGACTACTACCTTGCTTGGTTCCACTATGGTGTAGTTTATAAGATAGTCATAATGTTATCAGTCAAGGTAAGACTGCTATCTTGCTTGGTTCCACTATGGTCTAGCTTATAAGAAATGACCATAGTGGAAACAGTCAAGGTAAGACTGCTACCTTACTTGGTTCAACTATGGTCTAGCTTATAAGAAATGACCATAGTGGAAACAGTCAAGGTAAGACTGCTACCTTGCTTGGTTCCACTATGGTGTAGCTTATAAGATAGGGTCATAGTGTAATCAGTCAAGGTAAGACTGCTACCTTTCAGGGTAAACGAGGTGTACTATACAGTACATAGTATTTTAATATAGTTCTTTGTTTCAATATAACGGTCGCTATAAATATAATATTTCCTCCCAAATGATTTGAATTTAAAATTCTAAACAATTGAGCGACTACCTACCTAGGGGTGTTTTGTTTTTTTAAACTTGACGTAATATTGCAAGACTGATGTCTTAAACCGTGTGAACATTGGTTATTTTTTATTAATATAATGTAATGAATATAATATTAATTGGTGTTCTGTCTAATCCAGTGACTTGGTACTCACTATACATATTTTAAAACATTGATTTAAAAGCTAACTTGTGTGGCGTTTGCGAACATTTTTGGTGGAATAAAACAAGCAAATTATCTGTTGTTAATATATAATTTCCAGTTGAACAATCCACAACTGATTGCGTTGAACGATTAATTAGTATCTATCACTTCACGAACCCAAAATTTGATAGATTGTAACAAAGAGTTAAATAGTAGTTCATCCATTTGAACTCGATTATAGGGATTTTATGTAATTAAAATCAATCGTAATTGCTTATTAATTATTGATGTGTTTGAATTTTATCTACAAGCCCGTGAAATTTTAAAGTAATGACACAATCATATAGATATATAGAGGTTCCTTAAATAAAATATTTACACTACCCCATAATGTTTGTTACATTTAAGTATCAATTTATCCCTTTCATATCTGTGAGCTTATTTTTTTTCACGGCGTCTTACTACCCTTTCGAGTTATACGCTTATGCACTAATTACGCTAATGGTTTTAGGGATTAGGAAAGCTATATTCAGAGAAAATGTATCCGCAGTTTCATGGAGTGGTAGTGGAAATACCTTTGGCTGAATAGTAATGTAAAACAATTACAAATCTAAATGACTTTGTTTACATCCTACTTGTAGCTGAGTGGTCAAGGAATGCAATTCCAGATCTAGATGGCTTTGTTTACATCCTACTTGTCCCTGTAGCTGAGTGGTTAGGATAACTGACCTCAAGCTCTTATTACGTACTTCCTAGCAACTTGTCTCTAAACAGTTATGACGCATGAAACACATATTTTCTCATCATTTCTGTTCTCTCCTGCTCCACTTTCTACACGTATCGCGTAGTGTGAGTTACCCGCGTAATGTAAACGAGGTCTGGGTAACTGGCCAAGGCACGTGTGATACCCCTGCAGTCGTTAGATTTATGTTACCTGCATGGCAGAAGTGTGTTTCGGGTTTCCTGTCTCGGTTTTAAACCAGGAGCTATTCGACCAAGATACTGTAGGCATTTCAATATTGGACAGATGCTCTGTGTACTACGATAAAGCTAATATTAGACAAGCCCAAGAACAAAAAGGGTTTTTTTTCACGTGAACTACATTTACTAGGCTTGATTTTCACATAAAGCCGGTTATTTGAAAACTGGAAACCTACGTTGCTACAATATTACAATTGTATTTACATTATTAATAAGTTTAATTAATAACGTAAAGAGAAATTAAACAGTAATTTGTAAGGATGGATTATTGGAAGCCTTTGATAAATTTTTAGATGAAATTTATGATTAATAAATCAAATAATACACATTTCTCTTCTGCCAAACTTTAGTGACTTTCATCATTGTCTGTGTTTTAAAGTGGGCTTCCTATAGAAATAAGGGTTTACAGTAGGTATTTTAAGTAAAACACAAACATAATGAGTTTTAACTTTAAATAACTAATTAACGCGTGTACCCCGATTCCCTACTTAATCCATACAAAAGCTAATTTCCCCCTCTCGTTTAAATAAGAGGATTTTGGTCTTATTAATTTTTGATGGCCAATAATAAGTTGCTACAAACTACACCAAACTAAAAACGTGTATTTATTTAAATTGAGATGAACTGTTATTAGATAAAAATATAAGTAAATACAAAAACTAGATCAGAAACAATTTTAGAGACACCACAAAGATTATTTGTTAACTGATATTTTGAAAGTGCTGTACTAGAATGAGGTTGAACTTGCGAAATTATGATATTGAGTCCATTCTCATCTTCAAACAAACATACTAATATAAAAGAGCTACTGGCCTTCTCAGAATACCATCACTCTCAGTAAGCGCAGTATTATCTTGACATTTTTAAACCACCATAGTGATAATACAAACGCAGCACTATCATGATATATCTAAACCACCATAACGCTCATGTAAACGTAGCATCATCTTGTCATATTTAAACCACCATATTGCTCACATAAATGCAGCATCACCTTGTCATCTTTAAGCCACCATATTTCTCACATAAATGCAGCATCGCCTTGTCATCTTTAAACCACCATATTGCCCATATAAATTCAGCATCGCCTTTTCATCTTTAAACCACCATACTGCCCATATAGATGCAGCATCGCCTTGTCATCTTTAAACCACCATATTGCCCATATAAACGCAGCAATGTCTTGTCATCCTTAAACTCCCATATTGCCCATATAAATGCAGCATCGCCTTGTCATCTTTAAACCACCATATTGCCCATATAAATGCAGCATTGTCTTGTCATCTTTAAACCACCATATTGCCCATATAAATGCAGCATCGCCTTGTCATCTTTAAACCACCATATTTCCCATATAAACGCAGCAATGCCTTGTCATATTTAAACCAACATATTGCCCACATAAACGTAGCAATGTCTTGTCATCTTTAAACCACCATATTGCCCATATAAATACAGCATCGCCTTGTCATCTTTAAACCACCATATTGCCCATATAAATGCAGCATCGCCTTGTCATCTTTAAACCACCATATTTCCCATATAAATGCAGCATCGCCTTGTCATCTTTAAACCACCATATTGCCCATATAAATGCAGCATCGCCTTGTCATCTTTAAACCACCATATTTCCCATATAAATGCAGCATCGCCTTGTCATCTTTAAACCACCATATTGCCCATATAAATACAGCATCGCCTTGTCATCTTTAAACCACCATATTGCCCATATAAATGCAGCATCGCCTTGTCATCTTTAAACCACCATATTTCCCATATAAATGCAGCATTGTCTTGTCATCTTTAAACCACCATATTGCCCATATAAATACAGCATCGCCTTGTCATCTTTAAACCACCATATTGCCCATATAAATGCAGCATTGCCTTGTCATCTTTAAACCACCATATTTCCCATATAAATGCAGCATTGTCTTGTCATCTTTAAGCCATCATATTCTCGAACGTGGTAGTGTTTGCAAGGGAACACAACTTGGAAATGTTTCGCCGGGCAGCGCTAGTGCTTTAGATGTAAAGCAACAAACGATTGCTCCATGAAACGACCCATAAGGCGACAGGGGGGAGAGGAGTGGGGGTATAAATGTAAAAATGATGAGTTTGTTTGAGACGAGCGAGAGGGAGAAGGAAGAGGGGGTAGAGGGGCGTCGTTAAGGACGCCCGCTGCCACACATTGTAGAGATGAGAAGGCGCGCAATTGGGCTCCCGAGGGCTACGTGTCTTGAGGGAACACGATGCAGCCCCGATATTCAGAACACTGCGGGAAATAACTAGCTCTTGTTAGTTCTGATACACACTGCACCACTCCTCGGGAACACTAACTTCTAGAGGGACATGAACACTAACTGCTGGAGGAACGTGAACACTATCTGATGGAGGAACAGGAACACTAGCTGCTAGAGGAACGTGAACACTAGCTGCTAGAGGAACGTGAACACTAGCTGCTAGAGGAACGTGAACACTAGCTGCTAGAGGAACGTGAACACTAGCTGCTAGAGGAACGTGAACACTATCTGATGGAGGAACAGGAACACTAGCTGCTGGAGGAGCGTGAACACTAGTGGCTGGAGGAACGTGAACACTAGCTGCTGGAAGAACGTGAACACAATCTGATGGAGGAACAGGAACACTAGCTGCTAGAGGAACGTGAACACTATCTGATGGAGGAACAGGAATACTAGCTGCTGGAGGAACGTGAATACTATCTGATGGAGGAACAGGAACACTAGCTGCTGGAGGAACGTGAACACTAGCTGCTGGAAGAACGTGAAACTATCTGATGAAGGAACAGGAACACTAGCTGCTGGAGGAACGTGAACACTAGTGGCTGGAAGAACGTGAACACTATCTGATGGAGGAACAGGAACACTAGCTGCTGGAGGAACGTGAACACTAGCTGCTGGAGGGACGTGAACACTAGTGGCTGGAAGAACGTGAACACTATCTGATGGAGGAACAGGAACACTAGCTGCTAGAGGAACGTGAACACTATCTGATGGAGGAACAGGAACACTAGCTGCTGGAGGAACGTGAACACTAGTGGCTGGAAGAACGTGAACACTATCTGATGAAGGAACAGGAACACTAGCTGCTAGAGGAACGTGAACACTATCTGATGGAGGAAAAGGAACACTAGCTGCTGAAGGAACGTGAACACTAGCTGCTAGAGGAAAGTGAACACTAATGGCTGGAGGGACGTGAACAGTTTCCATAACAAGAAGTGTCGGACAACAGCGTCTTGTTAACCAGGCCGAGAGGATAGTTCCTTGGGAAATGGCCCATTTTAACGAGGTTACCTACGGTCCGATTTTCACAAAAAGCCGTTATTTGAAAACTGGAAACTCATATTGCTACAATGGCGGAAATAAAACTTTACAATTATATCTACATTCTTAGTAAGTTTAATTAACGATATAAATATAAATTACTCACTAAGCCATATGGAAGTTTTTAGAAGCTTTTGATAATATGGGGTTTCACAGGCTCATTTGTTTAGCTTGTATTCAACGAGTTTTAAGGATATATGCTAACATTGAAACATAAAGTATGAGTTAGTAAGTAAATTATAAAATGATTCTTATATCGTCACAATTTTTTTATCATGACATTTTTTGTTTGTAAACTATTTTATTTTACATTCTACAATTCATGTTTATTTGGTTTATTCCCGGCAATGTCCTGTAGGAATCTTCCTGTCAGGATGTAGGTTAAAAATGTAATTGGAAAGAACGTTTGTCTAGAATATAAAACAAGAAAAATGTTTAAAAATTTAAGTCAATACTGTCCAGGATTAAATAGTAAAGTGAGTGTTTATACTCGTCAGAGGAAGAGTGGAAGTGTTATCGTCAGTTAAACAATGGGCCTCGCAGGGTAAGCTGCTCATTTTATTCCCTCTCTTTCTATTTTGTACATTAGCGCCTAAAGGTTGCCGTCCGCTAGCCCACGTTGGATTTTTATATTCTTTACACTATTTAAAATTATACTGCGTTTACCTATCCGCATCGCAAGCATTGGACATCAGCAATGCCGAAAGAAATTCCGGGAGACGGATTAAAATAAGATCCATGCGGATGACGTCATCTGGAATGCTGAGTAGTACACGCACTCCCCACCATTCGCATTCGGAATTACCAGCCTTATTATTTCTATTTAGTTTAGAGATAGTCAGTACAGTTCACTGTTGGGAACAGTTCAGTGATTTGGTTCACGGAACTGAGCAGTTCATTTATCTTGTTCAGTCTTACGCGAACTACTTCTTGTAGTTTATTCCTCCACCAACTCGCGAACTACTTCTTGTAGTTTATTCCTCCACCAACTCGCGAACTACTTCTTGTAGTTTAATCCTCCACCAGCTCGCGAACTACTACTTGTAGTTTATTCCTCCACCAGCTCGCGAACTACTACTTGTAGTTTATTCCTCCACCAGCTCGCGAACTACTACTTGTAGTTTAATCCTCCACCAGCTCGTGAACTTCTACTTGTAGTTTAGTCCTCCACCAGCTCGTGAACTACTACTTGTAGTTTATTCCTCCACCAGCTCGCGAACTACTTCTTATAGTTTAGTCCTCCACCAGCTCGCGAAATACTCATGGTAGTTTATTCCTCCACCAGCTTGGTTTATTCCTCCACCCTAACGACCACCCGTTTCAATGATGTCTTTGTGGGGTGCAGCTATAGTATTTGTCTCTAGTAGTCTATATCCTAACGACCACCCGTACTACTAATGTAGTCATAGATATTAGGACATACTAAAGGCGACACCATAGAACTGAAGGGTAGATGTTGGTAACAGCCTCCTTCGGATGCAGGGGACGCAGTATAATTAATAAATCCTATTCGTGCGGTCCATCCGATACGAGCTATGAACGCTTATTTTAGTAGTGGTATTGTTTGGAGTGCTGTGCCAAGTTAAGGTGGAACCCGCTTCGCAAATTAGCTTCGATTCCCCCCAAGTAGGTGACGCCGTTTAGGTATAAACAAGTCTTAGCGGCCATCCGCACTTTTCTAATGTTTACACTAATAGGGTAGGGATAGGGAAGGTGGGATTTAAAATAAGAGTACCAGCATTTGTGAAGAGGAAGAATTGGGAAAACCCATACTGGTGGACACGTGGATTGAATGTTTGTCTAGTTTTCCAGTGGTGAGGAAGTTGGGATCAATATCCCGGGCGGATATATTAAGGGTGTTTTTCCCTCCTAAATATAGTTTCCCACTCTCCCTCCATACAAATTCTGGTAAATTTCCTATAAACTCTACTTCCCAAACCCATTAATGTAATTAAATGTCTACAGCTCGAAAAAAGTGAGAGAACCATTTAGGAAAAACTAGCCCTCAGTAGATCAATCCGGAATTCAAACCCTGATATATTCTTCATCGGCAAACCAGACAAGAGAAGACTGACGCCTTTGTCGGTTCATTGGGCTCGTGGTCAGGAGGTCACATGTTCCAGTGACCCGAGGCTGGTTGATGTCTGAAGGAGAAAGCAGTCACAACCAAAGTGAAATACGCGCCACGTAATCAGGGGTGGACATGTTATTGCAAAAGGTACGTGCAACATTCTTAGCACGTAGCTGAACACCGAGTGAGGGTACTGGGTTTGATCATCCCTGACGATGTCCTCCTGAGATTGAGGAGTTCGGTAATACGCTTGGAGGATACACTAAGGAAGCGGGACATGAAGTATGGAAGATTCTAGGAGGATATGGACATGGTTCCGAACTGGGCTGCGGGTTGTATCGTTAAACTGGAACATACGTGCCATAAAATAACGCTATAATGAGACATTGGAGTTATTTAACTAGTTTTGCACATTATCTAGGAGATCATCAGGGGTTTTTATCTCGGAGACAATCAGGGATTTTTTTTTATCTCGGAGACAATCAGGTATTCATAGATTGGAGACACTCAGGTGTAGCATCTTATCATAGCTAAAACGTTGAATTTCTAAAAGACAATAACAAATTACTGAAATAATATTCAATCAAATAATTAAATAATGTGATACTATTCGAGACTCACCATGTGCCATTTCAATGTGTTCATTCCTGACTATCTACCACGTCCACCAACCCATGATTGTGTAGGCCTACATGTGATCACGACCTAATGCGCGAGTTAACTGACCACTGAGTTGATACTGGGGCCGCTTTGAATGACGTATGGCGCTTCCGGGGCTGAAATGTTCCACGTCCATTTAGATAATCTAAGATGCCTGTTCTATATTTTTCTACCACCGTCTCGTCACATATTCCCCTTCCAACAACTACCCCTCTTTTTTCTTGTTTCTGTCTAGTATGTAACCCCTACCTCTCCCCTCTCTGAGGAAATATAACAAATAAATACCACCAGGAGATCGAAGAAAACTTCACTCTTGGTAGGGTATTTGTCATAGACACTTCTACTTCCTTTTAAAAATGTAAGATCACAAAATTATTTTTCGGCATTTGTAATTCTAAATTCCATTTCGGCTTTAAACTTTAAATATACAAAAGGAACCTCGTGGTATTGATTTCTGAGTTATGAAGTATTGATCTTTTAAAAATATTTATGGTAAAATAATAGAATGTCTTTATGATACATATATTTTGGCTTAAATCATTCAGTATTCGTTATTTACAGATTTTGAACTAAAATTGTTTTAGATAATTTCATTGTCCTTTTTACCAAGGAAATGTGACATAAAAATAATCTCCAATCCTTACGACTAGTAAATGTTGAGTTTAATAACTGATGTTAGTAGAAGTTTTCTAGAATTATGATGTTTATGTTATGTGTTGAAAGTCCCTTTAGAAGAAAAAGGACCAAACTGTTAAGATTTATTAAAGTCCTTATGACTTACAACGTATTTGATTCAAAGTTCTTGGAACTTAGGGAATTTGCCTTAAATGATTTAAGGTCCTGTTCACTAATTGAAACGTGGCGTATATATTTAACGTTCTTATAACTAAGAAAGCTATTGTTGAACGACCATATTAATTGTTGTAAAATTTTCTTTTTAGTTTCCGTAAACACATGTTTACGATTGTTGGAAGTCCTTCTGACTTGGAATAGGGAAAATGTTAATGTTAACAGAAGTCCATCAGACTTGGGAACTTAGAAATATTTTGATAATATTGGTTGTTAGGTCTTAGTTATTGTCTTTTCCCTTTTAATAAAGTAATGAATTGGCCACTATTGTTGGCCAACGAAGTTAATATTGTTACTTCACGTTTCGAGTTGTTTTACAAATCTATACTCATAAATTTATTTATATATACATACATTTAGCATACTTTATCATATTACCCTTTGTTACTGCTTTTGCTTTATAATAAATAAATCATATTTATCTGTCAATGTCAATCTTGTCAGATTTAGTTTCTTTCCAATTAAATTTGCCAAATACTTCCTGGAAATATAGTTGTGTTCCCTGGTTAATGCTTTATAGATTTATCCTTTTCTGAACTACGGCAATGATGCAGATGGGATGGCATGGAAACATGGGTGAATATATTATTTTATAATATATTCAAAAGTCATTGTCCTGTCAGGCCACTCTGTATTTCATTCACATTTTCTTTATGTGCAATTTAGTATTTTTGTATGCCTCCTTTTGATCCTGGGTTGTAAAAAGGAGCTACACAGGTTTGGGTTTTTTTTAGCTCGGAGACAATCAGGGACTTTTATCTTTGAGAAAACCAGGTTTTTTATCTCTAAGACAATCAGGGGGTTTTATCTTGGAGATAACCAGGTTTTTTTTATCTCGGAGGCAACCAGGGGGTTTTATCTTGGAGACAATCATGGCTTTTTTTTTATCTTGGAGACAATCAGGGTATTTTTTTATCTCGGAGATAATCAGGGTGTTTTTATCTTGAAGACAATCCATGGTTGCTATGTCGGAGACAATCCATGGTTGCTATGTCGGAGACAATCCTTGGTTTTTTATCTCGGAGACAATCAGGATGTTTTTTTACCTTTGAGACAATCCTTGGTTTTTTATCTTGGAAACAATCAGGGGATTTTATCTTGGAGACAATCAGGGTGTTTTTTATCTTGGAGACAATCCTTGATTTTTTATCTTGGAGACAATCCATGGTTGTTATGTCGGAGACAATCAGTGGTTTTTCCTTGCCTGGAGAAGTTATTCGCTACCAACATTGCAAACTTATATAATATCCTTAAAAAAGTGATTTTCCGCCACATTGAAGCGACTCAGCTCCGAACTAAATAGAACATTTTATTTATCTTGGAGGATTAAGAAAGAGAGAAGAAGGTTGGAAACAAATTATGTCCCACCCACTTATATTTGGTGGGCTTGTTGCTCAAGCCACTGGAATACATCGGGAGACTTCTGTAAGTCCCCCAAACCCTGGCAACAAAATGTGGGCCTGTAAGACGCAATCCGCTTTCACAGGCTTACACAGGGAGAACAAAAGGAGCAATGGTTAAATTTAAAATAAATTATAGAGAAGATATTTTTTAAATAGTTTTTTGAGAGAGGGAAATTATAAATATAATATTGATCAGTTCTGAAATATGCTCGAGTGTATTCTGTTCTTTTCCGACTGCGTCTGTGCACTTTGATCATGCCATAGTTGTGAGATATTAATTATCAAATGTGGAGAACAAATGGAGGGGGTGAAGGGGCCGATTAAAATTTAATCAGAGGGTCTTCCCCAAAAGTGAGCAATGGAAAACTTCCAAGGGAGAGACTTATCTTGAGGCAATGTGATTTAACCACTGGCATAGATAAGATTGGACATAGGAAGTGATGGGCACAATCGAGTAATTCTAGGAATAGAGTAATGACTCGATTTTCTTTAAAAAGAATCGAGTAATTGAGTAAAATTACTCGAGTAATTTTTAGCGAATCATCGATTCGAATCGTCCCGTGGCAATCGGTAGGGCCCCATTACTCGGGAGTCTTGCAATGGAATTCGATACTAATAACATGTCAGTAATCTTTTCCTGTAGGAAGCAGTCGACAGTGACCTCCACCCCCTTATTTTCATGTTTCACTTTACATGTACAGTCAATATGAAAGTATGCGTTTTAAGAAGTATCTCACAAAAAAAATAGAGAAAAAATTGTTTTGTGCTCTCTTTAGTAAAAAAAAACTTTTCTTTTTACATTCATGTTAAATAAACTGACATTAATTTTACCTTTTTAAAAGTGAGAATAGTTTTTATTTTTTTCTCTTTTGTAACTTATTCTAATTAGTTTATATTTATAAATAATCATATTTTATTAAGGAAAAATTATAATCAATAAATTAAGAAAGACTATAATTAGTTTCGTTATATGCGACTGTGGAAATAAGACTGCCGAGGTGCCGAGTAAAAAAATTGAGTAACATTCATTGAGTACTTTTAAAAAGAATCAGAAATGTGATACGCTTAGTTAGTATGCTTTTCGATTGTGTACTTTACATATGCTAGTATTTTGTATTGAAAATACATATGCAATATTCAAACCATAAAAGGTCACTTTTGCGTAGCAGCAGAAACCATTGGTGAAAATTGAGCTCTAAGGAATATGTCTTTTATATGGAAATAGCGCGGTAAGCAACCCAGCCAATAAGTCCATCCTTACTTAGCTGGTAGGAAAAGATAAAATAAGAGAATAACAAGGACCGAGTAAAGTTACTCGAATAATCCTGGAAGAATCGAGTACTCCCGATTACACAACACAATCGAGTTACTCGATTATTTTTATTCGATTGTGCTCATCACTAGACATAGGGTTAGACAAAATGTAAACAAGGTTCTTTAGACTTAGAGTCAGTCTCCCTGGCCAGACATCATGTAACCATGGTCATCTAGACCTGTAGTCAGTCTCCCTGACCAGACAGGATGTAACCAGGTATTCTAGACCTCTAGTCAGTCTCCCTGGCCAGACATCATGTAACCATGGTCATCTAGACCTGTAGTCAGTCTCCCTGGCCAGACATCATGTAACCATGGTCATCTAGACCTGTAGTCAGTCTCCCTGACCAGACAGGATGTAACCAGGTACTCTAGACCTGTAGTCAGTCTCCCTGACCAGACAGGATGTAACCAGGTACTCTAGACCTGTAGCCAGTCTCCCTGACCAGACAGGATGTAACCAGGTACTCTAGACCTGTAGTTAGTCTCACCGGCCAGACATCATGTAACTGTAGCGAGTGAGACCATGCTTGGGCCAGCCCTGAACAGTCACCAGGCTTGGGCCACCCCTATTAGTAAGGGGGTGGGGGACATTCCAACGGGCCGAGTGTAGGCAGGTGTGACAAAAGACAGTCGGGCGACGGGACTCAGAGTGGTAAGACTAAAGAGCGTGTGTTGACACTGTGATGGACTTGTGAGACCAATTCAAGACATGTATATTAATAAGACTATTAATAAGTACCAGTTCATTGTAAGATTGTAGTTTAGAGTTAAGAATAGCAAGTAAGAACCGTAACAGTGGTGGCAGTGGTGGGATAGTACGTATTACACTTATTTTGTTATATTAAACTACAATGGCTAGCGCTATATTATTGCCCCGAACATTTGACGGTCAAAGTGATGTGTCGGAGTGGATAGCACATTTTGAGTTAGTGGCTACAGTGAACAATTGGTCGGATGACGCAACTAAATGCGCGTATCTCGCGGCAAGTTTGGCCGGTAAAGCGTTACAGTCGTATCTTGTTTTGGGCCAAGAAGAACAAAAACAATATTCCAAAGTTAAAAATGGATTAAAACAAGCTCTGGCCCCGGGGCAAGGAGACGAACTTTTTAAAGCCATGTTTCATAACCGACGTCATGCACCCGCAGAACCACTCCCGTCGCTTGGGCTGGATTTACGCCGACTTTCCGCTAAAGCTTTCCCAAATTTAGATGCGGCTGTGAGAGATGTTCTCGCCAAGGATCAATTTATAGAGGCGTTAAATGACCCGCAATTGCGTTTATTTGTGCGAAAGTCTAGACCTAAAACGCTTGATGAAGCTATGACTGTTGCTGTAGAAACAGAATCTACCCTCGAAGTGGAACGTTCGAGGACGCTACCAACCCACACCAATGGTAATGAGACGCCCACCAACCATCCGGGCATGGTGGCGGGTCTTACACTGCAAGATATGGGCAAGCTGCTTCAGGAACAACAAAAGACGCTTCAGGCCATGACAACAGCGATGCAGGAATTATCAACAACACTTTCTGCATCACGGGAGCGGGGTGACCGACGCCCATTACAATCATCATCGGGTCGATCAATTAGATGTTGGGCGTGTGGTGAAAACGGACACCGACGGGCACAGTGCCCTCAGGGAAACGGCCAGCGGCCAGTGTGAACGAGTTCATGCTGGCCGGGACTTCATACGGAACCGCGAAACGCGCGACGGCCGAGGAGGCTTCACACGGAACCGCGAAACGCGCACCGAATGGGGAGGCATCACACGGGACCACGAAACGCGCGACGGCCGAGGAGGCTTCACACGGAACCGCGAAACGCGCACCGAATGGGGAGGCTTCACACGGGACCGCGAAACGCGCGACGGCCGAGGAGGCTTCACACGGAACCGCGAAACGCGCGCCGAATGGGGAGGCTTCACACGGGACCGCGAAACGCGCGACGGCCAAGGAGGCTTCACACGGAACCGCGAAACGCGTGCCGAACGGGGAGGCTTCACACGGAACCGCGAAACGCGCGCCGAATGGGGAGGCTTCACAAGAGACCGGTAAACGCATACCACCCGAGGAGGATATACCCAGGATCACGGAAAGCCGGCTGGCTGAGAAGCATTCACATGGGGATGGTAGCTGTGAGGTACGTTCACACGTGCGTGAGGGGCGCGAGATTGGTTCTGCATCCCCACATATCAGCGCGGACCGCGAGGATATCGACAGGTACCCTGTCACATTTGGGGTATGGAGTGTAGAGTCAGACGGGGCAGTATACGTGAACGGACATGTAGAAGGTTGTGCTGTTCGTATTTTAATTGACACTGGTGCCGCCGTGTCCTTAATACGCAGAGATGTGTGGGAAAGTGTTAAGGGACGGTCTAAAATGTCGGTAGCACCCACATTAGCCTGTATCGTGAACGCGAGTGGAGATCCAATAAATACTGAGGGAGAGGTTGAAATGACTGTGAAGATTGGTGGTACTCAAGTGCTACACAGATTTTTAGTCGTGTGTAATATTACCCAACAGTGCATTCTTGGAGTAGATTTTCTCATAAAAAATCAGGGGGATGTTTTACTCTCTAGCTCAGAGCTAAGGCTTGGTGACTCAGTGGTAGGGTTAACAACAGTTCCAAAAAAAATAATGTGACTGGAACTAGCGTGTGGAACGTAGCTGTGGACAAAACAATGATAGTGCCATCATATAGTGAGGTGTTCGCACGTGGATCGGTTAATGCAATTCACGATAATGTTACTGGATTGTTAGAGCCTTCGGACAACCTTAGGGAGAAGCACGGAGTTATGGCTGCCCATGTATTGGCATGTATACAGAACAAAGAATTACCAATTAGACTTATTAACCCAGGTCCGTCGCCTATTACATTGCGGGCAGGCACGACAAGAGGCAAGTTCTTTGAAGTACCACAAGAGATGCAAGTTGCAACAATTGGAAAAAGAAACAAGAGTGACGGGCGAGTAGAACATCTTTTTGACTTGACAAAATGCAAACTGGACCAGGAAGAACGCCAAAGACTTTGCAGCTTGCTAAACGAGTTTAGTGATATCTGCTCCAAGGGATCAAATGACCTGGGGAGAACTAATCGTATTTTATCATCACATCGAAACAGGTAGTGCTATTCCTGTCAGGCAGCCACCAAGACGTCTCCCAATACACCGGCGGGGAGAAGCGAGCCGGGTAGTGGAGGACATGATCTCGGATGATATTATACAGCCATCGTCATCTCCATGGAGTTCTCCCATTGTTCTTGTGCAAAAAAAGGATGGAACAACAAGATTTTGCGTGGACTACAGGAAGCTAAACGCAGTAACACAAAAGGATGCTTACCCTCTTCCACGGATCGACGATCTCCTGGACTCACTAGGAGGTGCAACATAGTTCAGTACTCTAGATATGGCATCAGGGTACTGGCAATGTGAAGTGGCTCCTAAGGATCGCCCAAAGACCGCATTTTCAACAGGGGAAGGGGGGCTATATTAATTCAAAGTCCTACCCTACGGTGTGTGTAATGGACCAAGTACTTTCCAACGTCTAATGGACTTAATTTTAGCTGGGTTGCAGTGGAAGTCCACACTGGTTTACCTAGATGACGTAATAGTTTATGGGAAAACATTCGACGAACATTTAATTCGACTTCAAGAAGTATTCTCACGTTTGCGATAAGCAGGGCTCAAACTAAAGCCTTCAAAGTGTCAACTCATGCAGCCTCAAGTCAGTTTCTTGGGACACACCATCTCAGCACGGGGAATTTCAACAGACCCACTGAAGGTGCGTGCTGTTGAGGAGTGGCCGGCACCAAAAGACATAGAGGAACTTCGGGCATTTCTAGGAACTGCTTCATATTACCGTAGGTTCATAAAAAGTTTTGCAACCGTGGCTGCTCCTCTTTACAAGCTTACACAAAAAGGTGAACGGTATACCTGGGATCAAACCTGTGAGACAGCTTTCAAAGATCTAAAGAAACGCCTTACTTCCAGTCCTGTTCTGGCATTTCCTTCACCCGAAGATAGCTTTATTCTAGATACAGATGCAAGCAATATAGGTATAGATGCTGTATTGAGCATTAAATGCGATGGCGAAGAAAATGTAGTAGCCTATATGAGTCGCACATTGACAAAGGCAGAGCGACATTATTGTGTGACAAGAAAGGAAATGTTGGCTTTAGTTGTTGCCACCAGACATTTTCGACACTATCTATATGGCAAGCCATTTATTGTCAGAACAGACCATAGCTCCTTACGCTGGCTTCAATCTTTCAAAGAGCCAGAAGGGCAGGTTGCACGCTGGCTGGAACAACTTGCTGAGCTGGAGTTCACAGTGCAACACCGAAATGGCAAGTCCCATGGGAATGCTGATGGACTATCTCGGCGACCATGCCAACAATGTGGAAGAGACAGTGCGAAGGAAGATGCATTTGAAGCAATGAAAGGAAAGGAAACGCCGAATAATTTCAAGGGAAGTTTAAGTAAAGCAGTGGATGTGAGTTTTCTTGCGATCGACAGCTTCGGATGGTCTCTAGAAGAACTACAGAAGAAACAGGGAGAAGATCCTGTAGTTAAACATGCAGTGCAGTGGTGCAAAGCGGGAGAACAGCCACCCCGAGACACAATCGTGCAAGAAAGTCGTCAGGTGCTAAGACTATGGGAACAATGGGATAGTTTGACTCTAAGGAACGGCTTAGTGTATCGACAGGGGAGGGAGATATTAGTAACAAACGACTTCAGCTACTTCTACCACGAGACCTAAAAAATGAAGTCATGGAGGCACTCCATAGTTCACCAACAGGAGGTCATCTGGGATTTAAGAAAAGTTAGAGAAAGTTCGGGAGCGGTTCTATTGGCCTGGGCATCTGGAAGATGTGAAGGTGTAGTGCAGATCCTGCCATGATTGTGCACGTAGGAAATCCCCAAATATGGCTGGTAGAGCACCACTCATCAATCGTCGACCAGGATACCCATTACAACGGATCTCCGTAGACATCTTGGGCCCACTACCTGAGACCGCCCAAAACAATAAATCCATCCTGGTTGTAGCGGATCATTTCACGAAGTGGACAGAAGCATATGCCATGCCTAACCAGGAAACTGTGACAGTGTCAAGGATAATAATTGAGGAATTCGTGTGTCAATTTGGAGCTCCTGATGAAATACACAGTGACCAAGGGCGTCAATTTGAAGCTAAGATATTTCAAGAAATGTGCTTGTTTCTGGGAATCAGGAAAACGAGGACTACACCATACCATCCCCAATCAGATGGATTAGTCGAAAGGTTTAATCGCACACTTCTAGCCATGTTGAGCCAGTGGGTTAATGAGCGACACAATGACTGGGACAACTTCCTCCCCCAAGTTATGTTAGCCTACAGGTCTAGTCAGCATGAATCAACAGGCTACACACCATTCTATCTCATGTTCGGGCGAGATGTACGACTACCAGTCGATGTGGCATTCGGTCACCCGGAAAAAGTGTTTTTGAATGAAACCCTATTTGTGCAAGACATGCGAAGCCGTTTCGAGTTGGCGTATGAAAGAGTCCGAGAAAAACTGGGAAACTGCCAACACGTACAGAAGACTCTCTATGATCGACGATGTTCAGGTTCCCCTTATGAGGAAGGGCATCGAGTGTGGCTACTTAGCAGTGCCGTTAAACGTGGATGCACACCGAAAATACACCGTCCATGGGAAGGGCCATACGTGATAATAAAACGAGTTTCCGATGTCACGTATCGTGTCAAGAAAGGCCAAAAGCGCTTAGTTGTCCATTTCAATAGGCTCAAATTGTATCAGGCTCTAAACACCGAAGATGAGAACAAAGAAGCCCCTAAGGTTGTAGGAGAACCTGAAAAACGGGAGGAGGGAAAGATACCGGCAAACCAGCTGCCACGTGAGGGGCAAAACACCCACTCTCTCCAACAAGAGCACCTCTAGGTAAAACTGGTACCAGCAGGACTAAGGGAGCAGCTTCAACAAACACGAATGTGCGAGCAGGAGACGGAGTCCGAACGGCGCTACCCAAAACGAGACTCACGTGTACCAGAGCGGTATCCAGCCGGGTATAATTTTGTGGGCACTGGGTCGTGCCCAATTTATGAGGGGGATAGTGTAGCGAGTGAGACCATGCTTGGGCCAGCCCTGAACAGTCACCAGGCTTGGGCCACCCCTATTAGTAAGGGGGTGGGGGACATTCCAACGGGCCGAGTGTAGGCAGGTGTGACAAAAGACAGTCGAGCAACGAGACTGAGAGTGGCAAGACTAAAGAGCGTGTGTTGACACTGTGATGGACTTGTGAGACAAATTCAAGACTTGTATATTAATAAGACTATTAATAAGTACCAGTTCATTGTAATATTGTAGTTTAGAGTTAAGAATAGCAAGTAAGAACCGTAACATAACCATGGTCATCTAGACCTGTAGTCAGTCTCCCTGACCAGACAAGATGTAACCAGGTACTCTAGACCTGTAGTCAGTCTCCCTGACCAGACAGGATGTAACCAGGTACTCTAGACCTGTAGTCAGTCTCACTAACCAGACAGGATGTAACCAGGTACTCTAGACCTGTAGTTAGTCTCCCCGGCCAGACATCATGTAACCATGGTCATCTAGACCTGTAGTCAGTCTCTCTGACCATACAGGATGTAACCAGGTACTCTAGACCTGTAGTTAGTCTCCCCGACCAAACAGGATGTAACCAGGTACTCTAGACCTGTAGTCAGTCTCCCTGACCAGACAAGATGTAACCAGGTACTCTAGACCTCTAGTTAGTCTCCCTGGCCAGACATCATGTAACCATGGTCATCTAGACCTGTAGTCAGTCTCCCTGACCAAACAGGATGTAACCAGGTACTCTAGACCTGTAGTTAGTCTCCCCGGCCAGACATCATGTAACCATGGTCATCTAGACCTGTAGTCAGTCTCCCTGACCAGACAGTATGTAACCAGGTACTCTAGACCTGTAGTTAGTCTCCCCGGCCAGACATCATGTAACCATGGTCATCTAGACCTGTAGTCAGTCTCCCTGACCAGACAGGATGTAACCAGGTACTCTAGACCTGTAGTCAGTCTCCCTGACCAGACAGGATGTAACCAGGTACTCTAGACCTGTAGTCAGTCTCCCTAACCAGACAGGATGTAACCAGGTACTCTAGACCTGTAGTTAGTCTCCCCGGCCAGACATCATGTAACCATGGTCATCTAGACCTGTAGTCAGTCTCCCTGACCAGACAGGATGTAACCAGGTACTCTAGACCTGTAGTCAGTCTCCCTGACCAGACAGGATGTAACCAGGTACTCTAGACCTGTAGTCAGTCTCCCTGACCAGACAGGATGTAACCAGGTACTCTATACCTGTTATCAGTCTCCCTGACCAGACAGGATGTAACCAGGTACTCTATACCTGTAGTCAGTCTCCCTGACCAGACAGGATGTAGCCAGGTACTCTAGACCTGAAGTCAGTCTCCCTGATCAGACAGGATGTAAACAGGGTCCTCTAGACCTGTAGTCAGTCTCATTGACCAAACAGGATGTAACCAGGTACTCTAGACCTGTAGTCAGTCTCCCTTACCAGACATCATGTAACCAGGGTCATCTAGACCTGTAGTCAGTCTCCCTGACCAGACAGGATGTAACCAGGTACTCTAGACCTCTAGTCAGTCTCCCTGGCCAGACATCATGTAACCATGGTCATCTAGACCTGTAGTCAGTCTCCCTGACCAGACAGGATGTAACCAGGTACTCTAGACCTGTAGCCAGTCTCCCTGACCAGACAGGATGTAACCAGGTACTCTAGACCTGTAGTTAGTCTCCCCGGCCAGACATCATGTAACCATGGTCATCTAGACCTGTAGTCAGTCTCCCTGACCAGACAAGATGTAACCAGGTACTCTAGACCTCTAGTCAGTCTTCCTGGCCAGACATCATGTAACCATGGTCATCTAGACCTGTAGTCAGTCTCCCTGACCAGACAGGATGTAACCAGGTACTCTAGACCTGTAGTTAGTCTCCCCGGCCAGGCATCATGTAACCATGGTCATCTAGACCTGTAGTCAGTCTCCCTGACCAGACAGGATGTAACCAGGTACTCTAGACCTGTAGTTAGTCTCCCCGGCCAGACATCATGTAACCATGGTCATCTAGACCTGTAGTCAGTCTCTCTGACCAGACAGGATGTAATCAGGTACTCTATACCTGTAGTCAGTCTTCCTGACCAGACAGGATGTAGCCAGGTACTCTAGACCTGTAGTCAGTCTCCCTGGCCAGACATCATGTAACCATGGTCATCTATACCTGTAGTCAGTCTCCCTGACCAGACAGGATGTAACCAGGTACTCTAGACCTGTAGTTAGTCTCCCCGGCCAGACATCATGTAACCATGGTCATCTAGACCTGTAGTCAGTCTCTCTGACCAGACAGGATGTAACCAGGTACTCTATACCTGTAGTCATTCTCCCTGACCACACAGGATGTAACTAGGTACTCTAGACCTGTAGCCAGTCTCCCTGGCCAGACATCATGTAACCATGGTCATCTAGACCTGTAGTCAGTCTCCCTGACCAGACAGGATGTAACCAGGTACTCTAGACCTGTAGTCAGTCTCCCTGATCAGACAGGATGTAAACAGGGTCCTCTAGACCTGTAGTCAGTCTCATTGACCAAACAGGATGTAACCAGGTACTCTAGACCTGTAGTCAGTTTCCCTGACCAGACATGTAACCATGGTCATCTAGACCTGTAGTCAGTCTCCCTGACCAAACATCATGTAACCATGGTCATCTAGACCTGTAGTCAGTCTCCCTGACCAGACAGGATGTAGCCAGGGTTCTCTAGACCTGTAGTCACTCTCCCTGACCAGACATCATGTAACCATGGTCATCTAGACCTGTAGTCAGTCTCCCTGACCAGACATCATGTAACCATGGTCATCTAGACCTGTAGTCAGTCTCCCTGACCAGACATCATGTAACCATGGTCATCTAGACCTGTAGTCAGTCTCCCTGACCAAACATCATGTAACCATGGTCATCTAGACCTTTAGTCAGTTTCCCTGACCAGACATCATGTAACCATGGTCATCTAGACCTGTAGTCACTCTCCCTGACCAGACATCATGTAACCATAGTCATCTAGACCTGTAGTCAGTCTCCCTGACTAAACATGATGTAACCAGGGACCTGTAGACAGTCTCCCTGACTAGACAGGATGTAGCCAGGGTCCTCTAGACCTGTAGTCAGTCTCACTAACCACTCAGCTACGAAAATATTCTTCATCTTTATAAAAAGCAGTTTAGTTCCCCCTTCCCACGTGTCAACCCTCTCTGAGCTTGTGACGTGCACACACAGAGTTTGTAATTATTATCCGGGTTTTTTCCCCCATCCGAGACTGTTCTCATCCATCATGAGCTCGTGGGGCAAGTTTTCTCCGAGTGTATCTCTGTCCTTGTCTTTCAGCCTTATATCAACCTCTTTCTCTCTCTTTGTCAGATATCACAACACTCAACGATTGTTCCAGACAACTCTCTACAAACTTTTTGTCGCTCTAAAGAACGAACTTAGTTTTATAAACGTCCACTTCTTGTAAACTTTCTTTTTCCCTGGCAGGTTGGAGTCTTCCTGAGGATGTTGGAAACTTCCTGAGGATGTTGGAAATTTCCTGAGGATGTTGGAAACTTCCTGTGGATGTTGGGAACTTCCTGCGGATGTTGGAATTTTCTTGTGGATCTTAATATATTTATATAGATGCTATAGTCTTCCTGTAGATGTTGATGTCTTCCTTTGGATGCTAGGGACTTCCTGGGGATGCTGGAACCTTCCTGTGGATGTTGATGTTTTCCAATAGATGCTAGAGACTTCCTGGGGATGCTGTAACCTTCCTGTGGATGTTGATATATTCCTATAGATGCTAGAGACTTCATGTGGGTCTTGATGTATTCCTATAAATGCTAAAGTCTTCTTGTGGATGTTTATATATTTCTATAGATGCTAGAGACTTAATGGGGGTCTTGATGTATTTCTATAGATGATATAGTCTTCCTGTAGATGTTGATGTACTTCTATATATGCTAAAGACTTCATGGGGATCTTGATGTATTCCTATAGATGCTAGAGACTTCATGTGGATATTGATGTATTCCTATGGATGCTTAAGCCTTCCTGTGAATGTTAATGTATTCCTATAGATACTAAAGTCTTCCTAGGGATGTTGAAGTATTCCTATGGATGCTAGAGTCTTCCTGAGGATTTTGATATAGTACTATGGATGCTAGAGTCTTCCTGGCGATTTTGATGTATTACTATGAATTCTAAAGTTTTCCTGTTGATATTGAAGTATTCCTTTGGATGTTAAAGACTTCCTGTAGATGCTGTAATCTTCCTGAGGATGTATATATATTCCTATGGAGGTTAGAGTATTCCTGGGGATTTTAATGTATTACTATAGATTATAAAGTTTTCCTGTTGGTATTGAAGTATTCTTTTGGATGCTAGAAATTTCCTGTGGATGCCGTAATCTTCCTGAGGATGTTGGTATATTCCTATGGATGCTAGTGTTTTCCTGGGAAAGTTGATGTATTCCTATAAATGCTAGAGTTTGGTTATGGATGTTGATATATTCATATGGATGAAGAGTCTTCCTGTGGATGTTGTTATATTACTAGAAATGCTAGAGTCTTCCTGCGGGTGTTGGCATTTTCCTGAGGATGTTGGAGTCTTCCCGTGGACGTGGAAACGTTGATCCTGTATTTGCCTCGAAGCAGACTGTACAAAGCTGGTGGTATGAGGTTAAGAGGTTCTGTTGATGAGGGACGCGAGTGTATTCAGGTCACACAAAGAGTAAGATCGAACCCGGTACTCTCAGAGGAATCCTAGGATCATGAGATGGCAGGAAAAGGGGAGGTGAAGGGGCAGATTACAGCGCGTCTTTTGTTCCTCTCTTCCAAGACTAATGCAACCCGTGCTGCCCCAGTTGACACCCGGGGGGGGCTGACGCATGCGCGCAAGGACCTCGGGGAGATTTTATTGCTTAGCTCTGAGATGGGACTGACACGGCGCGAGAATTGGACACGCGGCTAGCACGCCTGACTCTCACCTGAGAGAGTTGTAACCACACCTTGAATCGACGCAGATAACGGAGCCCCACTATTGACAGGGTATGGGAGGATGTCAAGTTTTACAATACGTGGTTTTATTTTTTCACCTAGTCTTACTACCCATTTGGATTACACGTAAATGTATCAATTACGTTAGTGTGTTTGGAATGAGGAAAGTTGGATGTAGATGAATTTCACCTGCATTTTCATGGAGGTAGAGTGGAGAAAGCATTTAAGAAAAACCACCTTCAGTGCGCCTGACTGAGATCGAGCCCCGATATTCCCGTCACCAAAGCGGGTGGCAATAGCAGTTAATATATGTTTCATAACAGTACTGCATTTGAGCTAATAATGACCCGCTTCAGTGGTTGAACGGTCTAAGGCGTCACCCTCGCAATAGACTGGACTGTCGGATGACGGGTAGATTGAGGTTCGAATACCAGTCGGGTGTACTGAGGGTGATATTTCGTAAATGCTTTTCCAATTTCCCTCCCCGTAAATTCGGGTACACTTCCTCTAAATCCAACCTTGATCATTGTAACACATTAGCGTGATTGGTAGATAAGAGTACTATTCTGTCTGGAAAAGGTAGTAAGACACGTGGACAAAGTAAAACCTAGTGTTGGCACTAGAGTGTGTTACCCTGACTTCCGAAGCGTCCAACAACCGGTGGATCTACTTAGACAAACGTATTTAGAAAGTATTTTCCACCCCTTCTCACTCCACCCCCTTTGATCAAAAACTCATCACTTATATAAAATTAATTTTCCCCGTATTTCAATAGTTTTTGACATATTATTGGAAAACACTTTCAAACGCTCACTTGCTAGGCGTGTCCAGTTTTGTTAAAAACAGGTTGTCCCACCCTTAAAAGGGGGTTCTGGACATTACTGGAAGTGGTACGAGCACTCGATTAAATGATGCGCACCTTTTTGGAGACAGGGGGATCTAATGAGTTAGTTTATCATCCTTACATTTTCAGCAACGACTGTACTTATTGGCGCCGAGTAAAGCATTATATTGTACACATCGATCAACTAAATCACAATGAACATTAACAAAGAGTGGATGATTGTTTACCAGCTATATAGCATCATGTAGCATCATGTAGCCTTTACACACTTGATTAACTATTTCACTAACTATTGTAATTTTTTTAATCAACGTGAACATTCTGTAAACAGAAGAATGGACCTTACAAAACAGTTAGCCTAGAGAATTAATAAACAACCAAACATAAATATAGACATAATATTTGTGTAGCAGAACAAACAAACTAAACAAAAACCATTATTATAATTTATAGTTCCTCCTTAAATAGAACCTGGCTCCTCTAGACATATAGTCAATCTCCCTGACCAGACAAGATGGAACCAGGGTCCTCTAGACCTGTAGTCAGTCTCCCTGACTAGACAGGATGTAACCAGCTCTAGACCTGTAGACAGGCTCCTCTAGACCTGTAGACAGTCTCCTTGACCAGACAGGATGTAACCAGGGTCCTTTAGACCTGTAGTCAGTCTCCCTGACAAGACAGGATGTTACCAAGGTCCTCTAGACCTGTAGTCAGTCTCCTTGACTAGACAGGTTGGTCCTCTAGACCTATAGTCAGTCTCCTTGACTAGACAGGATGGTCCTCTAGACCTATAGTCAGTCTCCCTGACCATACAGGATGGAATCAGGGTCCTATAGACATGTAGTCAGTCTCCCTGACCAGACAGGATGTAATCAGGGTCCTATAGATATGTAGTCAGTCCCCCTGACCATACAGGATGTAACCAGGGTCCTCTATACCTGCACTCAGTCTCCCTGACCAGACAGGATGTAACCAGGGTCCTCTAGACCTGTAGACAGTCTCCCCGACCAGACAGGATGGTCCTCTAGACCAGTAGTCAGTCTCCCTGACCGGACAGGGTGGAACCAGGGCCCTCTAGACCTGCACTCAGTCTCCCTGACCAGACAGGATGGAACAAGGGTCCTCTTGACCTGTAGTCAGTCCCCCTGACCAAACAGGATGGTCCTCTAGACCTATAGTCAGTCTCCCTGACCATACAGGATGGAATCAGGGTCCTCTAGACCTGTAGTCAGTCTCCCTGACCAGGCAGGATGTAACCAGGGCCCTCTAGACCTGCACTCAGTCTCCCTGACCAGACAGGGTGGAACCAGGGCTCTCTATACCTGTAGTCAGTCTCCCTGACCAGACAGGATGGAACAAGGGTCCTCTTGACCTGTAGTCAGTCCCCCTGACCAAACAGGATGGTCCTCTAGACCTGTAGTCAGTCTACCTGACCAGGCAGGATGTAACCAGGGCCCTCTAGACCTGTAGTCAGTCTTCCTGACCAGACAGGATGTAACCAGGGCCCTATAGACCTGTAGTCAGTCTCCCTGACCAGAATTGATGAAACCAGGGTCCTCTAGACCTGTAGACAGTCTCCCTGACCACTCAGCCATGGAAGGCAAGGCCTTGACGTCACAGCAGTCACTGGCAGCAACAAAAGCAGAACAAATGGAGTGTAAAACCTGGCTCGTTGTGAATTGGGTGCCATCGATCATATCCCGCCCGTCACGCCTCACTTACCTCAGTGGAGTGGGGTGCCAGACACACTCGTGGTTTTCACATCACTTCGTATCACTCTAATCTGTGTGGAGTGTTGAACTGTTATACTTTGTGTTAACGTAAAGGGCCATATATTATGTACAGTGTATTTCAAACACAACTTTGGTGCATTCTTTGTACTTCTAAAGCTACAATTCTTGACTTAAAGCTATTTTAGTACTGAACAATTAAGTTGGATTACTTTTTACTTTATAAAATAATAAAATAAATTAAAATAGACTGGACTGCCGATAACTAGGAGATCAGGGTTCGAATACATGTTGGGTGTACCGAAGGTGTTTTTTTCTATGTTTTTTCCCCTCTTTACCTACACGCAAATGCGGATTCACTTCATCTAAATACATCCTTCCTCGTCTTTAACACATTAGCATAGTAAGTAGTTTTGTTTTTTTAGCACCGCGTCTTACTACCCGTTTGACTTATTCACATAATATGTACTAGTTAGGATAATGTGTTAAGGATGAGTAGGGCTAGATTTATAATCAATGTACCCACATTTGCTTATAGAGAAGCTAAAACCATTTATGATAAAACCACCCTCAGTACATCCGACAGGATTTCGAGCTCCAATCTCCATGTAACCGGCAGTCAAATCTACTGCGAGATTGATGCCTTGGACGTTCGGCCACCAAAGCGGGTATTTAATTAGTTAATTTAAAAATGTAAACTCTTTGAAGTACTTATAGGTGTTTACGAATGAAGGGGCACTCAACCTAGAACCTCACTGACCTATACAAAATGGCCGTCGGAAGTGAGTGTGGAAGAGGATGACCGGAAACACTGGAGGATCATCAATCTCTCAACACCATCGGGCGACACTAGTTCAAGATCTCTCCGCCGCTGAGCACTTCCTTCGAGGACTATCAATAAAAAGAGCTCGTGTTGGCTTAGGGTCCGCTCGTTGTAAGATTTGACAGAGACAAGTTTATTGTCTGTCGAGTTTTATTCCGGACCGCCATCAATAACTCACTAGGGTCCTCCGCCCCTTCCCCTTCGTGCGGCCATTACCTCGGGTACAGTCACTTCACCTCCTCGCTCATCCAGCGTTTGTCGCACCATCCCCCTTAAGGACATTGCCAATCAAATGCTGAGCTTAGGTTAAATATCGACAAAATCTTTAACAGTGCACGAGTTTGTTGTTTACTGGAATGACCACAAAACTATTTTCTGAGTAGTGAGTGAGTAATGAGGGAATGAATAGTGAGTGAATAACTGATTAGTTAGTGATTGAATTATTACTAAGTAGCTGAGTAGTGAGGGAATGACTGAGTAGTTAGTGAGTGAATTATTAATAAGTGGCTGAGTAGTGAGGGAATGACTGAGTAGTTAGTGAGTGAATTATTAATAAGTGGCTGAGTAGTGAGGGAATGACTGAGTAGTTAGTGAGTGAATTATTAAAAAGTGGCTGAGTAGTGAGGGAATGACTGAGTTGTGAGGGAGTATTGAGTGAGTGAGTGAGTATTGAGTGAGTGAGTAGTGAGTGAATATTTAGTGAGTGTTTAGTGAGTGACTGACTGAGTGAATGATCCAGTGACAATAATCAATTCAATAGCTGTACATATTTTCCCTCTCTGTCATGCTAGAATACCCCTCTAGTAGTTTCTTGAGGGACTGTACCCCTCTCCCCACCCCTCCCACCTGTACTCGTAGAGCGATTGTAAAAACCACACGATCTGTAAAAATGTCTCCTAGAATCCTTCACAGTGGAGCGAAGTGCACTTAGCCGAGTCCTCCTGAAAGGGTGTGAAGTTTTTACCCTTGACCCCCCTGGCGTGTGAAGAGCGGGGGAGTTTTGTGAACGCACCCGGCTGACCCACTCCGTGTTAAGTGCCACGCGCCGGTGAATAATTGAACCCACCCACCTCACCACAAGGGACAAGAGGTGGAGGTGTAGGGGGGCACACACAATCTGATTTCCGGATTCGTCTGTCCCTTCGAATCAAGCAGACCATTGATCGTTCGTTCACCAACGGCTTTCTTTCTTCTCTCATCAGTCCGGGAGGCTGGAGGGGTGTTGTTTGACGAGATGTCTCCTGAGCTCTGTATAGTCTGTGGCTGAATGGTCAGGAAGACTGACTTTTGGTTCTATTATGTCCTGGCCTCGTGACTGAACCAATTTAAGCTACTGACGCCGTGAGATAAATTTAATACTACATGTCATACAGTAGTGTGTTGCGGGGAGTATTATTAACAAATACAGGGGACAAGGTCCATATAAACTCCTGACGCTGCGAGATAGATCTAATATTACATGTCATACAGATGTGTTTTGTGGGGAGTATTACTAACAAATCAGGGGACAAGGTCCATATAAACTCCTGACGCTGCGAAATAGATCTAATATTACATGCCATACAGATATGTGTGTTTGGGAAGTATTATTAACAAATAAGGGGACAAGGTCCATCTAAACTACTGACGCCGTGTGATATATCTAATACTACATGCCATACAGATGTTTGTTGCGTGGTGTATTAATACAAATTACAGGGGACAAGATTTATATAAACTACTGATGCTGTGATCTAGATCTAATACTACATTTCACACTCTTGTGTGATGCGGGTTATCTAGTAGCCTTGTTCAGTGTGTCATTAGACTCTCTTTACACTTGATAAACTTTATCGGGGTTCGATTCTAAGCAGGGTGAGCTGAGGGTTTGATAGCCTAATTTATTTTACCACGTCCTCTCTCCACGCCAATGTTATAGTATTTCTTCCAAACCACCATACTTGTCCTTCCCCCCATAGGTTGAGTCATCAATAGCCCATGTGTTAAACGTAGAATTTTGCGTTTACTGTCCCAATAGCCTCAACAATGAACACGTGGGCCCATGATTTGCCAGTAACGGGGTGGGTCTTGGTTCTAATCCTGGTTGTATGTATAATTTTTTTTACCCAAGTGTTTTTCTACTCTCCCTCTAAGCAAATGCGTGTACACGTTATCCAAATGCTACCATTCTCATTCCTACCTCACTAGCACAATTAAAATGCGGACACACTAGATGGGTAGTAAGACGTGATTTACTTTTATAAAACCTGCTCTGTATTTCCTGGTTGAAATAACCAACCTTGTGTTTAGAAAGTACCCGTAACATGCCTCAACTGAAACAAAGCCTCGCTAAATCAAATTGTATTCAGCCCACCTTTAGTTTTCGTCCTATTTACTTGACCCCGTTTCACTATCCACTCGGTTCGTACGAATATGTATTCATTAGGCTAGTGAATTAGGGATGAGAAGGGTGTAATTCAGAGGAAATGTGCTTACATTTGCTTACATTTGATGGTTAGCCTTCTGGAGAGAAAGGGGGGAACTCAGTAACCCTAACCGGAATTCATAACCCGAGCTCAACATCGATGACAAACCTTATAGTCCCACATTAGCTCATTCAGTAGCTTGTATTACTACTGAGCTAAAGGTCCCAGGTTCTATTCCCGACATTGACGATAAATTAATAATTTGTTAAATGTGCGTTTCCTATTCCATAGTGATAAATCAACCATCTAGGGGCTGGATGTTGTGTCTGTTCTAGATTTAAGTTAGTTTATAAGTAGTGTGCTGATATAATCAGTTGGTTCAGAAAGTGCACGTTTTACTTTTTTTTAAATTTTATTTGAGGTATTTAAGGTTTACTTTCTGAACCAAATTTTTATATCAGCACACGACTTGTAAACTAACTTAAATCTAGAACAGACACAACATCCAGCCCTCCGGACGTTAATACATCAGTGTGAAGTTGTAAATCCCTAATTTAATAATTGATCAAAACAAATTGGACACGTTAGTAATCGAACCAGGGACCCTTAATGCAGTAGACAGACACGATAACAACTGAGCTAAAGTGCCGTCACTGCACGTTAAATACCTCAAATAATAGTAATAATAGTAACTGACTAAATGACCTTTACATTTAGACCACACGCTCACCAATGCAGCGCCCCTCTCCCCGCACCCCAAGTTAGATGGAACGATCCCCACGTGGGGCAGAGCGCGTGCAGTAATCAAGCAGGAGAGCTTGTAACGAGGGGCTACATCCCCTCCTCTCACGTTTTTAACGGTTAGAATTGTTCTCTCTCGGGTTTTCTGGGTGGAGGAAGGGAGGGGAGGGGGGAATTCATTTGCGCAGCTGGGGAGAGAGCGCCTGGTGCCGTGAAGACCCGTGCGCACGCATAGAACGCCTGAACGCCCCTTAATGAAGTTAATAAAACAGCTGCGAACGTTCACTACGAAGTAGGTCGACCTCTTGTTTAACATATTAACAGCAAAAAAAAAACTCATCAGCGATAGCAAATTATAGCTATGAAGAAAAATAAATGATACAATGCACAACAAAAACTTCCTAGCACCTTATCTAAATTATAAGATTTAACTATAGACTGTTACAGAAACACATTATTTGTTCGGTGCATTTTCAACTACCCATTCCCCCAAAATTTGCACTTAACACGGAAAATATTGATTTTTCAAAATATTATTTCAAATAAAGTTTGTTTATGTCCAAGCGTTTTGCAACTTTTCAACGATAAATTATTACTTATCTCAAAGATTAGCGGAAATATGATCAAAATCTGAAACTTCCTCTTATGTTAAGTACCAGCAAAGTATTTCTAAGGGAAAATAATACGCAATATTTTGTTTGTGATGCTTTTCTTTTTTATCACCACGTCTTACTGCCTGTTAAGGTTATACGCATGTGTACTAATTACCCTTGTGATCTAGGATTGAGTAAGAAAGCGTTTTAGAGGTAGTGTAGCCGCATTTGTGTGGAAGGAGAGCGGAAAGCCACCTTCAAAAGTCCCGACTGGGATTTTAACCTTGATCTGCCCGTCTTCAGCAGGCCTGTCCAGCACAAAATGACGCCTTAGACCATTCAGCCATTAAAGCAGGCGTTTGTAATGTTAAACGGGCGCTTGAATACGAATTTTAACCAAAATAGTTAGAACCTATTTTGAGAAAAAAAATTTTTTTCTCTTTTCGCCCTTATGTAAGCTACCCTTAGTTTTAGGGTTGGTTGGACAGTTCCGAAAACCCACCGAAGGAAACTTATTAGAACCCCAGATACCAAGTTTTAGGCTGACCGGTAAAATGGTTTAGGCTCTATCCCCAGTAGCAAATTGCATTGCAAAAAAAACTTTTTTGGGTTAAGGGAATCATGAAACTTCGACAACCATCGAAATCTCGCTTTTTTTTATAATCAAAATAATTATACTTTCTTCCCCCCTAGTGGTCGTGAGCAAGAAAGTCTGGACCCAACTGGAATGCGGTATATCACGTTTCTCTGCCCCTCCCTCTGGAACTATATTTCTCCTCGCAGTGTTTACAGCCGTGATACGTCTCGCGTTTCGTCTGCAAGACGCGCGAGGCCACTGGGAGGTGATTTACGCCCTCCGACTCATTTTTTAGGCAGGCGGCTACGTGGCGGTGTTGTATTTTTTATTACATGTTCCTTATCGCTATTCGTCAGAAATTTTACCAGACATTATTCTTTGGAGAGGAAGGGGAGGGGGGGCGCTAGAGTATTCCGGAGTATTCCGGTAATGTAAGTGTACCGTAGCGTTATGGAAACATTAAAACTAAGTACATACACAAGAAGTAATAATACTATTGCGCATTTGGGCTACATCATTCGTAGCCCAGTTTGTGGAAATATTAGCCAGTACTAATGTACCGTTGCCCAAATGTACCACTAGTACATCCTTTCCGTGGACGCTCATTCCATGTCCTGATGAGATGAGGTGATGGTGAGTATGAGGGTGATAGTATGAAGGTGATAGTGAGTATGATGATTTGGAACCAGTGGAAAAGTCTAACCAAACCCTGGAAGTGCATATAGAATTATCTTAGAAATGGACATATCTGACAGGTAGTATAGTAACTAGAACTACTTTCGCGTGTTCATACGTCAAGCCATGTAATCTGCAGTTTGTCATTTTTGATAGATATTATCATTAAGTATAAAATATTAATAATTATATAGTGAAATGATATCAATTTTGACCGCAAATAAAATATAGGTTTGTATTTAATAGAAGTTACTCCAAATATTCATCCTTTAAAATATGAAGGGGATATATATATATAAAGCGAGAGAGGTAGAGAATGAGAGAGAAAAGGAGAAAGCGGGAAGGAAGGGGAGTCCATCTAGTGTGACCTAACATAACCTAACTTGATACAGTTTTGGGCAGTCTACGTTCTGAATGAATCCATGTTACAGTTCTGGGCAGCCTACGTTACATCTAGTGTGAACCTACCTGGTTACAGTTCTGGGCAGCCTACTTGCCATGCGAGTCCATCTAGTGTGAACCTACCTTGTTACAGTTCTGGGCAGCCTACTTGCTATGCGAGTCCATCTAGTGTGAACCTACCTTGTTACAGTTCTGGGCATCCTACTTGCCATGCGAGTCCATCTAGTGTGAACCTACCTTGTTACAGTTCTGGGCAGCCTACTTGCCATGCGAGTCCATCTAGTGTGAACCTACCTTGTTACAGTTCTGGGCAGCCTACTTGCCATGCGAGTCCATCTAGTGTGAACCTACCTGGTTACAGTTCTGGGCATCCTACTTGCCATGCGAGTCCATCTAGTGTGAACCTACCTTGTTACAGTTCTGGGCAGCCTACGTGCCGTGCGAGTCCCAGTTCAAGGACGCAGTGCAGATGACCCTGGAACAGGTAGACGTCATCCGACGCCTCACCAACAAGTACTCCACCCTGACGCTGTGTGTCTCAGCTGCTGGTCAGTTCCTCCTTGTATCCTTGTAGCTGCTTGTTACATAGACATCAAGAGCGACAGGTCTCTTTGTTTATCTGGTTGTATCTTTAGCTCTTTTTTATCTAGTTGTCTATTTATCCCATTTTGTATCTAGTTGTAAATTTCGCTCTTTGTTTATCTAATGGTATACTTAGCTCATTGTTTATCTAGTTATATCTTGAGCTCTTTGTTTATCTAGTTGTCTCTTTAGCCCGTTGCTTATCTAGTTGTATCTTTAGCTCTTTGTCTAACTAGTTGTCCCTTTAGTCCATTGTTTATCTAGTTGTATTTTTAAGTCTTTGTTTAGCTAGTTGCAGTTTTATCCCTTTGTGTCTCAAGTGTTTATTTAACTCTTTGTTTATATGGTTGTCCATTTAAGCGTTTTTTTTAAAATCTAGTTGTACATTTAGGGATTTGTTTATCTAGTTGTGTTTCGAGTTTTTCTTTAGTTCTTTGTTTATAGTTGTCTTTTTAAGCGTTTTGTTTATCTAACTTTATCTTTAAAGCTTGGTTTATCTATTTGTGTATGTAGATCTTTGTTTATCTTGTTAGTGTATAATCCGAACGGGTAATAATAAGACGCGGTGCTAAGTATTATTTATCTGGTGAATTTAGCGTGTTTTTAATATAGCTGTCAATTTATCTTATTGTTTATCTAGTTCTCTGTTTAGTGCTTTTTAGCTGTTTCTTTAGCTGTTTGTTTAGCTAGCTGTTGATCTAACTCTTTTTGTACCTCGTTATCTCTTAAACTCGTTTATATAGTTTTACCTTTGAATATCTCTTTATATAATTGAATCGTTAGGTAGCTGATTAATTAGCTCTTTGCTTAACTAGTTGTCTCTGCAGATAGTTTTTATATGCTTTCATTAACCTGGTTTCTACTGTAACTACTCGTTCGTTTATCTATCTGTTAGTATTTTTAGATTATTTCCTCTAGCTACTGCTTCTTGGTCTGTCTCTGGAGATATTATCTAGCTATATGTTACTGGATACCGTCAAGTAGTTTGTCCTGTTAGCTCGTCATGTAATGCCCGGTTCTCTGAAACTTCCTGGAAAGTCCAAACTTCTCGGGCTCACTCTGTCCATACTCGAGCAAGATATCTTGGTCGGAACAATCTCCAAGTGGGGTACGTCTATCTATTCACAAATACCGACATAATATTCGGAGATACTAATGAAGGGTAAAAACTCTCCTGTAAAAGAGAGGAATAAAGTTATAAAAGGTAACGGATGCCCCTCCACCCTGTGCTTGTAAGATATTATCTCGTCACGCCTAACGAACGCTCCCGTTTCTCTTATTCATTTCATTCAACAGGGACGCTCCGTGTAAGAATACTGAATAAGTAATGTGGCGATGGGGAGTCAAATGGGGTCTTCTACACGAGGGTTACTAACACGCGAGGTGTTAAACTAATTTGTTTAAAAGATGAATTACTACAGGATTTTAAATATAACAGAACACGTAGTTGTTAAATTGGAAATGAGTGAGGAAGCAGGGAGTAAGCAGGGGGAGGAGATAAATGGTGTAGGTTCCCGATTGAAAATTTGTTTAGGGACTTTTCTGGGACGTGTTCTCCAACTGGGCACTTTAATGGACGTGTTCTCCAACTGGGCACTTTAATGGACGTGTTCTCCAACTGGGCACTTTAAGGGACGTGTTCTCCAACTGGACACTTTAATGGAAGTGTTCTCCAACTGCGCACTTTAATGGAAGTGTTCTCTATCTGGGCACTTTAAGGGAAGTGTTCTCCAACTGGGCACTTTAAGGGACGTGTTTTACAACTAGGTACTTTAAGGAAAGTGTTCTCCAACTGTGCACTTTAATGGAAGTGTTCTCCAACTGGGCACTTTAAGGGAAGTGTTCTCCAACTTAACACTTTAAGAGACGTGTTCTCAAACTGGGCACTTTAAGGGTGGTTTCATATTTTTAAACTGTCTAGCTTTGCTTTGGCTAAACTATATAATTATATATATAAAGAACAGAACAAACAAAACAAAATATAAGAGAAAATAATATAACAGAATAATAATATTAGAGAACAGGGTAAAATATACCAACCAGAGTATACAGAACAGAATATACAAGACATAATATACATTGCAGAATATAAATAACAGAAAAATACATAATATAATAGAATATACAGAACATAACATAACATAATGCACACATTTGGGTGTGATCAAACGCCGTATACACAGCTGGGCTCTCACAATGTTTTAATGTTATTAATAAAACATGGAATCATGTATTCCTTACCTTCACCCTCCAATCTTTGATCTTCGCTCCAGACAAACAATATCCTCAGCGCTGCGAGCTTCGTTTGTCGGAGGATTATAACACAATTAGGTCGCTCTTTGCTTAATCACAAAGCACTCTTAGAATTTGCCACATTAGCGAGGCACCACTGCCTCTTTGAGACGGCTTGAGCTGCCCCTGGCAATATTCAGGAATGTTGTACCGCTATACATCATCGTGCTATTATTGGTGGTCGAACATCAAACATGTGTTTAGATGCGACTAGCCTGTTTGTGTTGGATGTAGTCAATTGTAACATACACAGTGTAGTCAATGGTAACATACACAGTGTAGTCAATGGTAACATACACAGTGCAGTCAGTGTTAACATACATTGTGTAGTCAGTGGTAGCATACACCGTGTAGTCAGTGGTAGCATACACAGTGTAGTCAATGGTAACATACACAGTGTAGTCAATGGTAACATACACAGTGTAGTCAATGGTAACATACACAGTGTAGTCAATGGTAACATACACAGTGTAGTCATTGGTAACATACACAGTGTAGTCATTGTTAACATACACAGTGCAGTCAATGGTAACATACACAGTGTAGTCAATGGTAACATACACAGTGTAGTCATTGGTAACATACACAGTGTAGTCAATGGTAACATACACAGTGTAGTCAATTGTAACATACACAGTGTAGTCAATGGTAACATACACAGTGTAGTCATTGGTAACATACACAGTGTAGTCATTGTTAACATACACAGTGCAGTCAGTGTTAACATACATTGTGTAGTCAGTGGTAGCATACACAGTGTAGTCAATGGTAACATACACAGTGTAGTCAATGGTAACATACACAGTGTAGTCAATGGTAACATACACAGTGTAGTCAATTGTAACATACACAGTGTAGTCAATGGTAACATACACAGTGTAGTCATTGGTAACATACACAGTGTAGTCATTGTTAACATACACAGTGCAGTCAGTGTTAACATACATTGTGTAGTCAGTGGTAGCATACACCGTGTAGTCAATGGTAGCATACACAGTATAGTCAATGGTGACATACACAGTGCAGTCACTGGTAACATACATTGTGTAGTCAGTGGTAACATACACAGTGCAGTCACTGGTAACATACATTGTGTAGTCAGTGGTAACATACACAGTGCAGTCAGTGGTAACATACACAGTGTAGTCAGTGGCAGCATACACAGTGCAGTCATTTGTAGCATCCATTGTGTAGCCAGTGGCAACATACACAGTGCAGTCAGTGGTAGCACACATTGTGTAGTCAGTGGTAGCATACACAGTGTAGTCAGTGGTAGCATACACAGTGCAGTCAGTGGTAACATACCTTGTGCAGTCAGTAGTAACATAAACAGTGCAGTCAGTGGTAACATACATAGTGTAGTCAGTGTTAGCATAAACAGTGCAGTCAGTGGTAACATACATTGTGTAGTCAGTGGTAACATACATAGTCAGTGGTAACTTAAACAGTGTAGCCGATGGTAACATACATAGTATAGTCAGTGGTAACATACACAGTGTAGTCAGTGGTAACATACATAGTGTAGTCTGTGGTAACTTAAACAGTGTAGTCGATGGTAACATACATAGTATAGTCAGTGGTAACATACCCAGTGTAGTCAGTGGTAGCATACCCAATAGTCAGTGGTAAGATACACAGTGTAGTCAGTGGTAACATACACAATATAGTCAATGGTAGCACACAGTATATTCAGTAGTAACATACAAAGTGCAACATGTTTGACTACGAAGCAATCTTCCACTCTCACGTGACAATTAAGTAAACTGTCTCATGCTTTTTTTGTGTTTCAGATATACTGTCAGCGCACGCCAGTCAGCAGATGTGTTCGCTGATTGGAGTGGAGGGCGGCCATTCTCTGGCAAGCAGTCTCCCCGTGCTGAGGACCCTCTACAATGTCGGAGTTCGATACCTGACTCTTACTTCCACCTGCAACACGCCTTGGTGAGCATGTAATCGTGAACCCCTACCAAATACACCGACCAGGCTCTCAACATAGGCTCAGGGAAAAGTCTGTGTAATATACATTACATTGGCTATCAATATACGAATACAATAAAGTCCCTGCAATATATATTATACTGGTTATCAATATACGAACACAAGAAAGTCCCTGCAGTATATATTATACTGGTTATCAATATACGAACACAAGAAAGTCCCTGCAGTATATATTATACTGGTTATCAATATACGAACACAAGAAAGTCCCTGCAGTATATATTATACTGGTTATCAATATACGAACACAAGAAAGTCCCTGCAGTATATATTATACTGGGTGTCAGCACATGAACACGAGAAAGTTTGTGCAGTATATATTGTAGTGGGTGTCAGCACATGAACATGAGAAAGTCTGTGCAATATATTTTGTATTTACTACTAACATATAAACGTGAGCCAGTTTGTTCAAATTAGTTCACCTGTATTTATTTAGGTTAAATTAATCAAAATGCTATACACACCCCATATATTCACTGCAAATAAATTTTAAATAGTAATCTCATTTTATAATCAAATTAGTCTGTGTATTTCACTATTTCATTTTTCATCTGGTTGCAAATATGAGAATATTTGCAAGCCCGGGGTCGAGAATGAGCTTGTGAAATATGAACGAAGCTATGACGTAGACCAGACCCAAAGTTCACACTTTTATCACGGAACAACTCATCCGCCATGCACCATGACCGATGAATGTTGCAAAGTTCAAACCGGAAGTGAATCCCTTGACACGCGGGGACGTGACAGATGAAAACGTATACATGGTACTGAAAATTAATTACCTTCACAGTCGCAAACAAATATAATACTAACTTTTTATAATAGCTCGTTTGTTTGTTTTCAGCTCAACCTATCTCCTTTTTTTTTTCTCTTAGTTAAATGGCCCTTTTTTTAGTACTCTAGTTATACCCAAGCTTATGAATTATCTAGAGGTGACGCATGTAATATTACTTTTCATGGCAGGTTTTCAGATCCATTTAACTGTGACGTAGACAATTACTCGCTCAACATGGTAAATAGCCCTAATTTAATCCTTCAATCGTATTTTGACATCTGAAGTATATGTACAATTTTACACTAACCTTAATTTGGGCACATATATTCCTAAATTATTGCTCTACGTGATGGTGTAAATAAAATAAAAATATATCAAGGCACATCCTACTTATATATAAAAGTGGGTTTTTGACTGTTATTCTTTCACGCAAAAACTTTTCCCCCGATTGTTATGAAATTTCGCATGGATATAACTCAGAAATCCACTTTACATGTAAAATAATTAAAATTTACGCCCGTATTTTTTTTTTCAAAGTGGCGGTTGAAGAATACTACTTTTGGATTTTACTTACCCTCAGTTTTTGTTAGTTGGATTTTAATTTTATCAAATTTAAAAGGTTCCTAGTTGTAGATTAGAGACTACGGACATCTTTAAAGAAAATGGTGGCTATAGAACACCACTTTTTAGTCCGTTCAGAGCTCTAACTCCTGAACAATGGTAAGCCGAGTCATATCTCAGCCAGTAATAATAATATCTTTATCTAAAGATAATCAAGAGACGAAGTCTGGTCGTGTTACGAATCACAGCCCATGAAAAACACGTGTACCTAGCCAGTATAAAGCATATCGATATACAATCAAAACATTAATTTAAATATCGTTCTTTTTTTTTCAAATATATCTGATAAAGACAGAGACAAATCAATTAAAAGATAATCAATACGTTTAACCAATAAATAAATTTCATTTAACTATAAAATTAGCATATAATTCGAACAGGTAGTAAGACGTGGTGCTAAATAAATAAATAACCATAAAATTAAATAACTGGCATTCTATGTGTTTGTTCAGGTGCTTAGACTTGCAGCAGATTTATAGCCCATTTCCTTGGTTTCTAAACAATTAATACCCCCATGCCTTTTTTTTTATCTCTTTTTTCGCGTTTCGGAATCAGGCGGGGAAAAAAATTGTCAGCTTCAGAGTACGAACTAAGGAACTATAATTGCTTCAAATTGGTTTCACCCGCTTCGTTGGCCACGTGGTCTAACGCGCTACTTTCGCAATAGACTAGTTTGCCAATGACGGGAAGATCAAGGTTCAAATCTCAGTCGGATGTAATAATGGTGGTTTTTTCCACTCTCCTTCCACGCCAATGCGGGTAGACTTTCTCTAAAAATAACCTTACCTAATCCCTTAAACCATCAGCGTAATTTAGTACATAGGCGTATAGCCCGACGTGGTGCTAAAAACAAACATGGTGTCCATACAGAAACCCTCGTTAGCAACGAACTTCAAGCTAATAAGGAACCTACAAATAATACAGGCTTAAAGTAACGTTGGAGGTTTGATGTAAATATCATGCGTGGTCCAAGACTACAGAGCTTCTAACTGGAACTCGCCATATTACAGAAATGTGTCCTGCCTCACAGTGAGTGTTGCTGGAGTTTGGGTAGGCAAAGGGTTTTTATTTCAAGATATTTACAAACACTTTCTGATCCTTCTGTTCTTTTGGTGTTCTCAGGGCTGACTGCTCCAATGAGGACAACTCCGGACGTAAACCGGAACACAACGGACTAACCAGTTTCGGTAAGGTCAGTAAACAATCTTTGTTTAACTTAGGTCAGTAAACAATCTTTGCGGTTACTTTAGATCAGTAAACAGTCTTTGTTGTTAACTTATGTCAGTAAACAATCTTTGTTATTAACTTAGGTCAGTAAACAATCTTCGTTGTTAAATTAGGTCAGTAAACAATATTTGCTGTTAACTTAGATCAGTAAACAATCTTTGTTGTTAATTTAAGTCAGTAAACAATACTGACTGTTAACTTAGTTCAGTAAAAAATATGTGTTGTTAACTTAGGTCAATAAACAATCTTTGTTGTTAACTTAGATAAGTAAAAAATCTTTGTTGTTAACATTAGATCACAGTAAACAATATTTGTTGTTAATTGATGTCAGTAAATAATATTTGTTGTTAATTTGGGTCACTAAACAATTTTTGTTGTTAATTTAAGTCAGTAAACAATCTTTGTTGTTAATATAACTAAGTTTAGGGCATAATTGAGGACTTGTATTGTGTTGCACAATGTGGTGAAGGACGTGTTTTGTGTTACAGAGTGTGGTGAAGGACGTGTTTTGTGTTACAGAGTGTGGTGAAAGACGTGTATTGTGTTACAGAGTGTGGTGAAAGACGTATATTGTGTTACAGAGTGTGGTGAAGGATGTGTATTGTGTTACAGAGTGTGGTGAAGGACGTGTATTGTGTTACAGAGTGTGGTGAAGGACGTGTATTGTGTTACATAGTGGGGTGAAGGACGTGTATTGTGTTACAGAGTGTGGTGAAGGACGTGTATTGTGTTACAGAGTGTGGTGAAGGAGATGAACAGGCTTGGGATGATGGTGGATCTGTCCCACGTCTCTGTCAAGACAATGAAGGATGCTCTGAAAGTGTCCAAGGCCCCTGTCATATTCTCCCACTCCTCCGCTAGAGCGCTCTGCAATGACACCAGGAACGTGCCAGACCACGTCCTGAGGCTATTGGTGAGTCATTGATAGTGTGCAAGCTATCAATTGTGTGTCACTGTCCTAGAACAGTTTTGTCAGGAGTGTCACTATCCTAGCACAGTACCGTAAGAAGTGTCATTGTCCTAGTACAGTCGTGTCAGGAGTGTCACAGTCCTAGTACAGTCTTGTCAAGAGTTTCAATATCCTAGCACAGTAATGTAAGAAGTGTCACTGTCCTAGTAAGTCCTGTCAGGAGTGTCACTGTCCTAGTACAGTCTTGTCAAGGATTTCACTGTACTAGTACAGTCCTCTTAGGAGTATCACTGCCTAGTACAGTCCTGTCAGGAATATCACTGTCCTAGTACAATCCTATCAGGATTGTCACTGTCCTAGTCCTGTCAGGAGTATCACTGCTGTTCTATTACAGTTATGTCAGGAGTATTACTATCTTGGTACAGTTTTTCAGGAGTGTCACTGTCCTTGTACAGTTCCATCAGGAGTGTCACTGTCCTAATACAGTCCTATCAGGAGTGTCACTGTCCTAGTCCTGTCAGGAGTGTCATTGTACTAGTACAGTCCTGTCAGGAGTATCATTGTACTAGTACAGTCCTGTCAGGAGTGTCACTGTCCTAGTACAGTCCTATCAGGAGTGTCACTGTCCTAGTACAGTCCTGTCAGGAGTGTCACTGTCCTAGTACAGTCCTGTCAGGAGTGTCACTGTACTAGTACAGTACTGTCAGGAGTGTCACTGTACTAGTACAGTCCTGTGTGTTCCAGGCAGTGAATGGTGGTCTTGTCATGGTCAACTTTTACTCCCACTTCCTGACCTGCAAGGACGCGTCTACTGTGGGAGATGCTGTAGGTGAGTGTGTCGGGGTCTCGTGGAGCATCCAGACTGGTGTGTGTGTGTGGTGTGTGTGTGTGTGTGTGTGTGTGTGTGTGTGTGTGTGTGTGTGTGTGTGTGTGTGTCAAGCTCACTAACCGTGTTCTATTTGCCCGCAGCTCACATCGAGCACATCAAGAAGGTTGCCGGAGTGGACCACGTGGGTTTGGGAGCGGGATATGACGGCATCAACTAGTGAGTACAGGGTTACCCTGGGACAACGGATGATATGGACTGCCGCAACTACTTTCAACTGAAATAAAACTAGCCATTCAATCCTAAACGAATGTTTTCATTACATTTTAGTCAAAAGTTCCCGTGAGTGAATCTGAACGTGCCCAGAATACATTATTTGTGAACATATACGAGGGCATTAAATGCAAAATTGTCTCGTTTGTTGTTCATTGGGGTATTTTGTAATAATAATAATAATAATAATAATAATAATAATAATAATAATAATAATAATAATAATAATAATAAAAATAATAATAATATAATAGCACCGCGTCTTATTACCCGTTCGGATTATACGCTTAATTTATACGCTTAATAAAGTACAGTACATTTATAAACATATTAAAATAAAATAAATGAGGAAAGTAGAATTAATGAAGGAGAGAGAGAGAGAGAGAAAGAAAGAAGAGAAAAAACAAAAAGAAACTTTAAAGACACAATCATTCCACACACACACACATTCACAAGTCATTATAATATGCATAATATATCTAAACATAATGGAGATAGCAAATAGTTTAAAAAGAAAACATTGGTTATAGTATTTAATAATTATATAGATTAAATACATTTTATATAATAATAATAATTATTATTAATATTTTACTTTACTGTATCCCTAAATTTCCCCTCACATCTAAAAGCTATTCTCTACTCGCAGACATTGAGCAAAAGCATGCTGAAAGGATCTTATATTGGTAGCAGTTTTAATATTTGTATCAAGAGCATTCCAGAAACGAGTTCCTAGCAACAGTAAAAGAGAGAAAATAGAAGTCAGAGTTGTGAAGAAGGATGGAGAGTGTGTGGGTGTCACGTGAGCAGGTACATCAAGTAGGACTAGATGTGAGGAGATGTATTGAGGATAGCCCGTTAGCAATATTCTATTTGTTTTATAAACAATCTCTTAAGCCAAACTTTAAATGATTTGCATATTTAATACTGACTTTTACTAGCGTTGTAATCTACACGAGTATGAGGGAAGGATATTTTAACAAATTCAAATATATAAAAATAATATATTCCCGGATACTGTACTAATAATTTTTAAATCTTTTTGCTCACGTCGGTATAAATTATAAGCTTATATTTAAGTGGACTGCATTGGGACGTAACCAGCTAAGCTTCAGTGGTATTTATGAATGTATGTTGAGGGCCATATATTTACAGTCCTGCTTAGAACCCGCTAGTCCGCAACTAGTAGCTTAGTAGTCAGGGCTGCCGAAAAACACAGCGTGCGTTGCTGGAGTTGAGCTAGGTCAAGGTTGTTTAGTTAGAGGTATTTGACCTGCACTTTATGAACCAAATAAAAAATGAGTGAATCAGGGAGTTCTCTCTCACCATTACTAGCCTATGTGTAAAGGTAATGGAAATGGTGATGAACAAAGTGGCAGGAACCTCGAGGAGGAAAGAACGCCATGATGTTTGCTGATGACGTGATGGTATGAAGGGAGGAGAAAGAGGGAGTACAGGAACAGCAACAGGAATAGAATGTGGAACTGAAAGAGCGTGGAATGAAATCTAGCATATCAAAGTGTGAAGTGATGTTAATGACAAGGAAGAAGATAAGGCCTAATAAAGCTATAAGGTTGTATGGAGTATAGAGGACAGCAGGGAGAGTTGTTCTATGGGTGTGTAAGAGACCTGCTATGAAGAGTTGTTATATAGGTGTGTAAGAGACCTGCTATGGAGAGTTGTTATATAGGTGTGTAAAAGACCTGCTATAGAGAGTTGTTCTATAGGTGTGTAAGATACCATCTATGGAGAATTGTTCTATAGGTGTGTAAGAGACTGTTATGAGAGAAGAAAAGCCCCTTGAAGTGTAAGGAAGTGTTGTACAGAGCGTATTTTGTACCTGTTGTCACATATGCAGCAGAAACATGGACAATGATTGTAAGAAAGACAAGGAGAATATATTAGTTGTCACGAGGAGAAATAAGATTATGAATGAATTTATCTGGGAAAGAGTGAAGGTACAGGAAGTAAATGAGATAGTGAGGAAGCAAGACTGAGAGGATATGAGCATGTAATGAGGATGGTGGAGTACAAGAGATAGTAGAGAAAGCAAGACTGAGATTGTATGGACATGTAATGAGGATGGAAGATGAGAAGATGCCAAAGAAAATGTTTGACATTAACTATTAAGGAAAAAGACCATACGGTAGGTGAAGAAATAAATGGGAGGAGCAGCTAGCAGAAAGTGTGTAAGTGTGAGGAGAAGAATGGGAGAAATTAAAGAAGAAAGAACTGTGGAAGGGTAAAGGAAGGTGAAGGCATTTTACTAAATTGACTCGGCCACAGGCTGGCAACAGTCGTTGATGACTTTCTAAACCGAGTGGTTATATCCCCCCACGACCTATAAACTAACTTAAATCTAGAATAGACACAACATCCAACACCCCAGCCATTAATTCATCCTTGTGAAAGGGGTGAACCCTCAATTTAATCAATTATAATTTTTTTCGATCTTGCCGTGAATCGAACCCAGGTCGGTAGACAGAAACGCTAAGTCAAGTTGGCTTGTAAGTTGTGTACTGCTATGTTATGATATAAGAAGTTGCGGTATCAGAGTGAAAAGAGATAGAATAGATGGTTCAATTACAACAAAACACTGATTCACTGCTGAGCTGGAAGTCTACTGCTATCCAGCAGGCGTAACTCTCGCTCGGTTACAAGAGGGGGGCGGGGTTTATAGGGGGATTGGAGAGTGGTGCTAACTACTAGTCAGCTGGACGAGCGTAGAGAGATTTCAATCAAACATTGAAATATGTAGACATCTATAGAAGATATAAACAGTATTATAGATATAGAGTAATCATCTTGGACCAGCTTTGGTGGTCGCATTGTCTAAAGCGTCCCTCTCACAATAGACTGGATTGAAGATGACGGGGATATGGGGATTCAAATCATGGTTGGGTGTTTTGAGGGTGATTGTTACTAAATTACTTTCCACTTTATCTCCAAGCAAATGCGGGCACACTTCACCTAAATTCAACCTTACTCATCCCTAACACACTAGCGTAATTACTAATTAGTATAAATGCGTACAACCCGAACGGGTTGAAGTATAATTGAGTAAATAGTCGCTGACTAAATTTGGTCAGATTTGAAACAAGTCATAGTATGCTCTCCTGTTCATGTTGTGTTCCAGCACTCCCCAGGGTCTGGAGGACGTCAGTTCATATCCCTCCTTGTTCGCTCAGCTCCTCACTTATGGGAGATGGAGTGTGGAGGACCTCAAGAAATTGGCCGGACTCAACTTCCTCAGAGTCATCAGGAAGGTGGAGGAGGTAAATATCTTGTGTAGTAACATAGACTGTCGGAGCTGTTAAAAGTATTTACAATACTGCTGGTAATATCATCAGTAAAAAGAACTGGCGTTATTAACTCATTGAAATCAAACTAAAATATCTAATTGGCTCCACACACAATCAGGGCAGTAGATTCACATTCAAATAGGCGAGTAGATTCATTCACAAGCAGGACAGTAGATACACACACAAATAGGCGAGTAGATTCATTCACAAGCAGGCAGTAAATTTACACACAAATAGGTGAGTAGATTCAGTCACAAGCAGGGCAGTAGATTCACATTCAAATAGGCGAGTAGATTCATTCACACACAAATAGGCGAGTAGATTCAGTCTCAAGCACGGCAGTAAATTCACACACAAATAGGCGAGTAGATTCATTCACACACAAATAGGCGAGTAGATTCATTCGGAAGCAGGACAGTAGATCCACACACAAATAGGTGAGTAGATTCATTCACAAGTAGGACAGTAGATTCACACACAAATAGGCGAGTAAACTACCCCTGGAAAACCTCAGAGTGCTTAAACTCTTGAACTTGTTTATGAAGCCCACCCCCAGCGACAAACAGAGGGGGCAGAGGAAGCCAGTTTTCAAATAACATATGGTGTGGATTATGACGTTATGGGGTGATGTGTGTAGGTGCGAGACAAGATGGACGAGGAAGGGGTGGAACCATATGAGGACGTGCCACCCCCAAGGAAGAACAACTGTACCACGCCACCACCACGTCTAGTAGCCCCTCAAGCAGAAGACCCTGCTAGTGCCTCCTGAAGAACTACGCCACCACCACGTCTAGTAGCCCCTAGAGCAGATGACCCTGCTAGTGCCTCCTGAAGAACTACGCCAACCCCACGTCTAGTAGTCCCTGAAGCAGATGACCCTGCTAGTGCCTCCTGAAGAACTACGCTACCACCACGTCTAGTAGCCCCTAGAGCAGATGACCCTGCTAGTGCTTCCTGAAGAACTACGCAAACCCCACGTCTAGTAGTCCCTGGAGCAGGTGACCCTGCTAGTGCCTCCTGAATAACTACGCTACCACCACGTCTAGTAGCCCCTAGAGAAGATGACCCTGCTAGTGCCTCCTGAAGAACTACGCCGCCACCACGTCTAGACGCCCCTAGATCAGATGACCCTGCTAGTGCCTCCTGAAGAACTACACCGCCACCACGTCTAGACGCACCTGGAGCAGTTGACCTTGCTAGTTCCTTCTGAAGAACTACGTCACCACCACGTCTAGTAGTCCCTGGAGCAGATGACCCTGCTAGTGCCTCCTGAAGAACTACGCTACCACCACGTCTAGTAGTCCCTGGAGCAGATGACCCTGCTAGTGCCTCCTGAAGAACTACGCCAACCCCACATCTAGTAGTCCCTGGAGCAGATGACCTTGCTAGTTCCTTCTGAAGAACTACGTCACCACCACGTCTAGTAGTCCCTGGAGCAGATGACCCTGCTAGTGCCTCCTGAAGAACTACGCTATCACCACGTCTAGTAGTCCCTGGAGCAGATGACCCTGCTAGTGCCTCCTGAAGAACTACGCCACCCTCACGTATTTTAGTCCCTGGAGCAGATGACCCTGCTAGTTCCTCCTGAAGAACTACGCCACCCCCACGTCTAGTAGTCCCTGGAGCAGATGACCCTGCTAGTGCCTCCTGAAGAACTACGCCACCACCACGTCTAGTAGCCCCTAGAGCAGATGACCCTGCTAGTGCCTCCTGAAGAACTACGCTACCACCACGTCTAGTAGTCCCTGGAGCAGATGACCCTGCTAGTGCCTCCTGAAGAACTACGCCACCACCACGTCTAGTAGCCCCTAGAGCAGATGACCCTGCTAGTGCCTCCTGAAGAACTACGCTACCACCACGTCTAGTAGTCCCTGGAGCAGATGACCCTGCTAGTGCCTCCTGAAGAACTACGCCACCACCACGTCTAGTAGCCCCTAGAGCAGATGACCCTGCTAGTGCCTCCTGAAGAACTACGCCACCCCCACGTCTAGTAGTCCCTGGAGCAGATGACCCTGCTAGTGCCTCCTGAAGAACTACGCCACCACCACGTCTAGTAGCCCCTAGAGCAGATGACCCTGCTAGTGCCTCCTGAAGAACTACGCCGCCACCACGTCTAGTAGTCCCTAGAACAGATGACCCTGCTAGTGCCTCCTTAATAACTACGCTACCACCACGTCTAGTAATCCCTGGAGCAGATGACCCTGCTAGTGCCTCCTGAAGAACTACGCCACCACCACGTCTAGTAGTCCCTAGAACAGATTACCCTACTAGTGCCTCCTGAACAAACACTTCTTTTAGTCCCTAGAACAGATCACCCCACATGGTTCTGTGAAGAGATTGTTGGATCCGATTGTGATTGGTTAAATAGACATGTCTTTTCAAATGAACCTTTAAAAAGTATAAGGGTCCTCCTATAATCTCGACGGATGCTGTAAGGAGCAGTCGTCTTCAAGTCAGGTCATCCATCTTTCTTCTCTAAGAGCTTCCTTAATACTCCGTGTCACGCTCGATTAACCAGGATATTAAATACAAGATTACTACTAAACCAGAAAACGTATCGAATTGAGGGTTCATGCCTTATTTATTTTGAAGACAGAGAAATGGAGAACAGTTAAATAGTTTGTTTGCTTTCATTTTAAAATTACTATTTTTTAATTTTGTTATAGAGCCTATTTTTAAATATGGTGAAACGGTTTCCTCGGATTGAGCACTTTTTTTAAAAAAAGTGCAACACAGAAAACGACACCGTGTTCTGATGTCTGGTTCGAGCTGTGTTCCCAAGTTAGGTGTTATCTGAGAGACCAACCACCGGAACATCTGAGCACACCCTCTAACACGGACCTTGCTACCAACCAAGTGACACGTAATAGATGGACCTTGTTGTATCCAGGTGACGCTCAATATATTAACCTTGGAAACTATAACAGTGACATATGATAGTTAGACCTTCAAACAGTAAAATGACATCTATAAAAGGATCAATCAATCAACCCACCGCATTATTTAGCGAGTTAACTATAGTTATTTAGCAACCACCACGCAGGGATGCTTAAGTATTAATTAGTTGTGTCATACGTTAAATTATAGTGTTTGCGTTTAGGTAATTTTGTTTCAATCTTGGCTTCGTTCTTATACCCGAGAATGCATCTGCAATAAGTGTTCTTACGACCAATTATGTAAGCTATAGCTAGATAGATATATAGAAGCTGACTGGCCCTTAAGCTATATTTTAACATGGTGATGAGTAGTACAAGGTCATAACGGCCATTATAAGTCCTTGGCCTGGATTTTGATCATCTATAAAAAATTGTCAAAGGATGGCCATTGAAATAACATCAAAAATACTAAAAAATATATCATCAAATTTACAACAACAAAAAATAGGGTCCAAAAATCTAAACAAAAACCTAGAAATAATGCACATGAATATATATATAAAAAAAAGTCCTTTATAAATTAAAAATAAAATATATAAATCTGAGTATAGCACAAAAACCTTTTAGCAACGAACCTCTTGCATTTATCTCAACACAAACATTAATTTGCAAACAACAGCTGAGAAGCAATATTTTAGACTCCTACCACCCCTCCACACAGAAAATATATTTCCAGCTTACCTGTACTGTTCACTGTTCACCAGGAATGTTTATTTCCCCACCCACAAAAGTGTACAAAGTTCATTTGAAGCTTTTGCGAGCTTTTCAGTATAACATTTACTTGGGGGAAATCTTATTTTTAGCTATTCATTAATTAACAAAAAAAAGAAGATAAATGCAGATGTGCAAATCTTTGAAATGTTGAATAAAAAATCCAAACTCAAACCTCCTTCGCTTCTATTTAGACACCAACAATAGTCCTCGCATCTTGGACCACATTTTCAAGGAAGAAGGAAATGTCAATATATTGTGATATTATTTGAAATCTCTCTTTAATATGACGTATTTCAACATAAAATTATGTTTATAACAGCCACTAAACAGTATTTTAACTCCGACCATAACGTAACCAAATATAAATTCAAACATTTCAGCATAAGCTAATACATAATGGGCTTTGTTTTTATATAAACCTTTCTGTCTCTGATATATCATTTCGGCTACATGCATGTGTGCTAATCACACCAATATTTTAGGGATGATTTAGGTTTAAGGAAGTATACCCGCAATTTAATGGACTAGAAAGAGAGAGAGTGGAAAACCATTCAGTAAAAATCAACCCTCAGTGTACCCGACGGGGATTATAACCCCGATCTCCCCGTCATCACCAGTCCAATATATTGTGAGAGTGATGCCTTAAACTGTTTGGCCACCGCAGCATGTTATTCCTATGTTAAACTTTGTGAATGATAATCTACCAATTTACCAATTTAACAAGGGACATGTTCCATAGCTACCCACTGGCAGTGGGACTGAGGGGGGGGGGCAGGGGCTTTGCCCTCTCTGGAATTAATTTCACCTTCACCCCCTCCCTCTTCTCTTTGAGATTCTTGAGTATGAAGCTGAAAGATGGCCTTGCATCAAAACATCCAAATAACTTCTAGAATCATCCAATTTTTAAAAAAACTGCAAGGGAAGGACCAATCAAAAAAATATTTAAAGGTTGATTAACTAATTATAGAACATGCCTCGTGTATGTATTTGTTCGAGTGACGTCACCAGGTTTCCCCCCTCTCCTCCTATTCGATTTGCCTGGATATAAAAATAACGAGTTTTTATTTGGTCATTCTTGAGTTTATTTACGAAATGTGTTGAACTGCTAAAAGATAATGCTAGATATGATAAGTTAACATTTTTATTTCATCTGTGCGAATTTCACTTTTTCAATTCAAAGCGAGCTCAAATCGATTAATAAGAGATATTCCCAAACCCAAATGAAAATTCGAATATTAAACAAAAAATCAGTAGTAAAAAATATTATATGTTGCAGAACCTCACAATCTCAGCTATTAAATATTATTTACCAAATGTTTTATTGTATTAAGCTGATTAATTAAGTTAGTAATTTGATATTATTTTATATTTTTGTTGCGTGAATATTTTATTTGTGGTATACTGTACATAAACAAAAAATAAACATAAATGTATATTTCAATTTCAAATATATTTACTGGCGAAGCTTCGTAAGTGTCAATTGAAGTCTAAGATGACAAATGTTTGAAGTAAAGTAGAAGTTTTCGAAGCTTACAGTTCACACACCACTAATTTCTTACCATCGAAATTTAGATGGGGTTAAAATATAAATATCCAAGCCTTCCTCCAGTGCAAGGTTTCAAGTTACGCCACTGTATTTGATGAGAAAGTTTTGTTCCTACCCCTTGGACCAGTTTACTATCAATTAAGGGAGGGTTTGATGGAAAGGGTGGTGAACTGTTAGTTTCAAAAATATTGCAGATGAGGGGAAGCATATGTGACAGATACAAACCATATGTCCCTTCAAATAGAGTGTGGAGGGGGGGGGGTGTTTGCGGTCCTGTAGAACGATGATAGGAGAACTGGAAAGTTTGGCCATTTTGTCTGTTTTTATTTTGTCATTTATGAAAAGTTTTGTAGTCGGGAAAATGTTAAACCTCGAATTTATTATAAACATCGGCATTTTATATGCCCCAAAACCCGCCAAAAATGGGTCCTACAATTTCGTGGAAAAAATTTTGTTGGGTTTCTTTTAAACTTAATATTTAGATGTGATACGTACATACCTCAAGAACAAATGGTAATTTTAACTATAGCTCTAAATATTTAAAGAGGACTTAACTGATAAATGGCCTTTGAAAATTCGAAATTTTTCCAACAAATTTCTCTTACTAATTTTGTTCAAAATGGATTTCTGCTGAATATTTTACGGGATAAATGAAACGTTATACATGTTTTTTTGGAGAATAGTTTATTTGAGGGTAGTTTTATGGTGACCGCAAACTATGACAGACTATTATGATAAAGCACAGTCTGATTTTCATAGAAAGGCCGTTATTTGAAAACTGCAACCTCATGTTGCTAAAATGGAGGGAAAAACGTGTTACGAATGTTCGTTTGGTTACTAATGTAAAGATAAATTACACAGTAATCCATTAGGAAATATTATTGAAAGCTTTTGATAACTCTTTAGATGAACCTAAATGCTTTGGTGGCCGCATGGTCTACGGTGTCACTCTCGCAATAGACTAGACTGCTGATGATGTGGGGAGATTGAGGTACGAATCTCGGTCGGGCGTACTAAGGGTGGTTTTCCCAAAAGGGTTTTCCACTCTTCCTCCACGCAAATGCGGGTACATATATTCTATGCATAGCCTTACTAATCACTAACTAATTAGCGTTATTAGTACCTATGGGTATAACCTGAACAGGTAGTAAGATGCTGTGTTAAAAATATGTATAATTAATAAATCAAATTAGACATATTTGTAGAATTCCAGATTGTAGTGACTTTCATTGAATGTTGGTGTTAGAAAGTGGGCCGCCTATAAGAATCAGGGTTTACGTGCGAATGCGCCGTACTACTTATATTTAAAAAAAAGAATGGTTTTTGCAGAAACTATAAAAGTAATAAATCTTATAAGATACTGTGGTTCGCTTTATTCCCACAACTCGACCACTAAAAGTTTTATAATGTAAATTTTTTCCTTGTGTTTTTGTTTATGAGTGTACATAATATCATAATAAATATCTATAGTAATCTACTACTTATCTTCTAGCTCTTTGTAAAGTTCAAATACAATAACGGTTGGCTGTTTTTTTTAAACAGAATATTTGATAAACGTATCTTCAACCAAACGACGGATCTAGCGAAATTACGAAACGTAGATAATATTTAATGAAACTAAATACTTCACGCGATTTCTTACTCTCATACTTTTAAAAAATATATATTTTATATCATGCAATCAGCTGTCACAAAAATGCTTATAATATCTCTACGAGTATTAAATGCTTGTATAATTGTAATTAGAATAATAATTATATGAATTTAAAACCCAACGAAGGTAGATCTAGGCTAAGTGTCGTTTTGTGGAAACGAATTTTTGCACTTGCCTTACTTGTAGAAAACAGGAAAAATGTGATATAGACACTTTTTTTAGAATAAAATTTAATAAAGTTATAAAAAATGTGTGTTTTATTTAAATTCCTAATCTTTGTGTATTATTTAAAATAATTGGTAAAGGTAAATATTACCAATAATGTTTTATTTTTATTTTATTTGAGGTATTTGACGTGAACTTTCTGAACCAACTGATTATAGCACACGACCTATAAACTAACTTAAATAAAGAACAGACACAACACCCAGATCTCCGGACGTTAATACATCCACTAGGAAAAAAGAAACCCAAATTTCACCAATGATACATTTTTCAGCCATGCTGGGAATCGAACCCGAGACCATTAGTTCAGTAGACAAACACGTTACCCACTGAGTTGAGGTGTTGTACACCCAAAAATGTAATTTTTGAAATAATTTCATGTTGGGTATATAACCTGGTACAGTAAAAAATAGTCCACACAAAATTGATTCAAAACCCACTTCGGTGGCCTCGTGGTCTAAGGCGTTACTCTTGCAGTAGACTAGTACTGCCTATAACGGGTGGATCGAGGTTCGATTTTCGGCCGGGTGTACTGAGGGTGGTTTTCCAAAATGGTTTTCCCTCTCCCTCCACACAAATGTGGGTACACTTTCCCTAATCCCTTAAACCATTAGCGTAATTAATACATAAGTGTATAACCCGAACGGGTAGTAAGAGGCGGTGCTAAATAAAATTGAGTTAGTGCTTTGTTTTGAATCTTACTACCAACACGAGCGGCTGTCTGCATATTCACTCTGATCAGTTGAGGACTGAGTGGAACTAGAGGAAATAAAAGGCACGGGGAAAAGGGGGAGGGTCCCACCACACCTTCTCCAGGACAATGTTTATATCTCAAACACCAGAAGGACTCCAGGAAACACATTTTATATTAATTTAAATATAACACAGACATCTTTTAATTACAACATAAATGGCGTTTTAAAGGTATTATAATAATTGTCTAAGAGATGGCAGAAATTGATTTTCCTCTTTTTTTCTCTCCTGTACTCTTCAAATGTACAAGAATTTGTGAGGAGGGAGAATGTAAAACCATTTAAGATAAAAACCTGACTAAATCCCTCTAGGATTCGACTATCAGTACCCCCACTCCCCCCTGTCAACAGCAAACACCTACAATGGGGGGCTTAAGAGGCGGCTTGAAGGGTGGAGAGCATTCCCTTTGGAAATAAATTGTTACCCTCCTAACCAGGAATATATTTGTCCCCTCTAGAGGTATTTCACGCCCCTCCGATGTTCTCTAATATGAAGCTGAACGATGGCCTCGTATTAAACGACAAATACCTTATAGAAGCTTCAAGTTTTCAAAGAATTTGCGAAGAAAGGACCACGCCAAATATTTTAAGAGGTATTTAAGTTTTGAAGAATTCCAAGTGAGTGTCACTCTAAATAACTTCTAGGAGAGTCTAATTTCAACATTTACTGGATTTTGAATCTAAATCCTAACAAGAAAACATATTTTTTTAATAACTAACCCCACTTTCTACAAAAAATAAGTTTCCACCCTCACTGAAACCAAATAGGGACTGACCAAAGCACTAAACCACATGCTCACCGGTGCTGGGTAAAATAGAAATTAAAGTTCTTATAATCAGAGTTAATAACTAGGAAACGATTTTAAATACTCATGCCATGATTTCAACCGACTAGAGCGGGATGAGGGAGTATTAAAAGGAAGTTGCCCCCATTTTTGCTGGCAGACAGGTGAGGCACGAAACAGTAAGTGATTCTCGGAGTGACCTTGGACACGGGACGAGGAAATGCGTGGAAGTGACAAATGTAATTAGGTCGCTGATGAAGGTGAACTCACTAATCAATGTCCCAACACGCGTGGCAAGGAGACGATGTGGCAGATGGATTACCACCTGGGGACTACTTCCGGGCTGAGAGACATTGACAGGATGTAACCAGGGTCCTGTAGACCTGTAACCAGGGTCCTGTAGACCTGTAACCAGGGTCCGTGTAGATCTGTAGTCAGTCTCCCTGACCAGACAGGGATGTAACCAGGGTCCTCTAGACTGTAGTCAGTCTCCCTGACCAGAACAGGTGTAACCAGTAGTCTCTGACATAACTCCTGTAGTCCAGTCTCCCTGACCAGGACAGGATGTAACTAGGGTCCTCTAGACCTGTAGTCAGTCTCCCTGACCAGACAGGATGTAACCAGGGTTCTCTATACCTGTAGTCAGTCTCCCTGACAGACAGGATGTAACTAGGGTCCTCTAGACTTGTAGTCAGTCTCCCTGACCAGACAGATGTAACCAGGGTCCTCTAGACCTGTAGTCAGTCTCCTGACACGATGTACAGGTCCTTAGACTGTAGTCAGTTCTGCAGACAGGATGTAACTAGGGTCCTCTAGACCTTGTAGTCAGTCCCCTGACCAGACAAGATGTGACTAGGGTCTTCTAGACCTGTAGTCAGTCTCCCTGACCAGACAGGATGGAACCAGGGCCTAGGCTTTAGACTTGTAATTGTTCTCCTGACCATTTAACCACTGAGTGTAGTAAGCGCTTTATAAAAGAGGAAGCCAGTGTATTTACCTTAGCCAAGTCCCCTGCCTTACATTGTTTCGTGGCTGATGAGGTAATTGGACAGAAACAACGCAGCAAGTTTCCCAAGTGTGTTTGTGTTACAAGCTCTCCAGCTGTATTGAGACTTGGAGGATTCAAACCTCTCTAAACACCGCCCATTTAAATACCAACGTTTCTAGTAACAAACTAAATATTAAGGTATTTATGGGCCTAGTCCCGCATTCAGGAAGTTGAGGGAGCTTTAAACACACACACACATATTATATATCAAATTGTGGTTGTTAATATTACTGACGCTAAAATACCAACAATAAAAAAGGATCAATAGCAGCCACTAGATAATTTTTATTGCAAACAATATTATCAATCTAAACTATAAAACATTACATACACTATATAAGTAACGTAAATACTTTACTGTAAAAAATGTCGGGTTTACAAAAGCACAAATTGTTTAGTGGCCAGACACTAGGTTCAATTAGTTGAAAACTTTTTATCCTTAATTGTTAAAACTAGGCAAACAACATTTGTTTTGTAAACAACTAGAATAAGAGGAGTTAGCTCATAAAAATAGTAACCTTGTGTAAATAAATTAGTAACCAGAATTTTACTAGAGGAAATACAATGAATGTCATGTTTAATTTTTAGTGGTAGTATCCTTACAACTAGTAATATCCTTCCCCTATGGTAATATCCTTACAACCGTTGATAATATCCTTACACCCGCTGATAATATCCTTAAAACTGCTGGTAATATCCTTACAACCGCTGATAATATCCTTAAAACTGTGGTACTATCCTTACACGATTGGTAATATTTTCATGTCTAAGGGTTGGTTCCATAGTCAGACTTATTGTGCCTCAAGTGCGGCTCGAAACCAAACACAAGACGGCACCTACCTAACCCACTTCGGTGGCCGCATGGTCTAAGGTGCCATTCTCACAATAGATTGGACTGATGAGGAGATCGGGCTTCGAATCTCGGTTGAGTGTGCTGAGGGTGGTTTGGCATAAATAATTTCCCTCTCTCCCTCCACGCAAATGAGGGTAAACTTTCTCTAAATGTAAATTTCCTTATCCCTAACACACTATTGTAATTGGGTTATTACATAACATGAACGGATAGTGAAACGTGGAGGTAAAAAAAAAAATATTGAATAGGGGGTGGGGGCAGGGCAGTCAGTACAATGTTTGTATATTAATGATGTTACCTATCTGTGATGTCACGAAACTCACGATAGGATTTCACATTTTAATGTATTTATGTTTCATTCGTCGAGTTTTAAAAATTAAAATAATTTGTGTAGCGAAAGCAACCAGTCTCAAGGAACACTGAATGAAAGCTCAGCTAAGGAAACTATAATTCTCAATGATTCATGATCTTTCATTTGAATTTGTTCCAATCTGAATACATTCATTTCCCTTTTTACTTTCTCACTATCTTACAGGTAGGTAAAGTATTGTGATCATAAAACTCAAGATTTTGGTGAATCTCGACGTTTCATGACCCCCCCCCCCCGAATCCGAAAAAGTTGTTTTTGAATTTCCGTCTGTCTGTACCTCCGACTAGAGCCTAAACTATTTTACCGATCGGGCTAAAACTTGGTTTCTAGGGTTTTCATAGGTTTGCCCCGAGGGGTTTTTGGAATTGGATATCTAACCCTAAAATTAAGGTAGTTTACTGAAGGGCAAAAAGAGAAAAACTCAATTTTCTCAAAATAGACTCTAGCGATTTTGATTAAATTTAATTTCAAAACATTAATAAACATTTCAAACAAAATGGATACTCTCAATATTTTGGAAAAATTACTTTAAGGGCTCCAGTCTGAAACGTAAATTGTCATTTTTTATCATATCTCCGAAACTATTTGAGATATGAAATTACTTAGCATTGCAAATATGTAGACCTATTTACAATACAAATATTTTATTCAAACATATTTTTATAAAACCAATAACTTTAAGATATACGCAAGTATATGTATATTTTTTTAACTTTTCGAAAACTATAAATATTGCGATCCTAAAAAAAATCCAACCCGAAATGTTGATGGATGTCGACGTCTTATGAACCCCCAAACCCTAAAAAGTGGTCTTTGCAATGCGTCTGTCTGTCTTTTTAACCTCAAAATTAAGAGTAGTTTAATAAAAAGAGAAAAAATCGAATTTCTCAAAATCGGCTCTAACGATTTTGATTAAAATTCGTATCCAGGCGTTGATTAAGATTATAAATAAACCGTATGTTTTTATTTTACCATAAAAATGTAGTTTAGGGTACTTTACAAAGGCGGAAATCTCCGTATCTTCGCAACTATTTGAGATACTAAATAATTTGTATTTGCAAAATTATAGTACTATTAGAAATAAAATCTTTTATATGAAATATATTTTTATAAAACCAACAGTTTCTGAGATATTGGCAAATATATTAATACAATTTTGTTAGCTTTAGTTGTAAATAGATACTATTAAAGTTTTAACGCAATAATTCTCTAATGCCATAGAGTAAGAAATAAGTAAGTTTCTCAAAAAGTGTATGTTCTCTTTATTTCAACCTCTTAGGAGAAATTTTTGTACAGTAATGATCTATCTCTATCATTTTAGATCGAATAGTCAATATTTACTTATTTTATTGGTTAAAATTTATAAATGAGGTATTTAATAGCAATGCAATAACCATAAGATGTGCAACCCCTAATAAAATGTCGAAAATTTTAAACCGGAAGTCGACATTTTAATATGAAGTGTTGACCCTTGGGGACCCAGTATCAATATTTTTACTTTCTCGCTACCTTACAGGTAGAGCAAATGTTGTGATCGTCGAAAAAATTGAAGTCGAGATTTTGATGGATGTCAACGCTTCATGACGCCCCCCGCCCCCCCTACTCCCCGTCGAACCCTAAAAAAGTTGTTTTCGCAATGCCGTCTGTGTGTATGTCCATCTGTCTGTCAGTCTGTACCTTGGGCTAGAGCCTAAACTATTTTACCGATTGGACTAAAACTTGGTATATAGGGTTTTAATAGGGTTACCCCGAGGAATTTTTGGAATTGGATATTCAACCCTAAAACTAAGCGTAGTTTCCTTAAGGGTGGAAAGAGAAAAAAATCGATTATATCATAATCGTATTTGACGATTTTGATTAAATTTCATTTATAGGCTTTGATCAATATTACAAACCAAATGGCTACTCTCAACTTTTCGTCAAAATGACTTTAAGGGTTCCGGTCTGATGCGTAAATTCTTATTTTTAATTTTCATCTCGGTAAGTCTTTGAGATATGAAATTACTTATCATTGCATACATGTAGATCTATTTATAATAAATATCTTTTACTTGAAATGTATTTTTATAAACCCAATAGTTTTCAAGCTATACGCAAATATATATATTTTTTAACATTTCCAACACTATTACGACCGTCAAAAAAAAAAATCTAACCCGAGATGTTGATGGATGTCGACGTTTCATGACACCCCGAACCCTAAAAAGTGGTTTTTGCAACACCGTCTGTCTGTGTACCTGTCTAACCCTAAAATTAAGAGCAGTTTATTTAAAGGGGGAAAAGAGAAAAATACCATTTTATCAAAATCGGCTATAGCGATATCTAGGATTTGATTAAGATTATAAACAAAATTGCGTTTTTCATTTTCCCATGAAAATGAATTTTAGGGTTCTTTAAAGAAGCAACATTTCTATATCTTCGCAACTATTTGAGATACTAAATAACATTTTCATTGCAAAATTATAGTACTATTAGAAATAAAATCTTTTATTTGAAATATATCTTTATAAAACCAATAGTTTCTGAGATATTGGCAAATATATTAACACAGTTTAGTGAGCTTTAGTTGTAAAGATATACTACTTAAGTTTAAACGCAATAATTCTGTATTGCTATAGAGTAATCAAATAAGTAAATCTTTCAAGAAGTTTATGTTTTTCCTTTAACCTCTTAGGGGAAATGTTTGTACATCACAGGGGCGAAACCAGGATTTTCGCGAAGGGGAGGGGGACGACGACGACGCGGACTAACCCATCGGGATCGGGTTGGGAGGGAGGTGGGAGTCACCTCAAGAAATTTTGACACAAAAATACTTCAAAATTTGAGAGTACATCTTTAAGAATCAAATAGCCGAAGCTATTATTTATGCATTTTAGAGAGGAATTCTCCATCTAGATATCATATTCTGAAAATTGTCATTTTTCAATTTTCAGAGTAAATCTTTAAGTAATTTTTCAGTGTAGCGCTAAACTTGAGAATAATCCTCTAATGAAGGGTATAACTCGAAATTTGCAATTAGTATTGAAATTTATTATAAGCAAATAATAAGAATATCAACAAATAGTGATTATTACGAGGGGAATAAGTTTAAACATTATAACAACTATTATATAAATAGTTTTTAGCTATTCAATCAATTAGACAAAATAGATGGAATAATTATTCAGATTTCAAACAATTGAACTTTAACTCCACTCTACAGTATAGCTAGTTATTTCTCATTCTAAATCGAAATTTTACCACTAAGCCATAATAACACGTTATGTGTGTGGTACTATTCAAAGATTTTGTTCAGACCACGTTATTTAAAAATAAATTATTTTCAAGATCTTTATTTATTATTAATAATTGAAATAGTAAAAACAAAAAATGATAAAATAAATTTAAACCTAAACCAGGTTTGTGCAACAAGGTGAGAGGCGCGCAACTTAAATTTCATGATTTCATTAATGCCTATTTTCACCACTTTAATACTTAAGGTGACTGTCTTAAGTATTTATAATAATTACCGTATATTAATCATTTAATAATATCAACAATAACAAATTAAAAAATTAAATTTTGCTAGTGAGATAGTATTACGTGACCATAAAACTAGTAGTGGCTTTAAAATTTATTTAATTTATTTAATTTTTTGAAGGGGGTGCGCCCCCTTCATGCTACCGGCCTGGATTCGCCCCTGGTATAACAATGATCTAGCTCTCTCATTTTAGACTCCATAGTTAATGATTACCTATTTTATTGGTCAAAATTTATAAAAGAGAAATTTAGTAGCAATGCGATAACCATAAGATATGCATCCCCTAATAAATTGCCAACAATTTTAACAGGAAATCGAAATTTTAACATGAAGAGTTGACCCTTGGGGAGCCAATATAGATATTTTTTATTGGTCAAAATATATAAATGAAGACGTTAATTTTTTTTAATATAATTATAAAATTTTAAAACCGTGAGTCAAAAAATGTTTTACGTATGTATAGCGCAATTTGTTCTCGGGTTTTCTAGTGTATATTTTATTTCAATTTTGAGTAAATATCTCCATTTAAACACTAGAGCGAGAAAGTCCGTGTGGAGTTCCGTACCATTTATTTACTTTGATTAAAGATTTTCCAGTATCGTCCAATCTTGACTTGATGCAAGACGATCAAAATAGTCTATATTATAGTGTCACATTTCATTGACTATAACAGCTAGTGTTTTAATTTGCTAATTTATATATTATTTTAATGTTGTATTGTTCTTATTAGTTTTCAAATTTTACCGATTCTCAAAATAGCTTCAATTTACCCAAGTAGCAAGGCGTTTAGGGAGCTGGCTGGCTAGGTAGCTGAGCTTTGGCCAATCAGATGTTGTGCTTAGGTTAAATCTCGACAAAACTTTTAACAGTACATGAGTTTGTTGTTTACTGGAACGAATACAAAACTATTTTCTATGATCCTAAGAATACATAGACTTGTAAACATAGTTTAAAAAAGAACATTTCTCACTCTGAAGAATCGGTAATTTTCTGTTGACTACTAAGAACTAAATGTCTGGGAAAACTAAAGGTAACAGTTATAGAAGAGTAGAATGGAGCATTATGAATCGAATGATGTCATTCAATAGATGAGTCCTTTGTATTTCCCTCCTCCCTTGTTTGTTCTCCTACTGCCAGATATTACCATCCATAAACGTTATAAGTCCACTTGATTTCTGGCGTTTAAAAGTTTTTGTTTCCCTATTCGAGCTCTATATGATACCAGCTGTCTCAGGAAGTGATGTCCTTGTTTCAGGAGCAGGAAATGTGGTTAGGGTTATATAGAGACAGGACAACACAGCCCCACGTGGAGACAGGATAACACAGCCCCACGTGGAGACAGGACAACACAGTCCTACGTGGAGACAGGACAACAAGTCCACGTGGAGACAGACAACACAGTCCTACGTGGAGACAGGACAACACAGCTCCTACGTGGAGGACAGGACAACACAGTCCTACGTGGAGACAGGACAACACAGCCTACGTGGAGACAGGACAACACAGTCCTACGTGGAGACAGGACAACACAGTCCTACGTGGATGACAGGACAAACCAGCCCCACGTGGAGACAGGACAACACAGCCTCACGTGGATACAGGAAAAACACAGTCCCTACGTGGAGACAGGACAACACAGTCCACGTGGAGGCAGGACAACACAGTCCTACGTGAGACAGGACAAACAGCCTACGTGGAAAAGGACAACACAGCCCACGTGGAGACAGGAAACAAGCTCTGAACAGGACAACACAGTCCTAGTGAGACAGACAACCAGTCCTATGGCAGGACAACACAGCCCCACGTGGAGCAGGACAACACAGTCTCCGTAGATACAGGACAAAACAGCCCACGGGAGAAGACAACCAGTCTCACGTAGATACAGGACAAACACAGCCCCACGTGGAGACAGGAAACACAGCCCCACGTGGAGACAGGACAACACAGTCCTACGTGGAGACAGGACAACACAGTCCCACGTGGAGACAGGACAACACAGCCCCACGTGGAGACAGGACAACACAGTCCTACGTGGAGACAGGACAACACAGTCCTACGTGGAGACAGGACAACACAGTCTCACGTGGAACAGGAAAAGTCTACTGGAGACAGACAACACAGCTAGTGGAGACAGGACAACACAGTCCTACGTGGAGACAGGACAACACAGTCCTACGTGGAGACAGGACAACACAGCCCCACGTGGAACAGGACAACACTGTCCCACATGGAGACAGGAAACACAGCCTCACATGGAGACAGGACAACACAGCCCACGTGGAGACAGGACAACACAGTCCTACGTGGAACAGGACAACACAGTCCTACGTGGAGACAGGACAACACAGCCTCACGTGGATACAGGACAACACAGTCCTACGTGGAGACAGGACAACACAGCCTCACGTGGAGGACAGGACAACACAGTCCTACGTGGAACAGGACAACACAGTCCTACGTGGAGTACAGGACAACACAGTCCTACTGGAGACAGGACAACACAGCCCCACGTGGAGACAGGACAACACAGCCCCACGTGGAGACAGGAAAACACAGCCCCACGTGGAGACAGGACAACACAGCCCACGTGGAGACAGGAAACAGTCTACGTGGAGACAGACACACAGTCCTACGTGGAGAACAGGACAACACAGCCTCACGTGGAGACAGGACAACACAGTCCTACGTGGAGACAGGACAACACAGTCCACGTGGAGACAGGACAACACTGTCCTACGTGGAGACAGGACAACACAGTCCTACGTGGAACAGGACAACACAGCCCACGTGGAACAGGACAACACAGTCCCCACATGGAGACGGACAACACAGTCCCTACGTGGATACAGGACAAACACAGCCCCACGTAGAACAGGGAACACAGTCCCACGTGGAGACAGGAGAACACAGCCTCACGTGGAGACAGGACAACACAGTCCTACGTGGAGACAGGACAACACAGTCCCTACGTGGAGACAGGACCAACAGTCCTACGTGAGACAGAAACCAGCCAGTGGAGACAGGACAACCAGTCTACTGGAAGGAACACAGTCTAGTGGAACAGGACAAACTGTCCACAGGAGAAGGACAACACAGTCCTCGGACAGGACAACAGTCCTTCAGTGGAGACCGGACAACTACGTCCTACGTGGGGACAGGACAACACAGTCTACTGGACAGACAACACAGCCCACTGGAGACAGGACAACAAGTTTTTACGTCGGAGACAGGACAAAAAGTCTACGTGGAGACAGGAAACACTGTCCCACATGAGACAGGACAACACAGTCTTAGTGAACAGGACACCGCCTCGGAGACAGGACAACACAGTCCTACTTGGAGACAGGATCAATCAGCCTCACGTGGAGACAGGAAACTTTATCTTACATTGAGACAGGTAACACAGCCTCCGTGGAACAGGAAACACAGCTCACGTGGAGACAGGCTACACAGCTAGTGAACAGGATAACACAGTCTTCTGGAGACAAGAATACACAGTCTACTTGAGACAGGAATACACTCCTCGTGGAAAGTAAACAACAGTCCTAGTGAACAGGACAACACAGTCTAGTGGAGACAGGACAACAAGTCTACGTGGAACAGAAACAAGCCTCACGTGGAAAGGAAACAAGCTCAGTGAAGGCGTAGGACTAAACCAGCTTCTACTGGAACAGGACACTTGTCTACGTTGAGACAGACAACATGTCCTACTGAAGAAAACTGTCTAGTGAGACAGGACAACACAGTCTACTGAGACAGACAACACATCCTACGTGAACAGGAACAACAACTATGAACAGAAATTGTCCTTAGTGGAAGACAGGACAATACATGTCCTACTGTGGAGACAGGACAACCAGTCCTACGTGGACAGGAAAACAGTCCTACGTGGAGAATGTACAACACAGCTCAGTGCGACAGACAACACTGTCTACGTGGAGAAGACAACACAGCCTCCGTGAGACAGGACAACACAGCATCATCGGGCAGGACAACACAGCCTCCGTGGAGACAGAAACACATGCTCCGTGTGACAGGATAACGTCCTACGTGGAGACAGGACAACACAGTCCTACGTGGAGACAGGACAACACAGTCCTACGTGGAGACAGGACAACACAGCCTCACGTGGAGACAGGACAACACAGCCTCACGTGGAGACAGGACAACACAGCCTCACGTGGAGACAGGACAACACAGCCTCACGTGGAGACAGGACAACACAGTCCTACGTGGAGACAGGACAACACAGTCCTACGTGGAGACAGGACAACACAGTCCTACGTGGAGACAGGACAACACAGTCCTACGTGGAGACAGGACAACACAGTCCTACGTGGAGACAGGACAACACAGCCTCACGTGGAGACAGGACAACACAGTCCTACGTGGAGACAGGACAACACAGTCCTACGTGGAGACAGGACAACACAGTCCTACGTGGAGACAGGACAACACAGCCCCACGTGGAGACAGGACAACACAGTCTCACGTAGATACAGGACAACACAGCCCCACGTGGAGACAGGACAACACAGTCTCACGTAGATACAGGACAACACAGCCCCACGTGGAGACAGGACAACACAGCCCCACGTGGAGGCCAACATTACCTCGCGCTATCAGTGGGCAGGTGAACCTTCATAGATCATCTGTCAGATCAACTTCCCAGAAACATTTACCAGTCCCACTACTAGTACGTGTGTTCATTTCATGGGAACCCGCCCCTGGTCGACCTCGCGGGGGGCTATGACGCATCGGCACAGACAAGGGGCCAGCCCACTCGGAAAAATGTTTTTACTTTCTCATATAAAGAGAGTGTATTGTAGTCGTGAAAATCTTCTACTTCTAGATAGTGATGAATCTTTAAGTTTATTTTGCATGCCCTCGAATACAGAAAAGTTTATTTTACAATTATGTATGTCCCGATGTATATCTGCCTGTTGGTCTGTCCTTGGGCATGGAACTTTTTTTTTAGTTTGATATATTTTTAAAATGGCTCTAACGATTTGGTTAAAAATGGGTCTTTGTTAAGTTTTTTACATTATAAATGATTCTATATATTTTCTTTTCTTAAAATAATTAATACAAGTTTATTGATTACAAATTTTTTGAAAAATTAAATTTTTTTTAAATAGCTAAAACATTTTTTTATAATTGATATCTGTGGACTATTTTAAATTTGAATAATAATGCAAGACTATTTTTCTAAAATAAATTAATTTAAAGGTAGTTTATTTGTACTAATGACCATCTTTTTTTCTGAAATGGCCTTTTAGATTTAGTTAAAAATGGGTACCTATCTGAAAATTGTTTTATGATTACAGATAATGATATATCTGTGCTTTTACAACATTTAAATGTGAACAAATAATATATTATATTTGCTTTGAATTGTTCTACAATAATGATTCTATCTTTGGGACTGTTTTGCAGCTCCTCTTGGCTGGAATCTGGTAAATTTGTAACGTGTCGCTTACAACATTCTCCGTATAACTATCTTAAGGCGGCCGCCTCGGACAGAGAAATAGTATCAATCGCTGTCAGGCCACACGGCTTAAAATACAATGATCTGTGTCGGTTTCTGGAACTACTTCTATATTCTTTCTAAGCTTACACTCCCTTTCACCCATCACCCACGACCACACTTTGTCATGCCAATAATAAATAGGGGTAAAGAAAACAACGAAACTCAAGGTAAAGAGGAAAGTTCGCTGCTAGTACTAAAAATTATCTTAAAATCTTTTCTTGTTAGCCTATAAAAACAATTAACGTATTTGCTAAAGGAAGGCTAAATTTTGAGCCCTTTTTCATCGAGCTTAGTCTCACTGCTACGCTAATAAGCTTAAAGGCTCGTTGAAAATGAGCTAATGTCACATTTTCACACATTTGTTTCTATTAATAAAACTTAAAATATAGGATTTTTAAGGTAAAAAGAGCCCTGTTGGAATTCTTCAGTTTTATTTTGACGTGAAACATACTGTGAAATAATACATTTATTTTTTTTATTTGTGGTATTTAACATGGACTTTCTGAACCGACTGATTAAATCAGCACATGAGAACTTCTATGAGTGAGAGAGCCTACCAGTTTTGCCGGGAAAAATAATTTCCCATAACCTCCAGTGTTCTTATACATTCCACAATCGACTAGGGACCAATGGCTACAGATTTAAAAATCTTTTGACCCCGGCTGGGTTTGAAACCACGAATATCGGGTGCTGAGGAGAGGACATTACCCCAAGACCAATCATAGAATTAAATACTGTGCTAGAGCTAAATATATGCGCATCAATTTCAATCTTATCTAACAAAACTGGGACCCACTTGTAGTGGGTAACAATTCCTCATGTTCCCTAAGTCACCAACCTATGCAGATCTGCACCAGACGAGACTCGATCGAAGGTCTGTTACAGTTGACCCTCGACCCTTTAGAGTGAGCAGAGATGATTTCCTGCTCTGACCAGGTGTCGAGTACGGGACTCTTCTCACGGGAACTGGGGACAGAGCAAGGGAGAGACGAGAAGGGGCAAGGGGTATTTACCTTCAATTAGTCTGACCACTCGACCAGCAGTCCTAGTTATCTCCTGTCTACAGCAGACCAACTGTTTCAGCCAGTCCTAGCTCCCTCCTGTCTGCAGCAGACCAACTGTTTCAGCCAGTCCTAGTTATCCTCCTGTCTGTAGCAGACCAACTGTTCCAACCAGTCCTAGTTATCTCCTGTCTGCAGCAGACCAACTGTTTCAGCCAGTCCTAGTTATCTCCTGTCTGCAGCAGACCAACTGTTCCAGCTAGTCCTAGCTCCCTCCTGTCTACAGCAGACCAACTGTTTCAGCCAGTCCTAACTCCCTCCTGTCTGCAGCAGACCAACTGTTTCAGCCAGTCCTAGTTATCTCCTGTCTGTAGCAGACCAACTGTTCAACCAGTCCTAGTTATCCTCCTGTCTGCAGCAGACCAACTGTTTCAGCCAGTCCTAGTTATCTCCTGTCTGCAGCAGACCAACTGTTCCAGCCAGTCCTAGCTCCCTCCTGTCTACAGTAGACCAACTGTTCCAACCAGTCCTAGTTATCTCCTGTCTGCAGCAGACCAACTGTTTCAGCCAGTCCTAGCTCCCTCCTGTCTGCAGCAGCACTGCACCATACTTGTTCCAGACCAGTTCCCATTAGTTATCTCCTGTCTGCAGCAGAACCAACTTGTTCCACAGCCAGTCCCTAGCTTATCTCCTGTCTGCAGCAGACCAACTGTTCAGCCTAGTCCTAGTTCATCTCCTGTCTGCAGCAGACCACCAACTGTTCCTAGTCCAGAATCCTAGTTATCTCCTGTCTGCAGCAGACCAACTGTTCCACCAGTCTAGTCCCTTCTCAGAGCCACTGTTCCCGCCGTCCTGTCTCCTGTCAGCAGACCAACTGTTCCAGCAGTCCTAGTCCCTCCTGTCTGCAGCAGACCAACTGTTCCAGTCCAGTCCTAGTTATCTCCTGTCTGCAGCAGACTCAATTCAGCAGTCCTAGTTCCAGCCAGTTTCCCCTAGTTATCCCTGTCTGCAGCAGACCAACTGTTCCAGCCAGTCCTAGCTCCTCCTGTCTGCAGCAGACCAACTGTTCCAGCCAGTCCTAGCTCCCTCCTGTCTGCAGCAGACCAACTGTTCCAGCCAGTCTTAGTTCCCTCCTGTCTACAGTAGACCAACTGTTCCAGTCAGTCCTAGTTTCCTCCTGTCTGCAGCAGACCAACTGTTCCAGCCAGTCCTAGTTCCTCCTGTCTGCAGCAGACCAACTGTTCCAGCCAGTCCTAGCTCCTCCTGTCTGCAGCAGACCAACTGTTACAGCCAGTCCTAGCTCCCTCCTGTCTGCAGCAGACCAACTGTTCCAGCCAGTCTTAGTTCCCTCCTGTCTACAGCAGACCAACTGTTCAGTCAGTCCTAGCTCCCTCCTGTCTGCAGCAGACCAACTGTTCCAGCCAGTCCTAGCTCCTCCTGTCTCAGCAGACCAACTGTTCCAGCCAGTCCTAGTTTCTCCTGTCTACAGTAGACAACTGTTCCAGTCAGTCCTAGCTCCTCCTGTCTGAGCAACCAATGTTCCAGCAGTCCTAGTTCCTCCTGTCTGCAGCAGACAACTGTTCCAGCCAGTCCTAGTCCCTCCTGTCTGTAGGACCAACTGTTCCAGCAGCCTAGCTCCCTCCTGTCTCAGCAGACCAACTGTTCACTACTTGAAGGGTATTGTATCACAGCGGACATTGTAACTAAGACCGAAAGATGAAGGGGCTACTTAACCTAAGTGATGGTGCCACAAGAACTATCTTTCTTTCTCTAAGAGGAGGTTACCCAACAGGTTGTCTAATCCTCTCAAGTACGTTGGGAAAGGTCAGTAACGAAACAGAAAACTCTTCCTCCACTTTCGTTTTCAGTCTGATATAACACACTCAGGATTATACTGTGGTTACCTTGCCTCTCTGTTAGTATTGTTACCTTTCCTTTCTGTTATTGTTGTTACCTTGCCTCTCTGTTAGTATTGTTACCTTGCCTCTCTGTTATTATTGTTACCTTGCCTCTCTGTCAGTGTCGTTCCCTTACTACAGAATTATAAACGTGACTGATTTGTGAGATTGACTTGAAAATAAACCAAGTGTTATAAAATAATTACCATCTTTATTCAATAAACTGTGTAAAAACAAAAGTAATGTGTCAGTGTGAGTGTATTCACTTGATCTCTAAACAGTTTTTGATACGCGCCACGGAATAGAACCAGTGACCCTCAGGGGACATGGTCCGGTGCATATCCGTGGAGAGAATATCTTCCGTCCCCCTAACGTAACGTAACGTAACCAGTTGCATAGTGCGTACAATGTGTGTCACTGGGCTGTTGGATCGATCTTACCTTCTGCCACATGACAGAGCACTACGAGGAATGACCTAAAAACTAGCTGCGGGTCAGAAGGAGCTATGTCGCTACACCACTGTTTCTAAAATTATGGTGCGCGGCGGGGTATCAAGTGGCCCGCAGGATCCCAGATAGTTTAGTAATAATAATTAAACGAAGAATGTTTGATCACTTCATCCTCATCAACGACAACAAATGTTTACAATCTGTGGCTGGGTCAGTTTAGTAATCGATCTTTCCACCATTCTTCCTCCTTTAACTGCTTTCACTCTTCTCTTCTCATTTGCACACTTTATTCTATCTGCTCCTCCCATCTCTTTCTTGGCCCCCCTTGAGGTCTTCCATACATGCTTAGTTTCCAACATTTTCTTCGGCATCCTCTCGTTTCCATCCTCATTACATGCCCACATCTCACCCTTGCTTCCTCCACTATCTCATATACTTTAACCTCCTCATTACATGTCCATACCATCTCATCCTTGCTTCCTCCACTATCTCATCTACTCTTGTTTCTCACCCACCTCGGTGGCGTAGTTGGCTAACTCGCTGATATCATGTTGAGCTAGACTGCCGAGGATGGGGAGATCGAGATTCGAATCTCGGTTGGGTGAAATGGGGGTGGTTTTTCCTAGATGGTTTTCCACTCTCCCTCGACGCAAATGAGGGTTCACTTCCTCTAAATCCAACCTTACCAATTAAGACCCCATGAGCGTAATTAGTGCATAAGCGTATAACCCGAACGTGTAGTAAAACGTGGTGTTAAATTTAATTTTAGAATCTTGTTTCTCCTGGTGACAGCTAACACGCTCTCCTTGTCTACCTTACATTCAATGTCCATGTTTCTCCTGGTGACAGCTAACACGCTCTCCTTGTCTACCTTACATTCAATGTCCATGTTTCTCCTGGTGATAGCTAACACGCTCTCCTTGTCTACCTTACATTCAATGTCCATGTTTCTCCTGGTGACAGCTAACATGCTCTCCTTGTCTCTCTTACATTCAATGTCCATGTTTCTCCTGGTGACAGCTAACACGCTCTCCTTGTCTACCTTACATTCAATGTCCATGTTAGGTGACCTGGTGGTCTAGGGGTAATGTGTTAGACTTCTGTTCTGGGGTCCGGGGTTCAATCCTCGGTCCCGGCACAGATTTATCTGATTACCAAACCCTTCCTTCACCTCTGACAAGACGTGTATTAATCACAACTTGTGAATGTGAGGAATGCCAGGCCTCCATCGTGGTTCGGATTCCACGTTAAACTGTAGGTCCTCCATTTCATCTCACAATCACCCTACCATTTTTCACATTAGCGTAAGTGCGTATAACCCGAACGGGTAGTAAGACGCGGTGCTAATAATAATAATAATAATAATAATAATAATAATAATAATAATAATAATAATAATAATAATGTCCATGTTTCTCCTGGTGACCGCTAACACGCTCTCCTTGTCTCTCTTACATTCAATGTCCATGTTTCTCCTGGTGACAGCTAACACGCTCTCCTTGTCTCTCTTACATTCAATGTCCATGTTTCTGCTGTATTGTCACAATGGGTACAAGGATCAATATAATACAAAAATTGGAAATGTAACATGTTTAATATCAACCAATGCTGAATTTCTTTCCTCACTGGACACAAGTTACATAGAAAAGGAAGTATGTGCCAACTTTAAGTAAGAAAATATTAAAAGCTTTTAGTTTAAAATGTAGGTCTAAAACGTTGAAATTATTTATAAACTAACTCGATGAGATTATATCAAACATTTTTATATTGTATTTATAGTTGAAAATTGCCTAGAAATAATGTTTTTCCTGCATAGTTTTCAAACAACCCCCACCCCCTCACCACTCCTCCTGGGGCCCCGTCGCTCTCATAGCTTCCATTTGGTGGTCTTCCTTCATCAAAACTTTGAGAAACACTGATCTAGAGTGAGAGAGTCCGTGCCTTTGTTACATCGACCCATCACTGTCCCAGCCCAGGAGAACACGGGCAGTTTCCTGGAAACGACGGGAAAAAACATTTAAAAAAATAAAATAAAAGACAGTAAACCTCGTCAAGATCTTAATGTAACCTCCTGAAAAACCAACCAGTGTTTGCGTCCTGGGTGTCGTAGGATCTAGAAGCTATTTTGCGAGGTGGGTTGCACCTTAACTTGACGCGTTTAAGGTGGGGATGTAACGGACATGAGAAAAGGTCGGGTTTTTTTTTTCAGTTTTCATAGCAAATAATTTTTTCCCACTAAACAAAATAAATTATTGCTCCAGTAGAAACATAAGAGTATAATTTTCTTCACATGGTGGTATCAACAGTTGTCGAATATCTGTCTGGAGCATAACAACATCAGATGACAAACTTTTTAAATGGATAGAAAAAACTGTCATTAAAGTCCAGTACACCCTTAACAGATATCCAAAACAAATGTTGATATCACCTTGAAAAGAAAATTAACCTCTTATATTTCTACTGTAGAAATATTATTTATTTTGCTGAAAAACGTACTTTGCTGAACTGAAAAAATACTGATCTTTTGTCGCGTTCCCTACGCGGCCACCTTAAGCCCTCTGGTACCAACACGCCAAATATACAATATAGAAAGAGGGGGAATAATATGAGCTGTTCGCCCTGTGAGTTCTCTTCTTTATCTGTTTGATAACACTTCTCCTCTTCCTATGACGAATATAAACCCTCGTTTTACTATTTGCTCCTTGAAAACATCGACTATTTTAAAATAATATATTTCTTGTTTCCTATTCTAGACAGATGTTTGCTTCCACGGATATTTTTTAATCTACCTCCTGGCTGGAAGATTCCTGCAGGACATCTCTGTGAATAAAACAAATAACCTGAGTTGGAGACGATTTAAAAAATACATTTACAAAAACACAACTTCTATATCAAAAGAATAAATATGTGACAATGTGAGAATATTTTTAGAATTATTTAAGCGTTTATGATTTTCGTTTAAATGTGACATCTTTGAATCTCGCCGAATAAACACAAACATATACACCTGGTAGATTCTCACTTGTTTTGCCGCGACTTCACAGGTTAACAAACAGTTTTAATCGCTAGTCAATTTCCACGCACGACTTACGATAGCAATTTAGAGAGAATAAATTGTACGTTACCGGCCAGAATTCTAACTAACCAGGTGTAATCTTGCTAGGTATTGCGTCATCGAGAGATGACTAATGATCTGAGGGCCCTGAACAATCGTGATATGGGGCCATGTGTGGCGTGTCATATGTAGCTACACATGACTCTTCAAGGCTACCTACTCCTAAGAAATGTCCCGTCATGCCAGCAGATGGCGCCTCATTGTCCGATTGTCCTTCCATCCCTCTCATTGTCTGTCTGTCTGTCCTTCTGGCTCTGATAGGTACAGACTTGACACTACCAGTCGTTACAACACAATCCAGGGATAGAGTCAGGAGGGTGGTATGACTGATTACTTCACACAAGTACAGTCTGTCCCTGGGATTGTAGGGGACTCGAGAAGAGACCGGTGTTTTTGCGGTTTCCATAGCAAACAATTTTTTCCGGCAAAATAAATCAAACATTTCTCCAGTAGACAGAGAAACATAAGAGTTTTATTTTCTACACGTTGTTATCTCAAGAGTTGTTGATTATATGTCAAGTCAAGGATATCCTGGGATTAGACCAGGGCATTTTCTCTTCATTTTAAAAGGCCCTAACCCACTCCGGTGGTCAAACGGTCTAAGTTATCATCCTAGCAATGTACTATGCTGTCGATGACTAATGCCGGTTGTGTGTACAGTGGGTGTAACCCCCCCCCCCCCCCAACACTCCACTTCCCTGCATCCACAAAAAAACAAATTGGATCTTAATCCACGCAAACGCGGGTACAATTACTCTAAATTTAATCTTTATAATCTAAGACACATTAGCGTAATTAGTTAATATGCTTATGCGTACAGTCCGAATGGGAAGTAAGACGCGGGGATTAAAAAAACCGGTCTTGGTCAAATTTCACGAAGCTCATGGTGGATATTCTCCATATAGTTTATATCCAAGGGTCGAGTTTTTGGTTCAGACTTCCGTAAACCCTGAAACCTAGGACACACTTGGAAACATTGTTTGCAAACATGTTGCTCTTGTTTCCTAAAGGTATTTTCGTGTTTCCTTTGTGTTTCCCAAAGAGGAAACAATGCTTGTTGTTATCCATTTCAAACGGGTTACAAGAAACAATGTTTGCGTGTATGAACGTGTTCCTGCCAAATTGTCGACAACAAACAACTTGAGCCAGGCCAGTATCTCGGGACCAATAATTTGTAAACTAACTTAAAAATCTGAGGGAGACATGCTAGTGAAGTTTCTTAAACCCCCGCCGTTTTCGAGCTTCAGTTCTATCAGTTTGTTTGCGTAGTATGAACCATTTTGAAGCATTGTACGAACCTAAGACCTTTTTCTTCTTGAACAGTCCATAGTTATACGTACAAAGCACAAGCCATAGCAGAGTCCTCATCGCCCTAAATCTTGTACTCAACTGAACTCTGGATGGGAGACTGTTTAATTGTTTCCCTTTGTGTGAGCAACAAGAAACATCGAGAAACATTGTTTCCAAGTGCGTATTTAGGCTCAATGTTGAAGTGAGAGCTCAGATCTACCACGGGCCAGTCTAAGAGTCGTGGCTGATGGGAATTTGAGGTTATTTCTGTGGTTTGTGGAGATAATCACTGAGTGTCAAGTAGACTGTGTGAGAGAGATATACGTGCACTTTAGAAACACAGAACTTAACCTAGGACAGCAGACACCGCACAGCCAACCAGGAATTAAACCATCTGGATAACACAGAACGAACTAGGAAAGAAAAATCCTTTCTAAGTTCCCATTAGGCCTATAGGACACCTGGGTCCTTTAACCCCTCGACCCATTGGATGGGAAGTGTTAGCGTCCCAGAGAGATTAAAATGTCTGAGAACAGAATTGTTAACAATAGACTCTGGGTGACCTGGCGGTCTAGGGGTAAGGTGTCGGACTTCTGTGTTGGGAGTCCGGGGTTCAATCCTCGATCCCGGCACAGATTTATATGATTGCCAAACCCTCCTTCACCTCTGACAAGATGTGTATTAATCACAACTTGTGAATGTGAGGAATGCCAGGCCTCCACCGTGGTTCGGATTCCACGTTAAACTGTAGGTCCTCCATTTCATCTCACAATCACCTTACCATTACACATTAGCGTAAGTGCGTATAACCCGAACGGGTAGTAAGACGCGGTGCTAATAATAATAATAGACTCTGTGTGGGGAAGGAAAAGAGGGGAATTTTTCTTGTCTCAATCTCATCCTCTATCTAGAAACGTCAGATGGAAAAATATCCGCATTTGGAAAGATATTCCATTATTTTATTTTCTGAAATACACTCGAGATATCCCAAGCGTTAAAGTTCCCACTTCAGTTTGATTTTTCTCGAGGACGCTAACACCAGAAACATTATCAAGAGAGTTACAATAACACCAACAAACTTTTTTCTGTAATTATGTGTGTATAGTATGATTCTAAGTACCTCTTCTCCCAAGGACCCAACCCCTTCACTTGCTTAGTACATCGCAAGCCACCACAGGGGGAAATTTTCTGGATAGTGTCCTATCCCAAATTTACCAGAAAATGTTAATTTGTATCTTCAGCATCGGGATTTCCTCTTGAAGTTTCCTTCCTGGAGGTTTGTAGAGCAGGTTTGTGACATTGATCCCCTGTGAATTTATGCAACCTTCCCACCTCCCAGGACACCCTTGGGAACTGTATAGACATTAATACCTGCCAGGATGAACAAAGGATCCTCTCTAAGCCATGGAAGGACGCATCCTTCACTCCCTCCCTCCCTCTTCCACTCAGTCCTACACCGCTGACGGCTCAAGGCTCACGGCCAGGAGAACAGAACACGGAAGGAGGTATTATTTTGATGAACCCGCTACTGATCTGACCTTACGAGTCTTCATGACGTGTGCCTTGTACCCAGGGTCACTGGCTTGTTACGTGCGTGTCGTCACTGGAGGGGTATTCATGCCGTGCTTGCATCGGAACACGACCTACAAACTGACTCAACAAGCCAGTCGATTGACGGGGATGACCCGAACCACTGATGCAACGAAGGCCGAGAACATCGATAGACGGTTGGATCACAGCTGAGAGCATAACAATCAACTCCCCATTTTCCAGATCTTTATTTAAAAATATATATTTGCCAATATATCGGAAATTATTGGTTTAGTGAATATCTATTTCAAACCATTTATTTTTAATTTTTAATAGTCTTACAACTTTTGCAGAGCGTATAACCCAGACGGGTAGTAAGAAGCGGTGCTAAAAAAACTTTTGCGGCATTACGTTATCAAGAGTTGGGAGATCTGATACAAATTGAAGATATACTCATATGTAAAGTAGCCTCTCTGTCATTTTACCTGGAAAATAAGAGTTTCCATTTTGTTTGTCATGTTAAACAGTCTCTATATATGAATTTTAATCAAAACCGCTAAAGTCACGTTTGAGAGAAAATGCCGCCACGAAATACGAGTGCATTTCCTCTGAAATTCTACCTTACTCATATTAGGGTGGCCAAATCCCAAATGAAAAAATACCAATCATCGTCCGTGGGGAGAATTTTTTTTATTAAGTTCATGTTAAAGCACAAGGGTGGATATGTTAAACATTTACACCATGGGTTATAAATCAATGGGAACATGCTATAACGAAGTTATCAATAATAATAATATTTTAGACTGTTTAAATCATATGTAATTTTTGAAACTTGAATTACATATTCATGCAAAAATAATCATGTTGAAATCCTCTACCACCCAAGTTAATTTGTTACACGTAATAGCCATAAATAATGTTTCTCTAATATGGATTACATAATGTTACTTTTTTTTTTTTTTTTAGAAACTTGTATTTTGTGTTTGAATTTATAGCTTTTAAAAATTATTTTACCCATAATGAACTGAAAAAACTCTGCACACGATAGTTTTAAATTATCCACTCACTAATAATTTATCTCCTCATGTTCATCTGCCCTCATTTTGAAAGCAAATTAACTCATAGATAGCTCAAATACAGAAAAAATAAACAAGGTTTGAACAACTTTTCTTCTTCAAACACGCACTAGATTCACAACTGTTTAGACATCACGCTTACTATGTTTGCAAAGGAAAGTTCCCACAACAAGCAAATGTTTCCCTTCTCCATAAGAAATTTCCCTATCGTATAAAAAATATTATCAGTTCTCTGCCGTAATTTAGGTTTTATCGACCGGCTACCGGACCTAGGAAGAAAACTGAGTTAATTAATCGGCCATTTGGCAACCCTGCCTCATCTTTATCCCATTAATCTAATTATTATGTATGCGTGTAGCCCGCACAAAAAGTTGGACGGATCGAAAGTAACAAAACAAAACGTAACCTGTTCCTCACGTCATTTGTTTATTCTCAAGTAACTCTCGTCTTCTGATCTGATGATTTAATCTGTCCTCCAGAATTCCAAACCACAGAGGTGTGACCTTGACCAATATTACTTGTTTGTACCCACGAACTGATCCATGTTGGATTGTACACCCTGGTAACTGCTTCACACCGGTACGTAAGACGCACTGACCACGTCACTTCAAGGTCAGCTCTGCACTACGCTGTTCCAGTAAGTGTCAATTTCTCACACCCGAACTTGATTAAGCTCAGGGCCAGGCAATGTCAGGGAGAGGGGAGAAGAATGTCGGGAGTGTGAGGAGGTCCCTGGTGGCTATGACCCACATTCAGCGCCAGCTAGCTGACTTCTAATAACAGAACGAGGAGGGGGTATTTCAAGAAACTCCACCAGTACTAACAAAGAGAAGTGACTACAGCCACCGGGACTCGAACTAGGGAACCGAAGTTCATAGCTCGTCACTAGCTTCCCTCGGCCATGGCAGAATCTTTATGCAGTATGTTGGTCTCTAGCCCTGGAGCTGAACCCCGGGTCCATAGTTTGAATCTCTAGCCAGCACTACACATATATCTTGTACGTGCGTGAGGCTGACGTCAGCTGTGTTCCACTCCGTGTCAATATGTATGGAACTTAAGACGCGAGGTAAGGCTGACGTCAGCTGTGTTCCACTCCGTATCAAGATAAACGGAACTTAAGACACGAGGTAGGGCTGACGTCATCTGTGTTCTGCTCCGTGTCAAGATAAATGGAGCTTAAGACACGAGGTAAGGCTGACGTCAGCTGTGTTCTGCTACGTGTCAATATGTATGGACCTTAAGACGCGAGGTAGGGCTGACGTCAGCTGTGTTCTGCTACGTGTCAATATGTATGGACATTAAGGCGGTTGAGCTGGTCAAGGTCGCCTGAATCAATGCAGCGGCTGATGTAACAACCTGCCAGAGAAATGTTCCCAAGTAGAACACTGGTTTGATTGCTGGTGGAACTCGAAGTGAGAGTCCCGTCCTCGAAACCAAGCATTGTTACTGTTCAATCCGAGGAGCCCAAATATTAGAAAATGTCTCTCACAAATCAATCACTCTCCCAAATGTTGGCAAAATAACATTTTTACTATAAAATGACTAAAAACATAATTATTATCTTCGAGTTTTTTTATATATATTTCAATAATAGTCTCCCACCAATGTCTGAACTCAAAGACACTTTACTTAAAAAAATGGCATATTAATGGCTCAATGAAGATTATACTTCATCTAACGCTACACATAACAGACAGTTCCAGAGTCTAGAGATTATTACCAGACTATCACCGACAGTTACAGAGTCTAGAGATTATCACCAATAGTTAGAGAGTCTAGAGACTGCCACCAACAGTTACAAAATCAAGAGACTATCACCAACAGTTACAGAGTCTAGAGATTATCATCAGACTATCACCAACAGTTACAGAGTCTAGATACTATCACCAACAGTTCCAGAGTCTAAAGACTATCACCAGACCATCACCGACAGTTACAGAGTATAAAAACTATCACCAACAGTTACAGAGTCTATATACTATCACCAGACTATCACCAACCGTTACAGAGACTATCACCAACAATTACAGAGACTAGAGACCATGACCAACAGTTACAGAGGCTAGAGAGTATTACCAGACTATCACCAACAATTCCAGAGTTCAGAGACTATCACAATACTATCACCGACAGTTCCAGAGTCCAGACAGAGACTATCACAATACTATCACTGACAGTTCCAGAGTCTAGAGACTATCACCAGACTATCACCGATAGTTCTAGTGTCTAGAATATATCAGTAACAGTTCCAGAGTACAGATACTATCACAATACTATCGCCGACAGTTCCAGAGCCCAGATACTATCACAATACTATCATTGACAGTTCCAGAGCCCAGACACTATCACAATACTATCACCAACAGCTCCAGAGTCCAGATACTATCACAATACTATCACCAACAGCTACAGAGTCCAGATACTATCACAATACTATCAACGACAGTTCCAGAGTCCAGAGACTATCACAATACTATCACCGACAGTTCCAGAGTCCAGAGACTATCACAATACTATCACCGACAGTTCCAGAGTCCAGAGACTATCATAATACTATCACTGACAGTTCCAGAGTCTAGAGACTATCACCATACTATCACTGACAGTTCTAGTGTCTAGAGATTATCACCAACAGTTCCAGAGTCCAGAGACTATCACAATACTATCAACGACAGTTCCAGAGTCCAGAGACTATCATAATACTATCACCGACAGTTACAGATTCCAGAGACTATCATAATACTATCACCGACAGTTCCAGATTCCAGAGACTATCATAATACTATCACCAACAGTTCCAGAGTCCAGAGACTATCACAATACTATCACCGACAGTTCCAGAGTCCAGAGACTACCACAATACTATCACCGACAGTTCCAGAGTTCAGAGACTATCACAATACTATCACCGACAGTTCCAGATTCCAGAGACTATCATAATACTATCACCAACAGTTCCAGAGTTCAGAGACTATCACAATACTATCACCGACAGTTCCAGAGTCCAGATACTATCACAATACTATCACTGACAGTTCCAGAGACTATCACCAAACTATTATCGATAGTTCAAATGCCCGGTCAAAGCACTTCTGCCGAGGTAAACACGTCTCCAAGACAACCAGCCCTTGTTTGTTTACCTCCGCCACACTTAGATCGTTCTCGCCCGCGACCCCCACGATGCACCGCCACAGCCTTGTCGGCGCGATATGAACTAGACCTACAAACAAACACTCTCACTTTCACCTTCATTCCGTCAGGTGAGGGGGAGCATGTAAACATTCCCCCTCCCTTCACACACGTGCGCTTTAAATAATCGTGGTCCATGTGGGGGCTGGTCACTCCATAGATGGACGTTGGGTCGGAATCTCAGAGGTACACGGCGCCTTACGGCGTCTAACAGCGTCAAACAGCGTCTAACAGCATTTAGCAGCGTCCCGCGGAAATAATACGTGTCGTCTTGATCGAATATACGAGTATCGTCGCCAGTGAAAGTGTTTTAACACGTGTTATGAGCCTACTGAACACGTGTTGTGGACCTGCTGAACACGCGTTGTGGACCTACTGGGAACGTGCTGTGGACCTACTGAACACGTGCTACGGACCTACTGGGGAAGTATTACGGACCTACTGGGCAAGTATTACGGACCTACTGAACAACCTACTGAACGAGTATTGCAGACCTACTGGGCACGTGTTGTGGACCTACTGAACTTGTGTTGTGAACCTACTGGGCACGTGTTACTAACCTACTGGGTGCGTGGTGCGGACCTACTGGACACGTGTTACTAACCTACTAGACACGTGTTGGAGAATGAAGGACGGTGTTTGGAGACTCGTCGTGGCACTGTTCACTATCCATGGACTGCTCCCGCCAGGCCTGGCCTCCAATAATCGTGAGTATAGTTGGTGACTGAGTGGTCTGGGAGGTTCTTATTTTGTCCTATGATAATGCTTACACAAGGGAGTTTAGTGCTGGTAGCCTAGGTTAAGTTAGCTCAAAAATCACCCAATATAGTACAGTCTTACGTAAATGGTCTCGCCCTTGGTCACAAGTGTTGAGGAGCTAAGGAAGACTAGCTTAGATTCTCGGTGTAATGGAATGCTTGGTTTCCATGTGGTGCAATAAGAGGTTTATGAATTTCACTAAAACTCTGTTTCAGGTGCCTACAAACTTAGTAATACACTAGGTGTCAGTAATATAAACTATAAACCCAACAAAAATGTCCAGGCTTCCTGTTTCCAATCTAAAGTTGCTACACTTCAGTGTCAAACTAAGTACTTCGATACCAGTGTATATAACAACAAACATATAGCTGTATCTAATCTAAATTTGTTACAACTGGGTCTTGAATTAAGTACTCTGACACCAGGCTATATAACAACCAACATCTTCCTGTTTCCAATCTAAAGTTACTACAACTGGGTGTCAAACTAAGTACTCTGATACCAGGCTATATAACAACCAACATCTTTCTGTCTCCAATCTAAAGTTGCTACAACTGGGTCTTGAACTATGTACTCTGACACCAGGCTATATAACAACCAACATCTTCCTGTTTCCAATCTAAAGTTACTACAACTGGGTGTCGAACTAATTACTCTGATACCAGGCTATAGAACAACCAACATCTTCCTGTATCTAATCTGAAGTTGTTACAACTGAGTGTCAAACTAAGTACTCTGATACCAGGCTATATAACAACGCGTCACGGAACAGACTCGGCAGACAAGGGACAAGGTAATAATTACCCTCATACGATCACACTAAACTATAACCATCAAAAGGTGTCGCTTGACAGCAAAATTAGTCCATTAAACCTTGTTTATCGTAAGGTTGTCAACAAAGCCACGTGACAATTTCCCTCTCGCTGTTAACTTTCACTGGCTGCCTAGAAAAACCGCGCCAAATTATCGACCAATCAGACTGAGAGGCGGGATGTTAGGTACTCGTTACTACCAGGAGAAGTGAGTGAAGCTGAGAACTAAAACTATAGTGGAAGCTGTCAATCACAACACGTATTCAACTATTTCCTCGGAGATTGCTTCACCTCCTGTTTCTATGTGCCTATTTTTCTGTGTCTCTGTGATATGTAGTTTGTGTACTAAGACCCACACTGGTGGTCGAATGATCTAAGCCATCACTCTCACAATATACTGGACTTCTAGTGATGGGGATATTGGAGTTCGAATCCCGCTCGGATGTATGAAAGGTTATTTTTCCCTAAATATTCTCCCACTCACCTTCCACGCAAATTCGGGTACAATTCCTCTAAATTTTAATTTCCTCATTCTCGCCTTGTTAGTATAAATATGTGGCCAGCCAGAGCGGGTGGTAGGACAATGAGAACATAGAGGAGGAATGTCCAGAGCCAGTGTTAGTGTGTGACAGTCGATAAATGTCACCATGTATCGGATTGAATGAGGCTGATTGCGAAACTGCTGGGTGGGGACAGGCGAGGATTGAACCTTTACATCTGGACTACATTCCAGGGGATTAGTGGAGAAGTGGGCTATGCGGGAACTTTCTAATACCAACCATTCTCAGACACAACTAATTGTGAGACTGGTCAGTATGAAGATACTATCACTGGAGCTTAGTCTCTAGTCAGCATGTACATACTATCACTGGAGCTTAGTCTCTAGTCAGCATGTAGATACTATCACTGGAGCGTAGTCTCTAGTCAGCATGTAGATACTATCACTGGAGCGTAATCTCTAGACAGCATGTAGATACTACCACTGGAGCGTAGTCTCTAGTCAGCATGTAGATACTATCACTGGAGCGTAGTCTCTAGACAGCATGTAGATACTATCACTAGAGCATGGTCTTTAGTCAGCATGTAGATACTATCACTGGAGCGTGGTATTTAGTCAGCATGTAGATACTATCACTGGAGCGTAGTCTCTAGTCAGCATGAAGACACTGTCACTGGAGCGTAGTCTCTAGTCAGCATGTAGATACTATCACTGGAGCGTAGTCTCTAGACAGCATGTAGATACTATCACTGGAGCGTAGTCTCTAGTCAGCATGTAGATACTACCACTGGAGCGTAGTCTCTAGTCAGCATGTAGATACTATCACTGGAGCGTAGTCTCTAGTCAGCATGTAGATACTATCACTGGAGCGTAATCTCTAGACAGCATGTAGATACTACCACTGGAGCGTAGTCTCTAGTCAGCATGTAGATACTATCACTGGAGCGTAGTCTCTAGACAGCATGTAGATACTATCACTGGAGCATGGTCTTTAGTCAGCATGTAGATACTATCACTGGAGCATGGTCTCTGATGTTGTTGGATGGATAGTATTACAGCTGCTACGACCACTGACCACCAGTTCTGAATAAAAAACACACAACTATTTTGACCCTCCCACCCTTCAAGTAACACGATGAAGACATTTCAGCAACCCCTATGTAACACCATGTAGACATTAGAGCCCCTCTTAACAGTGTTAAGTGTCTTATGGATCACCCCTAACGTACTTTCTCGAGATGTCTCAAGTTGTAGAGTTCACTCTTCAGTTTAATTTTCCCCTATTTAAATGTAAGGAACATACCCGAGATGTCCCAAGTTGTATAGTTCAGTCTTCAGTTTAATTTCCCCCTATTTAAATGTAAGGAACAAACCCGATATGTCCCAAGTTGTAGAGTTCACTCTTCAGTTTAATTTCCCCCTATTTAAATGTAAGGAACACACCCGAGATGTCCCAAGTTGTAAAGTTCACTCTTCAGTTTAATTTTCCCTTCTTTAAATGTAAGGAACACACCCGATATGTCCCAAGTTGTAGAGTTCACTCTTCAGTTTAATTTCCCCCTATTTAAATGTAAGGAACACACTCGAGATGTCCCAAGTTGTAGAGTTCACTCTTCAGTTAATTCCCCTATTTAAATGTAAGGAACACACCAGATGTCCCAAGTTGTAGAGTTCACTCTCAGTTAATTTCCCCCTATTTAAATGTAAGGAACACACCCGAGATGTCCCAAGTTGTAGAGTTCACTCTTCAGTTTAATTTCTCCCGTGGACGTTAACAACAGAAACATCAGATAAGTTACAATAACAGCAATAACAGTTATCTTCTCACACTCACGTGTCGACTACAGCGCTCAGTGGTTGAATGTGACACAAGTGTTGGGTCAGCTAGGGACCAAATATTATAATACATCCCCTTTCTTTGGGATTCAATGATCTAGGCGTAGCTCGACCACACGCCGAATGGGGGGGGGGTAGTTTTTTACCCTCTATGAAGAAGGTTATGCACCGGTGGTCACGTGGACTAGGACGATCTTAAAAGTGGAATGAAAGGAACGCGAGGTAAGGGCAGTAAATTTGTAGTTCATATTCCAAGATGAAAACAATATGGCTTCACTGGAAGGGTTTAGTTAAGTTTTCTACAGTTGATAGTATCAACAATTCTATCAGGGGCAGATTAGCATTTCATGATGAACTTTTAAAATTAAGAGAAAAGTTATCACGACAAATTTTCAAGAACGGTTTGGATTACTTTGTGTGGAAAAAATATACTAAATCTACAGTATCTACTGGAGAAATATTTTATTTTACTGTACCATAATATTATTTTTATAAAAACTGCAACAAAACTGGACTCAATTTTTATTTTCACGTTAAACACAAGCACTAAACTTACACAAATTTAAGTACGTGTTTTGTTTAAAGGCCCTGGTGGACGTGACCTTAATAGCTCATTCACAGTCAAGGTCACGCCAGGAGATACGGGTTGTGCGAGGTCAGTGCCGCGTGCATGCAAGAGAGAGAGAGAGAGATGTATATAGTTTACGAACAGTCACGCATCTACATAGATAGTATATAATATACATATATATACTGAAAATATGTGGTTAGCCCGGATGGGTCGTAAGACGCGGTATATAAGAGCCTAACTCTTTGTGTGAGGCTGGAGTTCGATCATCGTAGAGGTTGATTTAATGACCTGATCTAAGAAGTAAAGATGAGGAGGAATAGCTTTAGTAAATACACCCGCATTGGCATGGGAAACCACAACCAGGACAACATTCAAATCTGGACCTATTCGTCACTGAGGGTACGAGTATACTGCGAGTATAACGTCTTAGACCACGTAGCCACCAGTTTGATGAATATTGACACATTGGTAAACCAAGAATGCATAAATTAAAATTATGTGTTCATGTGGTTTTTTTAAACACGTTTTTAACGCTTCAAAAATTATAAATAATATATTTAGGCCCGCTTGTATAGCAGACAGTATCGTATAGGAATACAGGAGCTAACACTTTCAACTTGAAACGCCGTCAGATATAATATAATACTACATGTCATACTCTTTTGTATAGCAGACAGTATCGTATAGTAATACAGGGGCTAGCACTTTCAACTTGAAGCGCCGTGGGATATAAGTATAATACTACATGTTATACTCCTTTGTATAGCAAACAGTATCATATAGTAATATAGGGGCTAGCACTTTCTGCTTGAAGCGTTGTGGGATACAATATAATTCTACTTATGTCATGTACTTCTCTGTATAACAAACAATACCTTATAGTAGTACAGGGGCTGTCACTTTCAACTTGAAGAGCCGTGGGATACAATATAATACTACATGTCATATTTGTCTGTATAGCCAAGAGTATCATATAGTAATATAGGCACTTTCAGCTTGAATTAAGGAAATAACGGCCAGGGACTGGATGTTGTGTCTATCCTAGATTTAAGTTATATTATAAGGAATATGAACTACGACAGACCCAAACAGTCGGTAGTGGGAAATATATGGCTTGAATAAAAAACTGATAGGCTGGAAACCGTAATTAATTTAAGGAAAAGGAAAAATATAAGCTTCACTTACGAATCTAATGCTGTTCTTAGTTAATCACGAATTACTTTTAAAAACTGTCACAAAATTGATAATTTCAATTATATGACATTACTTTAGTATATTTTATTCCCGTTTCACAAAAACAACAAAAACAAATTATTTCAATAAGTTTTGTAAATGGTGGTAATTGCAGCATATTTTATTCTGGTGGCTGGGGCGAGTTAATACATCTTTTCTGTTATGATTGTATATTGTTGCATAGTTCTTAACATTAGTGTGTCTGTGGCAGTGTCGGACGTGCCATGCGGCAGACAGTGGCGGCGCAGTGGTCGCATTGTAGGGGGTGAGTCCACCAGTCCAGGGGAATTCCCCTGGTTAGTTTCCATCACGAGGAGGGGTGGCCACTTCTGTGGAGGAACTCTGCTCAACAAGAGATGGGTCATGACCGCCGCGCACTGCATGTGCAGGTAGGCATAGCGTTCTGTGCTCGTTGAGCGCTAGTAGCAGTGATTGAGCGCTAGTCTAGCAATCAATGAGTACTAGTAGCAATCAGTGAGTGCTAGTCTAGCAATCAATGAGTGTTAGTAGCAGTAAGTGAGCGCTAGTCTAGCAATCAATGAGTACTAGTAGCAGTCAGTGAGTGCTAGTCTAGCAATCAATGAGTACTAGTAGCAGTCAGTGAATGCTAGTCTAGCAATCAATGCGTGTTAGTAGCAGTAAGTGAGCGCTAGTCTAGCAATCAATGAGCACTAGTCTAGAAATCAATTAGTGCTAGTAGCAATCAGTGAGTACGTGCTAGTCTAGCAATCAAAAAACAGATAGCCTCTAGAGGTGTTTAAAACTTAGAATTTTTCATAGCCTTCAGCAGTTATGGTGGTATTTTGCACAAAAAAAAACTTCAGAGAACTTCTAGAGGTGTTTAATATTTAGAATTTTTCTTAGCCTTCGGCAGGTAGGGGGTTATGTTGTCATATAAAACACTTCAGATAGCTTCTAGAACTGTTTATCATTTAGAATGTTTTTATAGCTTCCGGAAATTGGGGGATGTGCCCATCAAATCCCCCCTGAAATTATTGGCAGGCTACAACCTTGATGAGCGCTAGTATAGCATTCATTGATCGCTAGTATAGGAGTCATTTCATATTCATTTAGTTAATTTAGTTCTCATTAAGCGCTAGACTAGCAGTTATTGTCTATGGTCACCAGAAGCTAGCCAAGCATTTATTACATGTTCATTTAGTTTTCGTTGGATGATTTTTTTTTAAACTTGTACTATTAGAGGCACTATAATGTATTTAAATAGATTTTTAAATATCTACAAAACACCTTCTTTAGAGTTGTTTCTTACGAGCATGTTATGTCCACCAGTACACTCAGTTACCCTGAAAGGTAGAAATCTTACCTTAAATGACTATGCTATGACCCTGTTCTATAAGCTATACCAAAGTATAATAATGTAAGGTAAGCTTTCTACCTCACAGGGTAGATGATGGGTACATGTCAGGTCCCTGACTGAATATGTGTCAGCAGTTGAAACTAGTTATGTTAAGAGGCCTTACCCCCAAATGTGTTTGTCGCAGTGGCCCAGTGCAGCTGCCTGCGGAGCTTATCCGAGTGACCGTGGGGGAGCATGACCTGTCCAGCGGGGAGAATCCCGCGGCCCACGAGGTCCGGGTTCGAAAGATGCTCCTACACCCCGAGTACAAGTGTACCCGGTTCTTGAACGATATAGCTCTGCTTGAGTTGGACTCCGAGGTGAGTATAGCCCGGAGTGGCATCCTCTCTCTACATATAACACCGAGTACTCTGTGAGTGAAAGCTGTGTATAATCTGTGCTAGTGTTCATGTCAGAATGGCTGTGCATAATCTGTGCAAATGTTCATGTCAGAATGGCTGTGTATAGTGTGTGCAATAGTTTATGTCAGAATGGCTGTGTATAGTGTGTGCAAGTGTTCATGTCAGAATGACTGTGTGTAGTGTATATAAGTGTTCATGTCAGAATGGCTGTGTATAGTGTGTGCAAGTGTTTATGAGAGTGATGACTGCGTATAGTCTATGCAAGTATTCATGCCACACTCTATTGTTGTGTCCAGGTGACCTGGTCCGAGGCAGTATGGCCCGCCTGTCTCCCCAATGGCTTTAGCACCTACTCCAACAAGGAGGCCATAGCAGCAGGCTGGGGGTGGCTCCAAGAATCCTCGTCTAAGGGGGGTCGAGCCGACGTGCTCCAGAAGGTGAAGGTGCAGGTGGTGGATAATGACAAGTGCCGGGAATGGTACCAGTTGGAGGGCAAGAAGATCAAGATCCACGACTCGCAGATGTGTGCGGGGGACGAGACCGGGGGTCGAGACTCCTGCTGGGTATGTTGGAGGAACACTGGGAATTATTGGAGGCACATTGGGGATTATTGGAGGCATGCTGGGGATTATTGATGTTAAAGGCCACTCGAGATTGTTGATGGCACATTAGAAATTATTGATGGCACATTGGGGATTATTGATGGCACACTGAGAGTTATTGATGGCAGAGGCACAGTGAGTATTATTAGTGTCAGAGGCAGAAATTCCTATGTAAACCTGGTTCATGTCCCTGGCTGTAATGTTGAGGATTTGTTGTTGCAGGCGGACAGTGGGGGCCCCCTCATGGTTGGGGATGGAGACCAGGTGATGGTGGTGGGGATCATATCCACCGGTATTGGTTGTGCCAGGCCCAGGCTCCCGGGACTCTACACCCGGATCTCCGACTTTATTCTCTGGATAGAGGAGCATGTGAACAAGTGATAGCACCCTCTCCCCTCTACAAACAAGACAGGGTACTTTGCCCCACACCACAACAAGACCTAGTTTCAGGGTATATTATTATTACTAAGCTTGGCTGTGACAATGTGGTTAGGGTATTATCACGACAAAAGAAGCAACCTTAGAACTTTTATCAAAAGCTTTACGCAATTAAAATACTTTTAAATTACAATTTAAACTTTTACTCAGAACAAATTGTCGGCTTCTGATAAAACAAGAATTGAAAAAAGCACTAAAACTCTTATCTGATGGTGAATCCGAACTCAATAAAACAATCAGCTTTGAGACACAAGTCATGATTGTGTCAGACTACAAAGTCAAAACTTGTGTCGAAAGTTTTTCCATTGTGTAAGGCCTGCAAGTTGAGGTGAATGACCACAGATGTGACCTGGAAGGTTGTAGTGTCCTTAGGTAAGTCACTGTCTTCTCCTCTCCTGCATCCCAACGACGGACCAACCAAGAGTCCGACAAGTTTCAAATATTTATTGCATTTAGGTAGAATAATTTATTGAAATTAATATTTATTATATTTTATTTTTTTTTTGTTATGAATGTTAACCATAATTTTTACTATAGCTATGTTCTAGAGGTAGTATTGGATATCAGTGGCTTTAATTATCTAACCTATGGAAACAGAGGTTAGAGTGAGCATATTTTAAGAAAATGCACCAGGATTAGCCTAGAGAGAGGGTGAAAAACAACACCACCGAAGATACCTCCCAAGTTCCCCCTCAACGAACCTCACTAAGATTCAAACAGAGGCATCCTGATTCCTGTTTCTGTTAGTGTACTTTCCACCCATTTCCACAAGGAGGCACTTTATTAAACTGAGCCGGCCACAGGCTAGAAACAGTAGATGATGGTGAGAAGTTACCAATCTGTACTAGGAACCAAAAATTGACTATGCAATGTATAATATAGATATCTAAAAATTACTATATCTTTATATCATAAACGTGATATGTATTTATTAAATTAGTCTAGCAGCTAAAACAGGGTATAAGTAGATGCATGGAAATTTATTACAAGTATGCCATATATATATTTTTTAATATTATTAAGACTAAAAGATAGACTTGACTGTAAATTATTCGATGAAAATGACCATTGTATGAATCTAGTCATTTAATAATATTTTATTTTAATGGTTGCCATGATCTACTAATGATACGACAGAAATCCAAGTCACCAGAACTTGTAATATTTATTCACCAATAACTATAAACGCACACATTATAGTTTTTAAGGGGAGATTTTCCCAAGTGTGTTGTCCAAAGTGTTTTCAGAACTATTTAGGGTGGTGTGTCAAAAAGACAGTTAAGACACACCCAAAACACGTTAGGGAGAGATTTAGAGAAATAACAAGAGTTTGGGGGTGACCAATTAATTTTTTTAAAAATCACCAAAGCGCTTTAAACACTCTTTTAACAAAATTTTGATAAAGTCAAGGTTGAAGTGTGACAAGTCTTAAGCTGTAAATGATAACTTTAAAGTAGAACATAGGTGTTATTGAAATAGGGATGTGTGAGATTTCAAAACTTGGAATTTGCTTTGAAAAAAAGTCATGTTACAAAAATAACTTGATTTATCGGATTAGAATGAAATTTTACAAACGATCGTGTAGTAAAATATTTTCTAAATAGTTTCAGTGCATATGGTTGCATAAATAAACACATTCTATATTTATATAAGAAAGAATTTGTTTGTCTGTCATGAGTGTTGCATGATATATATCACAAGGAGAAGGGTGGCATTTTAAAAATTAGTTGCCCATGTGCATTTAAGTGTGCACCTCTAAACAGAAATTTTATAATTTTGACTAATTTTTTTTAACTAATTAAAAACAGGGTCAGTATAATCTTTTTTATAACTAATTAAAAACCTGGTCAGTATAATCTATTTTCAATTATAAAACAATTAACAAGAAATATATTGAAATTAGATTCGGTTTTGAGAATATTAAATATATTTGTTCCAAGTTTGATAGTCATGGCATGCCCCTAAAGTATAGTTTAACATTGTTTGATATCTGTGAAATGTACATCTTTATTATACTTGTTGTAACAAGGCTATTTATACTAGTCACAAATTACACATTTATTTGCTTTGTGAAGTTGTCTTGATTGTTAAAATAGTTTCAGCATTGTTTGGAAATAATAAATAAAACCATTTTGTAATGTAAGTGTTACTGAAGGAAGCCAACCTGAAAATAGAGTTAGGTTATACCTAGGTAGGAACATTTCCGAGCCATTAGGCAAAAATTCATTTTAGAATAAAACCATTTAAAATAGAAAAAGCTAAGCTAAACTATTCTTACATAAATCCCAGTGATATCAGGTACTTATTTATTATTTCATCATCTCAAGTGTGTGTTATTCATATGTAGAGTTTGTGTGTGTAACTGAAAATTGTACCTGAATTGTTAATGACTTAAATGAGAAATAAATAAACAGTTTACTGTTTTAGTAAATGATATTGTGTTTTAAATACCATTTGTTTTGCTTCAAGAAATATAATATAATTAATGCCCTTTATAGATTAAGAAAATGGTTAACTAAATATAAGAGAAATATAATGATTCACAATCTTTACAATAATTATATTATTGTCATTGCAAAACAGAATCAAGATCTGAAATTGAAGAGTAACTTTCTAGTTCACATGAGAAAAAGGCTTGTAGAGCTTATTAACTAAGATCCGAGCGAGCGGCTGTCATCAGAGTGTAATAAATATTTGATTACAGTGATGATGTGTTAGTAGGTAGGACTCAGACGTGGCCGTTATCAAGCGGCGGAGGGCTCGATACATCACTGTTTTTCTCATCGGTCTGTTGCGAGTTGTCCTCGGGTGGATCTTGCAGAACTTTGGTCATGTTCTGTAATCTCAGAGGGTTCACCGGAGGGCCTGAACAAGGGGTAGAACAAGTGAAAGTTCAGCCTTTCAGTTTATTAGACATGTTGATATAATTAAATACATCAACTAGATTTACATCCTGGATTAAATAGCCAAAATATTATAGTCGTTAATTACGGTTATAGCCGCACCTAGACATCATATCCTTTAAAGTGAAAAAATGACACCTGGACACGGTAATCGATCTTGGGACCACTGAGCAATCCAGGAGTTGTCCCATGCCCAGGGTCATTATTCGCTCATATTTTAAGACAGAGTCTGTGATGGAGATACAGAAATCATCAGTTAAATATGAGTGATCAATTAAGAACGAGAGGGATTTACATCATTGGTTGCAATGATAGTGCGCCTGACACTAAGCAGCTTGGGAGCAATACTCACCAGATGCAGGGGTGCAGAAATGGGTTGGAAAGGGTACAGAGTAGGGGGTTAGCTCTTCCTAAATTTTGAGAAGGTTTTTTGGGGATACTTACTGATATTTTTAGTTTAGATCAGGGGTAGTTAACCATTTTGGTTTCTAATCGACCCCTACAAAGATCCTGTGATCCCTCATCATTAATCCACTCTATTTCTTCTATTTTTTTTCCTATTAATCTTATATATATATATATATATATATATATTAGCAACGCATATTACTACCCATTCAGGTTATATGTCTATGTTCTAATTTCTCTAATGAGTTTGGGTTAGGAAGGTTATATTTAAAGGAAGTGTACCCACATTTGTGTGGAGAGAGAAAGAGAGCGAGAGAGAGAGAGGGAAACCATTTAGGGAAAATAACACTCAGTACCCCGGACCAGAATTTAATCATGATCTCCCAATTATTGGCAGTCTAGTCCAACATGAAAATAGCGCCTTAGACCATGAGGCCACCGAAGTATATATTTTCAAATTACATTTTTTAATATTTTTATAACATTACTTATCAGGACCAAATAAGATTTAATTTTGGTCACACTCCAATTTAATTTGAAAGTACTTGATATATATATCAAAGATTGACTTATATATGCTACTGTGAATGTACTGAATGTGATGAGTTTGTAAAGTCACCGGTGATTCTACAGAACCACTGGTTCACTTGGGGAATTTAAAAAAGTATTTACTATTTCACATACTCACCGAAAATTTTACAAAATTACCATCAACCACCAATGAATGTTAATAAGTCATGTGAAGATTAGGTTTGGTTAGGTTAGTTTAGGCAAGTTAGGCTAGTTTAGACAAGCTTAAACTCATTAATTTTAACTTAGGTTAGACTAGGTTAGTTTAGGTAGGTTTTATGCTCTATATTTTTATCCACATACACTAGATATTTTATAAAATCACCAGTTAATGTAGATAATACAGTTCGTGTTTCATACTTTCACCAAGCTGCATTGGGAAATTTATAAAATCATTGGTAAATTTAGATAAATCCTATTATTTGTTAAATAAGCTATCGCTTTTAGTGATTCTATACATTCAATGGTTATTTTACAAAATAACAAATTCAGCACATTCACAGTAGCATATATATTTCAAAAATTGACTTTTATACAGTGGCGGTGGAACCGGGGAAGGGGGGGAATTGCCCCCTTAAAGAAATTTGCCCCCCCTCCCCCCGGGTCCTTAAATATATATGCCCCTCCCTTCAACCTCAAACATTGGTTTATTACAACGTTAATAGTCTTTGACCCTTTTGTTAATTACTTAAATTTATCTACGACTGTCTACAATTTGTTTTTCAGCTGATAGAATTATGCACCAACCGCCTGCACGATGCAATGAGTCATGAAAGCCACCCACATTCCATGCTACAACCAACCGCCTGTCCAAGGTCACGTCACAAGTCACCCCGTGTCCCCTTTCTTTTCCAAGGCCATTTCACCATTTACCCCTCTCTTCCTGTGTCCTTTGAATTTAATGTGTAAGCAAGTGCATGTGGTGCTAGTGTTTTTCTTAAATAGAGTGTTTATAGAGGTATAATTTCGTCGCTGTAAAGTAGTTTTTTCATTCCCTGAGAGAATACATTTGTTGCGACTTGTATTACAAAGTTTGAATTTTTTTTTAAATCGCTGATGGACTAATAATAATTGGACAGTTGTGATTCATCGGTATACTTCTATTGCGAACTATCGCAAAATGGCTAAGATGAAATCCTTGTTCGATTATTTTGATAAAGTGAAAGAGTCTCGCATCATTATTGATCATGATCTCCAAAGTGATAAATCTTATCCAACAGTAATGAAGGCCCCTAACATCCTTCAAGAATGTAATACAATACCAGGTAAGTGTACTTGAGTATTAAAATCAGAACTTTTATCATTTGATTTTTTTTGTCGCCACATTTTACTGCCTTTCTGGATTATATGCATATGAACTCATTACGATGATGGGCTATGGATGAGCTAGGTTTAGTTTAGAGGAAGTGTGCCCACATTTGCGTGGAGGAAGCTTATAAAACCATTTAGGGAAAACACCACTCAGTACACCTGTCCGGGATTCGAACCCAGATTTCCCCATCGTCGGCAGTTTGGTGTATTGCGAAAATGACCTCTTAGACCAAAGGTGACCAAATTGTGGCACGCCTAAGTCACTGTAGATTTTTTTAAATATAGTAAATTATAACAATGTCAAATAAAATAAATAAATCATCTAAGTTAAAAAATTGCAAGAATTTTAGCTATTAAGTTGGCCGTCTGTGTGTATTGTTTCCCGCCACTCAAGCTGCCTTTCTCTCCCCCTTCCACTACATACTCTACACCCCCTCACACTGCCACGTGCCACCCTGTACACATTCCTTAGTTTATATTTGGTGGCATACTGACTGCTATGTACTGTGCTATACCCAGCCCTAAAATATTTGTTTCTCATTATAAATAAGGAAAAACCAAAAAAATCAAAAATTCCTATATCAATCAGGAATTAAAAAATATATATTACCCTACCAATTTTTTTCGAAAAATGGTGGTGGTACAAAGAATAGGTTAGAGATTTTGGGATGGAGTGGCACACCCAAGATTATCTCAGATAGTGGCACGCCAGAAAAAAAAGGTTAGCACATCATTCGGCCACCGAAGTGGGTAATTCGATATATTACAAAGTAAAAGGATTATATTTGAGTCACAATAACACAATACAAAATGAGAAATCAATGCGATATTTAAAAAACTGTCTAAATGATTTGAGTTTTTAATTAATTAAGTTAAATATATATTATTATTTTGTGAGTTTAACACACTTTTGTGACACTATGAATGATCGTTAATAAAATTACACTAGGCCTCAGGGACGTAGCCTGGAAGGATTGGGTGGTTTGTCCCCCCTCCAGTAATCTAGATCCTTTATGTTATTTAATACATAAATGTATTTTTACAAAAAAGACCAAAAATAAAATAGCAAATTTCTTGTTAAAAATTAATTTGTATTCCCATAGTTAAAATATTGTTAATAAATAAGATAGTTCCTTTTTTTTAATCTAGGAAATGAGGATAGAGATAAGAATGCAGTTGCTGGTCCCATTCACTCAAAAAGAGAGGATGTAGCTTTGAAGTTTGATAGAAGTAATAATATTTGTGGTCTCGTCTAGTGCCAACCTTTCCCTGTGCCAAATTACACTGAAAACGCAAAAGGTGATGAGAAAATCAAATGTTGTGACCATAAATTTTTTCAACGCTGGTATTCTGAATTTCCTTGGCTTCACTTTCAAAGTGAAGAAGTTAGCATATTGTGCTTAAAATGAATGAAATCAAAGAATGAGAATCTCTTTGGCTACAGCTCAAAACTTGAAATCACATTCATTAGTAAAGGTTACAAGAATTGGAAAAAAAGCTGAAAGTAAATTTAAAATACATGCAAAGAGTAGTATGCACGAGTAGGCTGAAGAAAAAAAAAACACAAAAGAAAAACGTGATTCAGTGGCCGAACCAATTTATAAAGAAAAAGAAAAGCAGCAAATTGTAGCCCGAAAGGCATTGCATGCACAAATGAGCTCTCTTTAGATATCTTGGAAGACAAGGCATTCCAATACGAGGTCACGATAACAGTGATGGAAACTATAAGGCATTGCTTGCTCGGCACACTGGTGACATTCCTGAACTCAAACAGTTTAGTTTTCGATCGAAGGACTTCACCACACATGATGATAAAAATGATGGCAGACGCTGTCCTAAGAGAAATATTAAATTAAATACGGAACGTAAAGCATTTTAGTTTGATTGTAGATGAGACTACAGACATTTCCAAGAAGGAACAAGTTTCAATCTCTGTAAGAATTGTAAATGAAAATATGGAACCAAGTGAGTACTTTTAAGGTTTCTATGAGACAAGTTCAACCATAAGTTCTGTCCTAACAAGTCTGATCGTGGATACACCTTGACGCGATTTCACCTCTCCCTGGAGAATGTTCGTGGTCAATGCTATGATAGCGCTTCAAATATGCGAAGAGTTCATAATGGTGTCTAAGCTAAAATCAAAGAAAAACAGCTGTTAGCAATGTATGTGCATTGCACTAATCATTGTTTGAATTTAGCGCTGCAAGACACTGCTCGTGCAATCCCTCTTATGAAGGACTGTTTGCAATGGGCACATGATGTGGCCATAGTTATGAACACAAGTAAAAGAAAATCGGAATTTCTACGCATCACAAGTGAGTTTGAAGATGTTCCAAACACTACTCCAAAAGCACTCTGCACGACGCGGTGGACCGTTTGATACTCATCTATTGTCAGTGTCATTAAAACATATCCAGCTGTACTTCGAATGCTAGAACAGTTCAGTGTATCAAGTGAAGATGTGTCAAGCACTGCACGAGGTCTTTACGATCAGTTTTTAAAGTGTGATGTTTATTTGGGAATTCTAATAGGAAAAAAAGTTTACTGCTGCACAGAAAAGCTTGGCTTAATCTTAGAGAGCCCTAAGCAAACAATTAATGGAAGAATGGAAGCAGCTGTCTCAACTGTAAAATATTTAAGGAGTATCAGATCCGAAGAGACGTTTGATTCACTGTGGAGTGAGATGGAAAAGGCCCAACAAAAATATGATCTTATACACATCCGCCTGTCACGAACCATGCAAGTTCCAAAGAAACTAGAGCATAAATAAGGAACCATACAACCGACAGTTGAAAAGAATTAATGAGGAAAACGTACTATGAGATAGCTGATACAGTCACAGTACAGATCGAGAGGCGCTTTACTCAAACTGATTCAAAGAAACTTTGCATACTCGAAAGGATTCTTTTAAGAGCAGTTGAGGAATGGGCTAGTGACGAAGAAACATGACACACACTTAGAGACTATGGTTTAAAAACGGATGATGCTGTACTAGATGCAAAAATGTTGGCACGAATTACTCCCACCCAGCCTAAGTATTTGAAAGATCTAGTTGACCTTTACATTACGATGCCTGAGAGTACAAGGTGATTATTTCCAGTAACTTGGGAGCTTTTGAAGTTGCTTTTAGTCATCCCATCATCAACAGCAAGCGCTGAAAGAACCTTTTCGGCCTTAAAGCGATTCAAGACATACCTACGTAGCACCATGGATCAAGATCGGCTAAATCACTTGGCCATTTTGCATGTCTACAACAAATGAGTTGACAATCTTGATATTGATGTGTTGTGTGATGAGTATGTCAAAGCTAACACATATCGTGTGAGTGTATTTGGAAAGTGATAATATATAACATGTATTCATTTGACAAACTTATTTTTTATGAATTATAATGCATTCATACCCATACATCACAAATGTTAAATTTTAAAACAAAAGAAAAACTTAATTTGAGATATTCTATGCACATCATAGTTAGGTCTAGTTTTATTTATGATTATTTAAACTTTATTTGTGACAAAGTAAATAAATATTTTTAATTTTGTAATAGGACTAGTTACTGTGATATAAATATTTGACTAAAACTATGTTTCTATTTTTCTATTTTTAAATTGCACAAGATCGCTAACTAGAGTGATATTAAAATTTTGTTTGTCAAATAAAATTAAATATATATATTTAGTATTTTTTATATTATGACAGGGAAAGGGAACTCATAATTTTTTCTTAGCACGAGATTTTATTTAAGTGTCCAAATATTATTGTTGAGCTTTAGGCAACACCAAAACGGCTGAATAAGATAATAATATAATTTTAGTGTATTTTATGATTTTATTTAGTTGTAAAATTCAATATATATTTAGATGACTACTTCAAATAGTTTTTAGGAATATCCATTTTACAAAAATGATACTAGGGTTACGAGGGGGGGGGGGGGTTTGCAAGGTAAGTCCCTATATTAACTTTTTCTGCTTGCCCCCTTCTCCCCCCTAGACAAATTACGTTCTGCCACCACTGCTTATAAATCAAAGATTGCCTTTTAATGACAGTGTAGTTTACTTATGAGATTGACTAAAAACCATGATGAGATCTACCGGTTGCCTGGCTACTCCTAGCTTAGATGAAAGCAGTTTCCAGTCATATTACCTCACACATGGGTTAGTGGAGCAACTATTGCTCCCCTGGTTTAATTTATTTGGGCACAGCAAGTTCTTTTTTTACCACAGCCCTTCAAAAACCAAAAACTCCCCTGCACCTCTGACCAGATGTCAAACTTTGTACAAGGGAATTTTCTCCTTAAGAAGTTGTATATTTATTTCCGTGGAGATTAGTTTACAATTCCTCTGACAAATTCTCTACCTTTATTACTTAAGTTAAGTAAATACTTTTTGTGTTCAGATTATTATAAAGACTTCATATCATTGTTTTAGAAACAAGTCAAACATTTTCAACAACTCTGCACGTAAACCCAATGTATAGTGTTAGGATTGGTCTCAGAACACTTCTAGTTAGCTCACCTATGAAACTAAGAACAACAGGCAGTAGGATCAGTCCGTGGGTGGCGCCGATTAACACAATCCCCAGATACATGCGGAAATAGAAGACTTGGAAGATCTGGGACTTGGCAAACGCTAGCACGACGATTCCTGCGAACTTGGTCAGGGTGATGCCTGAAAGAACCTGGACATACAAACAGCAAATACAGGTCATAACAAGTAAATATGAGCAAACTTGTCTTTGCGACCACTAAATAGTCCTTTTTAGCCAAAAGTGACCTGGAAAAAATCAAAACCATTCTTCAGGTGAAGGGTAGATTCCCAATCACTGGCTACCACTTTATACCTCCCTCGTGATATCATATTCAGTTACACCATGAAGCCTGTATAGTTAGTGGTATAACCATGTTCTGTTACTGCTGTACACCTCCCTTGAGCTCTAGAACTGCTTATTAGTGGTTCCATCACAACATAAACATAAGACAAACCCAACAACCAGCCTCCAGATCATTAAACTAACACTTAACTGAATGAATGAATGAATGAATGAATAATATAATGATTGCAATGTAACGTGTTAGCATTAAGTTACTATTTCTATTTTTCATTTCCTCTTATATTCATCATTTTTTCCAAGATTCAGGTTCAAGACTCATAATATAGTGTATTTATCACTAATTACAAGCAATGACAACTTCAAATATGGCGCCCAAGTAGTGGCTATGCGTCAATGTCTGTGACAGTTGAAGAATGTGAGAGAGGGAGAGAATACTGACGGAACTGCCGGTGTTAGTGAGAGCGTCTGCCGCCCTCTCCATTCTGGTCTCCTGGCATGACAGAGTGAACGCGTGGACAATGTGGCTGCAGAACTCCACCGCGATACCCACACACTAGAACAATCACATGTGTGGATAAACAGTGACAGAGACGTGTGGGTAGTGGCTCCAAAAACCCATAAGGATTATTTGAAAGAGTGAAAGAGTGAAACAACCACAAATTGACTTTTAAAGATGATGTGTGTTGTAAAACACCATGTCAGGGTTATGGGCAACATGTCATTACTCACCATGACAAGGTTGACAAGCGACACTGCGTTGAGTGAGATGCTCCACCACACCATGAATCCCGCCAGGTTAGTAACAATGGCTGTCACCAGGAGCAGCACTATCAACGAAGAGAAAACGTTCAGCCCTGTCAATAGGAGGGTAACCAGGAACACGGCCACCAGAGATAGCCCCAGGGAGTAGAAGGCGTCGCTCCATATAGTGAGGTACTGCTCATAGAACACGTAAAACACGCTGGGGAGAAAACAGAAACATATGGTGAGGTAATGCTCTTAGAACACGCTTTTGGAAAACAGAAACCTATGGTCAGTTACATCAATGAAGGGACCATTGTTTGACCCCAGCCAGGGTCTAGAAATATAAAATATTTGTGTATGATATTTAGATCTCAATGACACTTTGCTTGAGTGTTTAGTGATGCTGACTAAGGTTAAGGTGGTATTTTAACTAGGGGTTATTTTATTAGCATGGTTTGTGTAAGTACTAATAAGCAATGTAGATTATGAATTTGAAGAAAATGCATGGTCCAGGAGAGAGAAGAGGAAATTCAAACTGGGAGGAAGGCGGGAAGGGATGCTGAAATGGGGGAGTGGGGGCAAGACAGAGCAAACCTGTTTTCATTTTAAATTAGAAAATAAAAACTATTTTGTACCAAATGAATGACACAAATAATACAATAACTGAGTTAATTCCATAAATCCAACACCTTAGCTCCGTAAGTAGCATGTATGTCTACTAAGCTAAGGGTACCAGCTTTGATTCCTTTCCTTTCACATTGATAAATTAACTGCCAGAAACTGGATGTTATGGCTGTCCTAGTCTTAAGTTGGATTATAAGGCATATGAAGCTACGACAGGCCTAGAAAGCCAGTAGTGGAAAATATATGGCTTGAATAATAAACTGACCCAGGCCACAGGCTGGAAACAGTAATGGATGTAAAATATGAGATGCGGAAAGTAGAATTGTGGGAAACCAATAATAATATTATCATTAAAAGTTAAGGACTGGGTCTGTAAAAATGTGTCAATAACGACCTTCTGTCAACATTGTGGAGTGAATAAAATACTAAATCGCTAAGACAAACCACGTTTGATTACTTATCTGAAACCCGAAAACACACACACACACAAACGATGACCTTGCTTAGACCTATGGGTCAGAGTCAATGATGCATGAGTTTAGAAAGTGCACATTCAATAAATAATATATATCTAAACAAATGGATGATGAAGTAGAGGTAATGAACACTCACCTATACGGAAACACCTCTATTGGCTCTCCTGGCGAGATGTACGAGTTTAACATCTGGGTGATGTTGGCGGCGACATTCCTCGCCACCTTGAGGGCCGTGTAGTAGTCCTTGGATACCTTCAGTGGAGTGTGGTAGCTACCGAAATAGCTGTCGGTGACGTGAGAGCGGCCGTTCCAATCGGCGACATAGTTCATGCCCTGGGGATAGAGAGGACGTGAGGTATTTCTGTGAGTGAGAATTCCCAGGGAATTGACTGTTTGGGGACACTAAGTGGAGCAGCATCAACATGCGATAAGAGTGTTCATATGTTCACTACAGCTAGGTCTGAGGCATTTACTGATAACACAGACATGGTAATGGCCTGAAATACAGCAGTTGGTTACAAAATAAGTAATTTTTTTTAAAATATTTTTATATTAGAGTAAAACTAATACAATAAAATTAAGGGTGTGAAAGTACCTGAAAGACTTAGTAGCTGTTAAAACTCGACTTGGAAGATTTTTTTACGAATTTCAAAAAATATGAATACAGTAAACTCCCAACTATCTGCGGGCGGATCATCCACTTTGCGCCTTAACCGCGGCATCGCCAATAGTAGGGGATATGTTTTGAAAAACGATGGTGAATATAGGGCTACCGATTGTTGTACTCAGTAAATCCCTCGGGGAAGAGATAATGGCCAGAGAGACAAAAAGTTTATGTAAGGGGGAGGAAGCCTTTGCATAATTATCTGGAACAGGAAGACAACGCACTTCCTATCTGACAAGCTGATGTTACGAAAAATGCATAGCAGGATAAGGGAAATGGAAGCAGCAGTAATTATGCTGAAGTCTAATACAAACTTTTTAAGTGATGTGTTCATTTTGAGTATAATGCACAATGATTTAAAGTTTTGTTATTATCTTTGTGTGTGAAATATAATTATGTGTTCATAGACCCGGTCACGATATGTGAGTACTAGTGTGAATTTAATATGCTACAATTTCTTGTTCTATTAAATATGTGGATTATCCACGGTTTTGGGTTATCCGCAGCACTCTCCACCCCATTACCACAGATAGTCGGGAGTTAACTGTACTCAGAATTCTCAACTTTATCGCAAAAATTCTGTGTTTAATTAGTTTGATTCACTTCTAAGATGCTATTTCATAGTAAATAATTCTTCATTATTTCCTTTGATCTAATTTTTAAAAATATATAAGCTATACAACTATATTAAATTCAGTTAAAAATCCAAATTTGTGTGAGCATGATTTTTTTCACACAAAAAATGTTATTTTTAAAAAGTTGTGTTTGTATTTATGGATTATGCAGACCTATAAAAAATATTTAACTTGAAATATTTCAATAGCAAATATTGCTTTTACTTTTTATTCACATCCATTACTGTTTCCAGCCTGTGGCCTGGGTACATTTTTTTATTCAAGCCATATATTTTCCACTACCGGCTTGCTAGGCCTGTTGTAGCTTCATATGCCTTTGAATCTAACTTAAGACTAGGACAGGCACAGCATCCACTCTCCGGCCATTAATTCATCACTGTGAAAGGATAAACCCACATGTCACTAATGATACATTTTTCGGCTAAGCCGGGAATTGACCCTTAGTGCAGTGGACAAAAACGTTACAGACTGAGCTAAGGTGCCGGATAGCAAATATGTCATTTTATATTGATACAATGTTTTCATTCAAACTCAATTAGAACTTGAGTCAATTGATAAATGCATAAGTACTTGCATATACCTAGTCAAAATAATAATAAAAAATACCACATGGATTATAAAATTATTAATACATTTTACATATCTCTTTAAGGGGAGTCTGACTAAAAAAAATTATAAAAAAATAACTTTTTTTTATGTAATATTGTACTCCTAAACCTCCTCATTGAAATCGTACAATTAGTTTTTACTTATCTTTTGTAGAAGCTGATAGAAAAAATCTTTTATAAACGCTTGACCTGGCAATTCTAGTTGAAAATGCACGGCACCTAACTGTCTATCTGTTTGGTCATGGTTTTACACTTTTATATATTTAGTTATCTTTGAAATATAAAAGAAAAGTTATTTTGCTTTGCCTTATTGGCTAACCTGCTTCTCAATTTTTTTTCAATAATAACCCAGCTGGTATTTTTATTTATGTTATACAGATACAGTTTTTTTTTTTGTGTTTTCTCTTTTGTTTACTGTTTTGAATTGTTGGTGCTAATTAGCTGTGTTTAAAGTGCAAGATAATTTCGCCTATTATAATACAAAATATGAAACTCTTAAGTATGATATTGTAGACCTAAACCAACTTGCAAAGGTTTTAATTGAAATTGCTGTGTGCTGACACTGCTTGTGAAGCCTAGATTTTGAAAAACTATCATAGGCCTTGCTACAAAATGTAGGATTTTTTTTTCTCACTGTAAAGGAGTGGACAGAACCTTTGTGAACTGTGACAAGATTGTCAAAAACACAGGAGAAAAATTAGAAACATTTTATGACCTAAGCTTGAGACTTGTAAATGGGTAATAGGTAAAGGTTATCCCGCAGGTCAGACTTGTGTGGAGTAATGAACCTTCCTCCTCCTCCCCCCATTAAATACGCCAAACATGAAAATGTCCTCGGTACTGCTAAAGAAAAATTGTGCAAGGATAGCTAGAAGGAAGCTGTTGAAGAAGCTGTAGCCCAAAATGATGGAAATAAGGTCTTATGTGAAGCTGTTGAAGAAGTTGTAGCTCAAAATGATGGAAATAAGGACCTATGTGTAGCTGTTGAAGAAGCTGTAGCTCAAAATGATGGAAATAAGGACCTATGTGTAGCTGTTGAAGAAGCTGTAGCCCAAAATGATGGAAATAAGGACCTATGTGTAGCTGTTGAAGAAGCTGTAGCCCAAAATGATGGAAATAAGGACCTATGTGTAGCTGTTGAAGAAGCTGTAGCCCAAAATGATGGAAATAAGGACCTATGTGTAGCTGTTGAAGAAGCTGTAGCCCAAAATGATGGAAATAAGGACCTATGTGTAGCTGTTGAAGAAGCTGTAGCCCAAAATGATGGAAATAAGGTCTTATGTGAAGCTGTTGAAGAAGCTGTAGCTCAAAATGATGGAAATAAGGACCTATGTGTAGCTGTTGAAGAAGCTGTAGCCCAAAATGATGGAAATAAGGACCTATGTGTAGCTGTTGAAGAAGCTGTAGCCCAAAATGATGGAAATAAGGACCTATGTGTAGCTGTTGAAGAAGCTGTAGCCCAAAAAAAGCATCTAAATTAAAACTAAGTGACGGAAAAGGGTTATAGGGAAAAAACTGATTGACCACTGTAGCTATTCAAAAGATGCAGACTTTCTATGGATTGGCAATCAGAAGAAATGTCAACAGTGTTACTGCCATGAAACAGGCTGTGTGGGCTGAATATTTCCATGTTACGTCTACGAATGAAAGGCCTACTCACCATCTTTGCTCCACAGATTAAGATACGTGGTGTAAATACAACAAGTTTTTGTTGGTAGAAGGAAACTATGATCATACCAAACACTTCTACTTGCCTGAAATAATCATGAATGCAACAAATCCCAGAGATGTATCTAATACTCAGCTGCTTGAAAAATGCCTAAAAGGTAAGACTCAAAGCCCAAATGAGTCTCTAAATAGTGTCATCTGGTCATTGGTACCTAAAAGAGTATTCATCACTTTACCAACACTAAAATATGGTGTATTTGCTGCAGTGAGTTCTTTATATGATGGATTTCTATGTAAGGTGTTGATAATGGAGCATTCAGGACTAAAACCAGGCAAAGTTCTTGTACAAGCTATGTCTCGGTTAGAGGAAGCTAGAAGACTGGTTTGAAGAGCAAGAAGACCCTTCCTACAGTGCTGGACAATATTAAACTAGAATCTGTCATTGGTGAAATAAAACCAAATGTTTTTCTTTATTTCCCGAAAGTTCAGTTATTCTAACTTTGATGTAAGTTTTCTTAGCTCCCATAAGACCTACGTTAACCAAATTTTTACAGCATAATATACTAGTTCCTTACATGGGGATTTCTTAAAATATTAATTATTATGAAAGGAAAAAATTATCAATATTTTAAATACTGACAGTAAACATATTCTATTAAAAAAATTATAAATCAAACAAATTTTCAATTATTAAAAAATCCCCGTGTAAGGAACTAAAGTAAAGTTGGTTCTTATCTGTGTCCTGAGAAAAGTTACAAAAACCTAGCATTGAGTTAGATAGGGAGTCGGTCGGACTCCCCGGAAAACCTCGTTTCACTTTTTGATGTACTTTTTGATATATGCTAGGACCTTGTTTGTCCAGATTAATTGGGACAGAATCTTGTCTGGATTAGCGAAAATTCAAATTAAGCGGGTGAATACCGGGATACAGTATTTTCACGAATTTTAAATCACATTTGAATGAATTTAATCAAATGTTCATTTATTTAACAGATGTATAACACGTAATATGCAGTTACAGGAAAACACATTGTATTGACTACAACATGTGAATATTAAAAATTTATTACTATAAATCAATGTTTCTTAGTTTTTTCTCTTCCCCCCCACCCCAATTTTCTGAAAATTGTGTTCGGATTATTAACAGGAATTTTGGACTACTGGGGTTTGGTCTGGTCTAACAGTGTTTTACTGTACTTGTAAGATGGTACTGGAAAGGTGGATAAAAAAGTTCACACTTTACACTGCTGCCACCTGACAGAGAGTAAAACAGTTTACACTCTACACTGCTGCCACTGGACAAAGACGTGATGGCTGCTGATGGTAGTGATGGATTTTCTTTAATAGGCAGCCATTACCTCTATGTCCAGTAGCAGCAATGTAAAGTGTGAACTGTGTTCTTTTCATTGTAAAGGCCATATTGTGTTCGTTCCTTTTATATGTTTATATCCAACTTTTCTGTACCCTCTTTTGTAAATAATAGCAATTGTTTTATTAATATTGATTATAGCAAATTCCAACAAACACAAATTGACATTTGTTACTATTGTTTATTCGTTACTAATGGTTCTAACCGCCTTATACTGTGCGTGGCCCCCTTTAGGGCAGATGGTCCCAGGGTTACTCATCAGGAAGTCTGGCAGGAACTTCTCCAAGACGGTCGAGTTGGGCCGCTGGATGGAACAGACCTGACAGCCGTCTGCCTCTACCAATCACAGAGCAAGGAAACAAAACTGCTTAGATACAAGACTTGTGTGCCTTGAGCTAGGAGCTGTGCTTGACATTTGAACACTTACCGAGATTGTTTTGAGTCCTTGTGAGATACAGGCCGCTTGTGTGCCTTGAGCTCGGAGCTATGCTCAACATTTGAACACTGGCCGAGATTGGTTCGAGTCCTTGTGAGATACAGGCTGCTTGTGTGCCTTGATCTCTAAACTGTGCTTGACATTTGAACACTGACCGAGATTGGTTTGAGTCCTCGTGAGATAAAGATCTAGTACTCCTGTGGTGCAAGAAGCAGACACAATCTCAGGAGTTTTATATAAAATAGTTAGAGATGTGACTCTCAAATCCTCAAACACTTGAACCCTCAAACACTTTAACCCTCAAACAATTGAATCCTTGAACACTTTAATCCTCAACACTTCAACCCTCAAACACTTGAATCCTCAAACACCTTAACCATCAAACACTTGAAATCTCAAGCACAGTAATGCTTTAGGATATTCGAGATCAAAAGATTCAAGAAAATATTAAGTTTGAGACTCAAAAATATATTTATAAAATATTTTAAAATTTTTAATTGTAATTTGGTTTTAGAGCTTTGATACTACTTATTGGTGGTTCAGCACCAACATAATTATAGGATGAACCTAACAACCAGGCCCCAGACCGGTAATTTAACCCTTAACTGAATGTATGAATGTTATAATGAATGGATTATAAGAACGAATGTTAACATTTAGTTACTATTTCTATTCTGGGGGTCTAGGGGTAAAATGTTGGACTTCTGTGCTGGGGGTCCGGAGTTCAATCCTCCGTCATGGCACAGATTTATCTGATTACCAAACCCTGCCTTCACCTCTGACAAGACGTGTATTAATCACAACTTGTGAATGTGAGGAATGCCAGGCCTCCACCGTGGTTCAAATCCCACATTAAACTGTAGGTCCTCCATTTTATCTCACAATCACCCTATCATTAAACATTAGCATAAGTAAGTGTAGACGGAACGGGTAGTAAGACACTGTGCTAATAATAATAATAACAATATTTTATAATTCCTTTTGTGTTCATCATTTTTCTTATCAACATTCAGGGTGGATTCGACCCGTCACTGAAAACAATAACAGTAAGGAATGTACAACACAGCACAGCCACTTACTTGCGGTTTGGTCTGTGTGTGTCACAGGGTCACAGAAAGATCCGTTGGGGTATGCCATGCAGCAGCCCTGGTAGGTAGACCAATCGAAGAAGTCGTCCAGCCAGGAGGAGGGAGTTCTGATGAGGTATGTCCTGAAACAAGCCATGACTCTGAGTGTGTACACATCCTGGAGATGAGATAAAACATGCAACCAGTGTTGCCAAATGTAGCATCTGGAAACTACTTTTACAGAAATTCCACCAACTGTACAGTCGTACGATCCAATAATGGGATATTACGTTAAAAGTAATACACTAGGGTTCGGCTACAAGTAATAATGTAAACCTCTAAGGATTCATTATTTATAATGAATAGGAAAGCTTCTTTTTGAGGTATTTTGTAATATATATTTAGAAGAAAGTTTGATAGAAACATATAAAAGGGACAGACACAAAATAACTTTTACAATGAAAAGAGGATCACAGTTCACAATTTACACCGCAGCCACTGGACAAAGAGGTAATGGCTGCCTCTTGAAATAAATTTATTGTTACTATCCAATCCACCGATCTAGGTTGCATTATATTGGAACTCATCAGGAGAGTGTGTGAAACGCGCAACTTAACTCACTAAGAGAGAAAATCAAAAAACACAAAAGGGAGGGAAAGGAAAGTGATAAATAAAAATAGGACACTTTGATAGGAACCAAAAAAAAAGTGTTCTTTCCCTTTTATATATTTTTCAACCACCTTTCCTCTGCCTTCTTACAAATACATTTGTAAAGATTAGGACAACCTGATCAACGTTGTCGAGGCTTTGTGCTTTAGAATCTAAATGTTAGATTGCGAATCCCTCCCACAATAAACTAGTTAAGAATCCTGGTGAAGCTATTGATTTTAAATATAAAATAACTAAGAACCTATCCGCTAGTATCACCACTTGTGGATTAAGTGCCTGTTCTTTATCATATAATCCTAGTAACAAAAGTGGCTTCCTTTTGAGCTAAACAATTTGTGATAAATAATATGATAGAATAGTAGGAAAATGATAGCGCACAAATAAAAGTAAAAACACTAACATATATTTACAAACACTTCAATATTTCGATGCTATTATAACATCTACCTTGGGAAGCAGTAGCAGTAGCAGTAGCAGTATTAGTAGTAGTAGTAAGACTAAGCAGGATGTTGTCTTCAGTGATGCCAAGCATCGAAATATTGAAGTGTTTGTAAATGTGTGTTAGTGTTTTTACTTTTATTTGTGCTCTATTATTTTCTTACTATTCTATCATTTTATTTGATACAAATTGTGTTTGCTCAATACACTTTATTTCATACATATTATTTCGGGCAAAACACAATCGCACATAAACATAAGATATACAACCACAAAACAAACACAATGCATTGTACACACAAACACAAGATACAAAACTACAAACCACTAGTCATCTAGATAGCGAAAAGGAACAAGTCCAATTTGACAGAGGTAAATAATGAATTCAAGAAGGGTATTAAGCCCTGGATTTCTCAGACACACCTCCCGACTGTCGAGTTATTTGTGTGTTGGTAAGACTGAGTTGGTCCTATGAACCTAACATTGTCCTAGACCCCAACTGTCGGAGTATTTGTGTGTTGGTATTACTGTCCTATAAACCTAACAATGTCCTGGACACTGGCTCACTCTGAGGACTCCAGGACGGCCGTGGAGAGCTGGGCGCTGAGGGAGTCACTGTTGCACCCTGCGGACCCACACACCATGTTCTGCACCGTGGAGCTACTGAAGTTCACGCCGCTCTTCACCACAAAGTACACAGGAGGCCCCATGGACAGCAGGTCATCCATATACTGACAACAAGACGGAATATGGCACTTAGTGGGCCTTTCTCCCCGATATTATAATCAAGGATTGGCCCTTTGAATCTTCAAATCCTCAAGGATTGTAAAAATGTGTGCATTTAAAAGGAAATTAAATGCAACTCTCCAAAATAAATATAAATATAAAATCAAAATTTTGAATGTGGATTTTTTAAAGTTTTTATGGTGGTTTTGGTGGAACTAGTCCAACCAGACCCCAGACACTTACACCTAACTTAGGCAGATAAATCAGCTTGAACCAGGCACTGCATCGTAGTGAAGTTGTCTGAATTCTTCTAGAAAAAACAGTGGGATTAGGGCCAGCAAAACTGTTTTACTGTATTTAAAAAAAATAATAAAAAAAATAGTTATTTTCAAACTAAAATAATATCAAACTGAACCCAATTTTGATAATGTTAAGTTTTGAATCAACAGAACTGTACTTCGATATGGTTTCTGGTTTTAGCGTAATCTTGTATTTAACTTCTCAGTTAATCACCGTTAGTTGGAATCTCCTTCTGATGTGTGTGTCAGAAGCGATTGTAGCCCCATGTGATGCCTGGATGTCAGAAGGGAGTGTACCCCCATGTTCTACCTAGCTGTCAGAAGGGAGTGTATCCCCATGTTCTACCTAGCTGTCAGAAGGGAGTGTACCCCATGTTCTACCTAGCTGTCAGAAGGGAGTGTATCCCCATGTTCTACCTAGCTGTAGAAGGGAGTGTATCCCCATGTTCTACCTAGCTGTTAGAAGGGAGTGTATCCCCATGTTCTACCTAGCTGTCAGAAGGGAGTGTATCCCCATGTTCTACCTAGCTGTTAGAAGGGAGTGTATCCCCATTTCTACTAGCTGTCAGAAGGGATGTACCCCAGTTATAGTGGATGTCAGAAAAGAGTGTACCCCTAATGTACTAACTAGATGTCAGACGGGTAAATACCTGGAAGTATTTGAGTACGAAGGAGTCAGTGGGCATGGCCAGCTTCTGGTCGAGTCCCACATCCAGGCTCGGTATCAGCACAATGCTGGAACACCACCAGAACAGGAACACCACCACGACAATAATTCTGACCACAGGATGGAGCAGGGCAGGGACAAACTGGTCACGGAAAAGGGAGTGTAGCAGACCGTCCGGGGAGCCACCGCTGTCCGGGTTCTTGGAGGCCTTCATCATGCAGAGCACGTCCAGGCGACCCTCCTGCGACAACAGGTGGTTACTGGGTTCAAATCTCGGGGATAACACGCTTTCCGTAGATGTTAGAAACATGCTTTCTTTATCACATAGCAGTGTCAAAAATTTATTGTTTTTCACAAATGACATAGCAAGAATTGGTTATACAATAATTAAAATTGATAAAAATAAGGAAAGATAAACTAATTCCCATTCCCTGGCGCGTGTGTAGCACAGCTATATGTGTAGAACAAGTAGCCATTTTTCCACTCATACATACTTATCGGACAAATATTTTCACTACCCATTTATTTTTTCATTTATTGCTTTATTCAAGGTCATTGTATAGCAGTGAACTAGTGACTCCATCTATCAGTTTCAATATGAAGTATTCAGACTGGCTGAAAGTACAGTGGTTCATTGATAGATGGAATAACAATAACTTAGGTCACTGAAACGTTGTTCAACGCCTGCACCAAGGAAAGGTCTAAGTGAAAGAAGACAGAAGAAAGGAAGACGATGTCACCTTCGTAGGTTGGACTTTTTCCTTCATCCCTGAGTAAACTTCCTTCACTCAATTTTCACATAATGAGTCATCTTTCCTTATTATCATCAATTTCTGTTATTATTTTTTTAGCCACCATGTTTTACTATGCATTTGGGTTATAACGCTTAAGTTATAATTACACTAATAGTTTTTAGGGATGAGGCAGATTATATTTAAAGGAAGTGTACCCACATTTGCATAGAATTAGAATGGAGAACCATTTTGGAAAAAAAAACCTCTGTGCACCCGGCTTATATTCGAACCTCAATCTCCCTGTCATCAGCAGTTTAGTCTTCTGCTAGAGTGAGACCTTAGACCATGCGGCCACCAAAGCGGGTTAGTTTCCATTATTGTATAATCCTTTAGCCATTGGGCCTCCTTATTGTGAAACATACCAAGAATTAGGACGTACCAATATTACATTTTTTTGTAAGTTGTGTTATATTAGATTCTTAGTGTGAGTGTACACTTAGGGCCAGTTTCATAGTCAGATTTAGTACGCCTAAAGTGCGAGTCAATATTAAATATAGGACGACACCTACCTAGACCAAAATGAAATGGGCCAGTTTCGCATATGAAACTGGCCCATTCCATTCAATTTCAGGTAGGTGATGTCTTGTATTTAGTATAGCGCCGCACTTGAGGCGTACTAAATCTGACTATGAAACTGGCCCTTAGTAGTGTTGGTTTGATTGTGTCATCATAGGCTAGAAGAGTGTGCTCAGTACTATAATAACACACTACTCAGCAGCCACTCACACTTAATGATGTTCTTGCATTCAGCCCAGAGTTTCGCAACCATAAATAACAACTGTTAAAGCAAACTTAACCTCTTGTTTTTGGACGTTCACTTATATATTTGTTTGTATGCTCGTGTTTAAAATAAAACTGAACTCTTAGCATGTAATTAATTTGTTGATCAGATTAAAAACTGTCATAGCTAATTTACACAGGTTACGATGCTTACAAAAATTGACAAATGAATGGTAAAATATTTTTTTTTGTGAAATAGAATCCATATTTGACACAAAATTATGACTAATGTGGAAAAATCTGGCCTTGTCTCACAATTCCCTCTTGTTAAAGATCTTTCATAAAGGACAAATAATGTTTTTGGTGGTTGGTTGTAAAACGGTGGGCTGAGAATATACGTACAGCTTGTAAATTAACTCAACCTAGAACAACACACCTTGACAAGGGTACCCATGTGGGTTTTAAACAAAGGGGGGAGGGGGGGGAGGATTGGAGTCCCTCTGCCGGGGTTGTGGTACCTTCTCCCCCTTCCACAGAAAATTTCAGGAATGTAACCTTGTTGGAGGGAATTTTAGAGCATCTGAGCATAATTCTGAGCTATGAGTTTCATGAGCCAAGTTTCTGAAAAATTAACACAAAATAAAATGTAGTTGTAACTGAACCCATTGAAAAGAAACATAATATTTTTCACAAGTTTACTGAACAGAACAAAATGGAAATAAAGCTGTTGAAGAGGGAATGGGAGGAAATCTACATTTCATCATTTTTATCTGTTAACTCGGATATTGATTATTCAAAGTTGTTGATAGCAAATTGCAGCCATATCACAAATACATAATTTTAATTTTTTCATAAAATTAACAAAAATAAATCAAATTGCAGGGTGATAAGGGGGTCTGGAGCGCCTATGCACCCTGACACTAAACGCCCATAACTATACTCTATAACTTAAATGTGAGCAAGGAATATGCTAGATCCACTTTTTCAATTCAACTCAAACTTGAATAACAGATATTATATGAAATATTTTCGAAGCTGAATATTTCTTGTTAGTTCTTTTATGCTTGAACATTTTTTATTGTGATTTATCTTTGCACTCAAATCACTTGTAAAGGTTTCAGTGTGCAGTTATTTGTAATAGGTATTTTGTTTTAATCTGATAAATACAGTTTACTATTACAAAATGCAAATAAATTACTTCAAATATTTTCATGTGAAAATTAATTTGTAATGTACATTAAAGCTTAGAATGGGAATAAGTGAACATAAATTTAGTATTTTATCTGTCAACATTTTGGTTTGCAGAGCTTTGTGATTGTTGAGGATGCAAAGTATAAGCTGATTCAGAGCCAAGATGAAGTTTCGAAGCTTCGTACACCCAGAGTGTCTGGGTGACAAAGCGAACCTAGACACAAATGTATGGAACCTAGGTACTCTAGTAGGTATACGGACCGCCTGTCTCTTGTCATCCAGTGCTAGGAGTGCGATGAAACAGGTGATCTGGAAGATAAAGTCCAGCAGGAGAGCGACAGTGGCGTACAAGGCGAACGTGTGGACTGCGGGCATATCTGACAACGCTCCTGCAACAACCACGAGAAACAAACATTTTACTATGGGATTCAATTGAGAGAAAAATGGCTAAGCAAATATTCCATATTCAAAATTTTAAAAGATTTTTTTTTAATCTCTTAATCTTGAATATCCTTGAGGGTCCAAGGATCCAAAGGGCTCAGACGCTATTGCCTGCATGTAAAAGAATAGGAATGTGCGAAGCTTCAAAGACTTCAACTTTTCTTAGAATATTTGTCACCTTTGACTTCAATTTGAAAGTAAAGTTATAGATTCAACAATAATACCGAAGCTACACCAATAGCAATATTTAAAGTTAACATTTTTATTTATGTCCAATTTTTGTAGTTTTATGCTGCTATGTAGTTCATAAATTAATGTTCACATAACAAAAATATAAAACAATTAAATAACTTGCATAAAAGTATCTTTTGAATTCAAAATTGAGTAATTCAGTGTTTGTGTAAAATGTATATTCCATCTTATCTCTTTGTTTGATAAAGGTAACAATGCTGAAATATTACTCAATTTGTGTTTAAATGTGTGTGTGTGACTATTTCTACTATAGTAGACAGAAGAAAGAAAGATATCACCTTTGTTCATTGGATTATTTCCCACATATTTTCCTCTTTTCCTAAGTTGGCTTTCTTAGTTAAATTTACACTTATTAGTTTATTTTTCCTTTTTCTTTACTTTTATCAATTTCCATTATTATAAAATTATTTAGCCAATGGGTGAGCCACCTCATTGTTAGGCATTCTTAAATTACTTGCTGTGATAATAACTTAATTTATAAGATTAGGACAAGGTATGTTAGTCATGTTTGTTACAAATTTTGTAAACTTATTTAATTATATTTATATATTTATTCAACAAATGTTTTCTTCCCTCAAATTTTTTTTTAGCAAACAAACTTTGATTCGGCTTTAGGAATATTTCATACTACTCAATTTGACTTTGCTGTGAATTTAAAGAGGAGGACTTGTCACACCCCTATCAAAAAAAGAGTTTGATTAGCCTCTGCAAGCAACGTCTCACCCAGAGAAAAACAGGTACTCTCCGACAGACTGGTGAGGAGCATACTGGGCCCCACTTTGCTCAGGGTGCGTCCGATGTGCTGAGCGTGCGTCTCCCCCTTACGGCGTTCGTCCCTCTGATGAGCCTGAACCAGGATGAAGATGTTGTCGACACCTACCGCCAACACCAAGAATGGTATCACCTGGATGGACAGATGGGTTTATCAGAGGTGACAACTTTAAAACTACCCGCCTGATTTCTGAACTTCAGTTTCTCGTCTGCGACATTCATGTTCAAGGACGGACATGGCAGGGAAGGAAATAGCTATCTCCGTGCGCTTTATGGAACACTTGACAAGTCTTGATGGAAGGTATTAGTTGTAGTTGTAATGTAACAAAAGGATCTTAATTCGTATCTACATATTATTGTTTGTACAGTCTGGTTTATAAAAAGTGATGAAATATAATTTGTCTATACTGGGGTCACAATCAACTTAATGTTTATGTAATGTTCATTTAATGTCCAATTAACATGGAGGTTCTCCTTGTATTTGCAAATGGAAGCCTTTACATTGCCAAGCTCACTTAACACTTAAAGGAAAGATGGAAAAGAAACACTTGGAGAGCTTTGAAATGTGTTGATGAGAAGACTTGAGAAGATTAGGTGGACAGACAGGGAAACACATGCACAAGTCCTAAGAAGAATGGGTGAGAAGAGAACAATTTTGGATGTGATTCTTCGGTACAAAGCAAACTGGATCGGACACATCATTAAGAGGAACTGCCTTCTGTACGACATCACAGAAAGAAAGGTTGAGGGAAAGAGTAGCTTAGAAGAAAGGAGGATTCAAATATTGGATGACTTAAAGGAAAGAAGAAAATTCTGGGAGCTGAAGGAGGAAGTAGAGGACAGGGTGCATTGGCGGTCTAAGTTCACTGATGTCATAAGACAGAATACCTAATAATAATAAAACACTCAGTTAACATAAGTTGTTCAGGGGAGAACATTCATGTTACATGAACGTTAAATGAAGTGTAAAATAGTATTCCGGCCAGCCAATCCCATTGTGATCAATGTCAACATGGCTCTATTTAGTATTTCAATTGTTGGTTTATGGTATGCGAGTGACTTTTCTAGTATAGTTTGTCCGCATCTCTCTCAAACAGTGCATTATGTGAGCAGTGTCCACTTCATACTCCCTTGTTTGTACATGCCAAGCGATTCTTATTAATATTGATGTTATACGAGGTGTGGCTATTAAATAACTGGACTGAAGTCATAACACTTTTTATTCATCACCAATTACATCAGAAGTTTTATCGCCTTCAATGTACTTTCCTTGGCGATCCCTACACCGCTCCATACGACGTTTCCATTGTTGAAAGCAGTGCTGGAAGTCCTCTTCTGTCAGCTGGTTGAGAACCTCCTTCGCTTTTGCTTTAACTGCTTCCACACTTTCAATCTTGTCCCCTTCAGCGCTGATTTGACCTTGGGAAATAGAAAAAAGTCACAGGGGACAAGGTCGGGTGAGTACGGTGGATGTTCCAACACGGTGATGCCGTGATTTGCGAGGAACGCTTTCAGAGACAAGGCAGAATGGGCTGGTGCATTGTCTTGGTGAAGGATCCAGGACTTGGTCTTCCACAAATTGGGTCTTCGTCTTCTCACACGCTCACGTAGGGCAGTCAGAACCTCGATGTAGAAATTTTGATTGACCATCTGACCCTCGGGTACCCAGTGAACGTAGACAATGCCACGAATATCGAAAAAGACAATCGTCATTGCTTTGAATTTGGATTTGCTCATCCTGGCTTTTTTTTTGCCTTGGCGAGCTTGGGCTCTTCCAATGCATGGATTGCCTCTATGTTTCGGGATCGTAGTAAAAAACCACGATTCATCACAAGTAATCACATTGTCTAACAAATCTGGATCAGTGGCGATGTTGTTTAGGATGTCAGTACAAATGTTCTGTCTTGATTCCTTTTGCTCGGGAGTGAGGGGTTTCGGCACCATTTTCGCACAAACCTTCCGCATGTTAAATGATTCATGCAAAATCTGTCGAAAACATTCTTTGTCGATTCCTGTCATTTCAGCAAGCCCTCGGGTGCTCAGACGACGATCAGCGCGGATTAATTTACCAATTTTTTCAATGTTTTCGTCCGTTTTTGACGTTGAGAGCCGTTCTGGGCGCCGATCATCTTCGGTCGTTTCACGCCCTTCTTTAAACTGTTTAAACCACCCAAAACTTGTGTGCGGGATAAACATTCATTCCAGTAGACTTCTTTCAACATTGCATAAGCTTCTGTGGCAGTTTTCCCTAGTTTAACAAGAAACTTGAGGTTAACCCGTTGCTCCATCTGACCACTTGGCATTTTTCCGACGCGCCACTAGTGTGTAGACTAATTCAATCAACTGCTACAGTCAAACTGAGCGACCTGCTGGCTTGTCTAGCGAGCTCAGGGTGGGGGAAGGACCATCAGACACAGTCATGTTCAAACATGTCGTGGCACGCTCGCAGTTTGCTGGGAGCAGCATCAGTCCGGTTATTTAATAGCCACACCTCGTATTTGTAAGAAGGTACAGGAAAGGTGGATAAAAACAAATAAAGGGAACAAACACAAGATGGCTTTCACAATGAAAAGAACACAGTTCACACTTTACACTGCTGTCATTGGACAGGAAGGTAATGGATGCTTCTTGAAGATGTTTTTATCCACCTTTTCTGTATGTTCTTCTAAATATAACATTTTTTTTATTTGAGATATTTATAAAGCACTTTTGTGAACCGACTGATTATATCAGCACATGAGAATTTCTATGAGCGAGAACGAAAGGGCCTACCAATAGTGGCAGGGAAAGTACTGTCACATACCTCCCAGGGTTCTTTTATGCACCACGATGGGACCGACGGTTTTACTTCCCCTTCGAAGGAAGTTTTTTTAGCACCGCGTCTTACTACCCGTTTGGGTTATACGCTTAAGTAGTAATTACGCTAAAGGGTTAGAGATTGGGAAGGTTGAATTTAGAGGAATTGGCGTGGAGGGAGAGTGGAAAACCATTTAGAAAAAACCAACCCCAGTTCACTTGAACAAAATTTGAACCTCGATCTCCCTGTCCTCAGCAGTCTAGCTCATCACGACTAGCGCGTTAGCTAACTCATCGAGGCAGGTCCGAAGGAAGTTGTGCTACAGATTTTTACTGCTCAAGAGCGACCCATGGACATCAGGTCCTGAGGCGAGCAACACACCCCAAGAACACCGAGGTTGACTCCGGATATAACAAAATACCTCAAAAAGTGAAAAGAGGTTTTCCTTAAAGAGATATATTAATATGGATGAGTAAGACAATAGCTTGGTCCCAGGTGGTGTAACAAACTTCAGATGTCTTGTGTTTGTTTCAAATTTATTCCGTGTTCAAGAGAAAGGAGATGTTACTAGATCTACTTTCACGTATTCATACATCAATTCATGGGATTTTCAATAGATATTATCAATAACTATAAAATAACAATAATAATATTGTAAAGTTTGATCAAGTTTGAAACGAAAAAATTAGGGCTGGGGCCTTGAAGCCTTAATAATATGCATGATTCAAGGGTTTGAGAAAATTTCAGATTCGAGACTCAAGTCCTTAAAAAAAAGGTTTTTTTTTTAAATTTATCAGGTTAAATTTGTTTAGAGCTCTAATACGTCTTATTGGTGAACCATTTATAAATATAGGATGAACTCGACAACCAGGCCCCAGTTCAGTATTCAACACTTAACTGAATGTATTAATGTTATAATGAATGCTATAAGAAACAATGTTAACATTTAGTTACTATTTGTATTTTATATTATATTTATGTTCATTTTTTTTTGTAAGATCTGGATTCGAGATTCAAAGGTAAATTGGAGATTTGGATTTGTAAAATAGTGGATTTGACTCAACTCTACAAAAAAATTGATCTACATTTCTTAAAAGGCTATGACAAATATCCTATGACAAATGGACTGTCAATACATAGCTCATTAGTATGTGTAGCCCCCAACTCAACGAATTCAAATGTGAGAACGTACCTCGATGGTGAGTAATGTGGTGACAACTCCACAGTAACCAAAGATACCTATAGCGCTCACCACTGCCATCAGAACAATTACTATACCCCCAACTCCCAGGGTGATTTTACTGTCCACCTGAAACAACCAATATACATATTTATACTAATTTTTTATTTATTTTTATAAGCCTGCATAAAACCAATATTTTCAAAAGGTGGTCTAAGGGTAAGGTGTCAGACTCCTGTGTTGGAGGTCCAGGGTTCAATCCTCAGTCCCGGCACAGATTTATATGATTGCCAAACCCTTCCTTCACCTCTGACAAGAGGTGCATTAATCACAACTTGTGAATGTGAGGAATGCCAGGCCTCCACTGTGGTTCGGATTCCACGTTAAACTGTAGGTTCTCCAATTCATCTCACAATCACCCTACCATTGCACATTAGCGTAAGTGTGTACAACCCAAATGGGTAGTAATATGTGATGATGATGGTGATGATGATGATGATTGTGCTGATTATGATGATAATGATAATGATAATAATAATGATAATATTATTTTCCATTTTTAATCAACTATTTTAGACTGAAATGTTACCAAAACCAAATATAATACTAGGCTAAATTGTTTTATTTTTAATAGAGTCCAATAAAAAAATAATTTCAATAGGCTGTGTCCATATAAAATGATTTATTACAGGATTCGCAAGTTTCTACATTTAAGTCAAATAGTGGATCTATGTTAACTTTTTTTAAAGTTAAATTATTCAAATATTTGTCTTTTAGATTCAAATTTCGTATTAAATTTCATCGAATCCAAATTTGGGATTGATTTGGATTTGAAATTCTAGATCCGATATGAATCTTTCAAATATTAAGATTCTGAATTTTGAATCGAATACAGGTCCTAGCAAGATTCACATTCGGATTTGAAATGTTGAAGCTTCAAATAGGTTAAAATTTGTATTTAATCGCTAAACATATCGTTAAGAGCCAATTGATTGCTTTTGAAAACATTACAGGAAAGAGTGAGGCAAAATATGGTGAGCGCAGGGAGACTCACCACGAGTGTTCGGAATGAACAGACCCTGCCCAGGGTGAGGGAGATGTACACAAGATGGTGAACGCTGGGCGACTCACCACGAGTGTTCAGAATGAACGAACCCTGCCCAGGGCGAGGGAGATGCACACAGGATGGTGAGCGCAGGGAGACTCACCATGAGTGTTCTGAAGGAACAGACCCTGCCCAGGGTGAGGGAGATGTACACAAGATGGTGAACGCTGGGCGACTCACCACGAGTGTTCTGAAGGAACAGACCCTGCCCAGGGCGAGGGAGATGCACACAGGATGGTGAGCGCAGGGAGACTCACCATTAGTGTTCTGAAGGAACGGACTCTGCCCAGGGCAAGGGAGATGTACACGAACATGACGACATAGCTGATGACCACCGTGGCCACTTCAGCCTTGGATTCACGGTCGATCTCGTCTTGGATGGAGCGCTCTGAGGAGAAGGCGACCTCCATGAACTTTGGCTTGGCCGACACTGACCAGTTCTTCATGAATGAGATGAACCTTGCCAACAACACAAACAACTTGAGTATGTCGTCCAACATTATACGTGGTGGCCAGTGATCTGGCCTTTTCAAATTCAAGGTTTTTTCCAGGTTTTTCAGGTTGTAAAACATTGTTTTTTCAGGCTTTTGTCTTGGATAAATCCAACACATCCCCCTGTTAATTGGGGAATAGTAATGTTGAAATTTTACAAACTGCTGGGTATAGAACTTGTTTATTAACACAAAGTAAACTTGAACACAAAATTTTGTAAACTAGGGTAAGAAATAATAGTAATTTTTTATTCAATAGTTAGATCTTATGGGTCATTCCATGAAATGAGGGACATGAAATATCAAACACCAAAGATGTTAAACTTGTGGATATCTTAATTTTTACGTTGGTAAATAGTCATATTTTATCGTTAAATATTCAACCAAGTCACTCTTGACATGTTTTCATTGACGACTGTATTAAACTATTGATGTGTGTGATTAACTAGGGCCACTTGTATTTTGTCTTGAATTAGGTCCACATCTGTATCTAGTTATACATTTTATTTTTATCTTATTTTTATTATTTTTACTGTATTAAGGATCTTTTAGATGCATATATTTATTTAGTGTTTTTCAAATTGAAATATAAAATTTTATTATTAATTTTTTTTAGTAAGAAAAAGTTTGTTTTTTTGAAGTAGGTAACTGATTAAAAATAAAAGTAAAAATGAAAAATTTAAATTTAAAAAGACTTCAAAATTTATGTATTCAAATTTTCAATTGAATTATTGATGTCACCAATTAATTAGGCTAAAGATTTAGCTCTTTTGGCCTCTAATGCTTTAATTTTTAGTTCTTTAAACCTCTTAAACAATTCCCTTTCTGTCTGCTTTTCGGCCTCAATTCGCTGATACTCTCTGTCCTCATCATATTAAGAATATGCTACCACAGATAAAAGAAAAGTAAAAAGTACTGTAGTGATATTTTAAGATTGTAAAAGCGCTTTTGTTGTGTAAGGTTTAGTTAACTATGATATAGAGGTATCCAGGCCTCTCTGGCTCAATTGAGAAATACTTTCTGCAATAACATATAATATTAATTAAAATGAAGGATTATTAAATTATTATTATTATAAAAGTTCCAGATTTTCAACGCAAATTCAAGGTTCTTTCCCAGTTTCTTCAGGGTCTTTCAAATTCCAGGTTTTTCCCAGGTTTTCAAGGTTTCCAGGTTTACTGGCCAACCTGTTACAACACACACCCTGTATTGATTACTGTTTCTTCTAGGAAGTTGTGTTGTGCGTTTCACACTCCCTCCTGATGAGTTCCAATAGAATGAAACCTAGGTCAGGAGATTGTGCGGTAGCAATCAATTTTCAAGAGACAGTCATTACCTCTTTGTACAGTGGCAGCAATGTAAAGTGAGAACTGTGTTCTTCTTTTCATTGTAAAAGCCATATTGTGTTTGTTTCTTTTATATGTTTTTATCCACCTTTATTATAACTTCTTACTGATAAAATACATAATAATTGTGTCTTATTTATGTAATAATTATTATAGCATCATATTCATGTGAATACAATAAATTACAACACCTTTTTAATGTATATTTTGTTTTTGCAATTACCTGTTGATGTCTTAAGAAAACTAAATAATTTTATGTTTCTTTTTGAGTGCACTTTGATAAATGTTTTCAGTTGAGTCAAGCTCTTTGAATATTGTTTAAAAAAAATTGTACATGTATTTTATTTTGTTGGATAAAGTAGGCCTGTGTTTTCTCTAGATTGAATAGGAGACACAGTTGTTTACAAACACGACTAATTGCCTAGTGACCAGGGACATAGCGGCAGGGTAGACTATGAGACTAAGTCTCCTTAAACTCCCAACTGGACAGTTAAGAAAAATAAACAGCAAAAGTGTATATGATTTTGTAAGTTTAAAAACTTATAATGCGATCAAAAACTGATATAATTGCTTCTTGTATTATAAAATTATATATATATATATATAGAGAGAGAGAGAGAGAGAAAGAGAGAGAGAGAGAAAGAGAAAAAGTGAGAGAGAAATATTAAGAGTTGGGTCGAATCCACTATTTTACAAATCCGAATCTCGAATCTGAATCTCCAATTTACCTCCTAATCTCAAATATGAATCTCGGAAAAAATTATGAACATAAGAGTAATTAGTATAAATATAATATAAAATACAAATAGTAACTAAATGTTAACATTATTTCTTATAATCCATTCACTATAACATTAATACATTCAGTTAAGTGTTAAATTACTGGTCTAGGGCCTGGTTGTTGAATTCATACTATAATTATAATTGGTTTTGTTTCTCTAATAAGTACCTAGTATTAGAGCTTTAAAACAAACCTCACTTGAAAAATTGGATTTTTTTCCCCAAGGATTTGAGTCTCGAATCTGAAATTTTGTCGAATCCTTGAATTACAAATATCCTCAAGGATTTAAGTGATATATATATATATATAATTACCCATATTTACTGTAGACTCGACATACTTTGTAAAGAACTTAATTTTTTTTATAACTGTCATCACTACCTTTTCTTCCCCTACATCAGGGGTATCATTATTAACATCAAGGAGAAGCTAGTCTCAAAGGGTTTCTGTCAGGTGGGTGTGACAGGGGTGAGGGGATTGGTTAGTAAAAGAGGGGGGGTGAGAGGTGGCTAGTACTTGAGAGCATTACTATGGAGGCTATTTAGCCAAGAAATATATTTCCCTTCTACCTGCCCTTATAACATTTACCTAATTTAGCTACAATTGGTAATAAAATACAGTAAACTAAATACAATATTCAATTGAGTCAATTTAAAACAAAAAATTCCATCAAAGACCACTTTATATAATTTTTGGGGCATATCAAATGTGTAATTATTTTTAAAAAAATCTCCAAACAAGGACTAATCCAAATAGTATCTAGGGACATTCAACAATTTGCTGGAAAAGGGTCCTCAAACCCCTCTTTGACTTGGGGGACCAAACCCGTCAAGGCCCTTGTTTTTTATTAGTACCTCCTCCCCCTTCAAACAAATATAGTCCCCCCGCCAATGATAACTTTCATTACATTAATCCAGTGTTTTGTAAGCGACACAGTTGTTTTTATTTTATTTATACTTTCATAGCCGACAGATTTTATCAGCACATGACTTATAAGCTAGGTCTAACATACATATATAACAGACACAACACCCAGCCCTTTAATTCATCACGGTTAAAGGAGGAAACCCACATTTCCCCAACGATAAAAATTTTCAGCTACGCCGGGAATTGAACCTGCTACCCTTGGCTTAGTGGGCAAACAGTAATATGATATGACACAAGTACGCGCGCACACACACACAACATACTTCTCCTCCCAGAGCTTGGCTGGCTCCTGCAATGTCTTGTTTACATTATTGTCCACCAGAAAGGTGAGCGACAGTCCGGTGGCCAGCATGTAGTCGTACTTGCCCCCCAGCGCTAGGTACCCTCCCACAGCTACCCCAGGTTCCACAGGGCCTCCATAGGGTGCCAGGCATTCCATGTCATAGCTGCCCCTAGAACAAGAGAAAGTGGCCTCAGCTCCATGGACAACAGACGTGGAGGCTAGTCTAGAGTGCTACTGGTGGTCTCCAGGGGGTTATCGTTGGAATACTGTCCGAACCCACTTTGGTGGTCGAATGGTCTAAGGCGTCACATTTGCAATAGACTGGCCTTCTGATGACTGGGATATCAAGGTTTGAATCCCGATCAGATGTACTTAGGGTGGTTTTTCCTTTGGTTTTCCACGCTCCCTCCATGCACATAATAGATACATAAGAAAAGGGTAATAAAATGGGTGAAAGAATAAAGAAAGAAAAGAGAAGGTTTTGGTCCGAGTACCCCTGTAATGTTCCAAAGGGAGAGTGCCATTATTTCCGAGAAGAGCTGCTCGAGTCTAACCAACTTACTTAAGGCATTTCAGAATAGTGTCCAGATAGTTGGTGGTGGCCGAGTCCTCCAGTTGGGAGGGGTCGTTGTTCAAGTATCCCCACACGCTCTGCACCGTGCAGTTAGATTCGCTGGTCGCTTTGTCCAACACCAGTGGCGCAAAGCAGATGTCCTTCAGGGAGACATCGCTGTCCAAACCGATCTTAACAACAGATGTCAACACCACTATTTGTGTATTTCAAGATGGCACAGGGTGTGGACCATTCTCAAATGTCAAAACTTTACAACTTTAATTAAACGCCACCCATTTTGGCGGACACATGGTCAAACGTACTATTCTCGCAGTAGACTAGACTGCCGATGATGGTGATATTGAGGTTCGACTCTAAGTCGGGTGTACTGAGGGTTGTTTTTCCTAAATAGTTTCCCACTCTCTCCACACAATATCAGTACACTTCCTCTAAATTCAACCTTGCTCATCCCTATCACATTAGCATGATTAGTATTAGTATTAGTATTAGGCGTATAGTCCGAACGAGTAGAAAGACGCGGTGCTGAAAATATATCTATATTAAAAATCCAAATTTCACAACAACAAAAGATTCTTTAAAAAATAGATTTGTGTTTATGGTTTATGCCTGGATCTATTAAAAAATTCAACTTTAAATATCTATAGCACAAATCAAGTAATGGTATGGTCAAACTTTTTGATCAAACTTGTACTTTGATTAAGTGTAAAATCTTAACTACAAGACTCTCTGATTCGAGTTTTTCAAACTATTTTTTCCGAGTATTATTAATTGATTGATCACATCATTTAAGATGAATTGTCCCGCTTAGCAAAGCAGCGGAACACGTACCTGTCTTATTTGCCTCTCCAGTTCGTAGACAGCCAACAGGAACTCCTTATGAAACACTGGACCAAACGTCACATTCTCTCCGTTACTGCCCAGGTGCACGAACTATACAACACACAATCAACACACGATCTTATCCAACAACTCACAGACTAGACCTCACACATTTTACAGATCGGTGGTTTGGATCCCACTTGGGTCAAAATAGAGATTATATATGGTGAAAAACCAGGTGAGTTACAAGTGATTAATTATGTGGTCCAAGGTGTAAACAAACCGAAGACCAAGTTATTTTAAGCACCTACAAATCACATAGTGCAATGCCGTATATTATTTAACTAATAGATGAACAAATTGAAACACCTTGAGCTACTTGTAAAAACAGTGGCACACCCAGAAGTTGACCATAGGGGGACAACAGGGAGGGTAGTGTGAAGAAGGGGGAGGGGGGAATATTTTGACGCTATTATTTTTATGTATTCTATTTTTTACAATTGATAATTTTAGGAGTACTTTAAATGCGTTATACAGAAAATATTTTGAATATCGAGTTTTAAGACTGATTATAAATTTCAGAATATGAGTTCGGCAGATCTTCATCACTTCATGTTACAGTTGTATATGACGTAATTAATTCGGTTTAAGCGTTTATTTAAAAATGTGGAAGGGGAATTACCTGGTAGATCTTCCTTCCTTCCTCCACCCACTCCCCTCTCTGGGAAAGCCACAATGCTGAAATAAATTATTCCAGGGTTTCTTTTCACTTAAGAACCTGAATTATTAGTACCTGGGACTCTTAGTGAGCCAAACCATGAGGGCCTCCTCCCCAAGAATTGCTTACAAAGACACTCCTGGTGGGCAGTGCTGAGAAGGATTCAGGGAAGATGGTGTTTTAGGCACACTTTTGGGGGACTTACCCACAAACCACCGCAAGTAAAACCCACCCCCTCCCGACTGACCCCTGACATAGGTAAGCACCTGGTCCAGTCCCACAGCCTTGATGTACACCTGCTCGGTGCGGTAGAAGGGTTGGAAGTGCTGGTCGAAGTAGTCCTTTTCCAGCCGAGACTGACTGAGGGGTGCGGCCCAGATCTCCACAGGGTCTGTGGTCACTTGGAGACCAAATGCCCCGTACCCGAGGGCTGCCACCAGCCACGTGGATACAAAGAGGACCAGGGAAGGATGGGAAGCAATCGCTGGAACATACAAACTCTACAGTTACAGAACTATTTATGTATCCACCTCCCGTGTACCTTTTTACAAATAGAACAAAATGTACCTCAAAAAGTGAAATGATGTTTTCCTTAAAGCGATGTAATTTCTGTTTTCTGTCATATTCTACATTTACTTCTATGCTCATACTCTTTAAAAGATTCAGAAATGAGAGTGTGATTCATAAAATAGTGGATTAGAGCAATCTCTACTTTTAATTAAATTAATTGTTACCTACTTACCAACTCCCCATTTTTCAAAGTATTTTTCAAAGAATTTTTCAAACTTGTATTCTATTTTGTTCAGAAAGGATGCTTTGCGCTCCTTTCTAGTTTTTTTCATGGCTGAAAAAAATAAACATCCATTATTTATTTCAATTTGTTAAAAAAAAAAAGCAAATTTTCAACCTAAGCCAATGGAAGATAATTTTCATCCAAGCTAAGATATCATCTAACCTAACAATGCTACTAATTAAGGGGAAAGTAAACATCTATCCTCCAATTTAAGGAGGCTATAAATGTATTTATGAATACACCGCGTCTTACTACCCTTTCGTGATAGATGGATATTTACACTGATATGTATATGAAAAGATAATAAGATGAATATGGGAGGAAAAGGTAACATAAAGTGTGCAAGTGAAAGGAGATGAATGAAGGTAAATGAAGGAAGATGGAGGCATTTTACTAAATTGATGATGATGGTATATGGATAGTCCTAATGAGTAGTAAAATGTGGGGCACAAATTAAATTAAACTAATAGGGATAGGAAAGAGGAATGTAGAGTTAAGTGCAAATGTATCATCATTCGGACCCCCTCCCTGTCATTCCGTTCTAGTGGTTCTGGTAGAAATAGCCCTCTCTCTCACCATACTAACCCTGATTAGCATAAATAAATACTAATAAAGCGAGGCTCTTGGTGACACTCATAGCCCAGTGTCTGTTCCTACTGGTCCGTACCGTTGCCCCTGGAGGCTGTCCCCCAAGCGATGAGGGCCCCGGTCAACAGGAGGATGACAAAAATGATGATCATGATGAAAAGGACCCCGTCAATCCCCACAATCAGGAACTTCTTGTCCGGGTCTGTGAAGGACTCTCCAGTGCTTGCCCCTTTAGGGCAACTCGCCAGACAGTCCATACAGCTGCACGCCTGACTCTCATTCTGGTAACATTCACACACGCACTCGTTTGCAAACAGCACTACAAACATGTTACAAAATAATAGAGGAAAGGTTTAAGGGGGCCCAATATGATACATTATTAAAATGTCAACAGTGAACAGATAATGTTAGTCTGCAGAGTTCAGAGCATTTCTCCATGCTACTGACTGAAAATAGAGTTGCTTTAAGCTCAGTTGGGTTTTGTTGGTTCAGTAGGTCCCATTAATTTTCTGTATTAATGTTGATGTCAACCTCAGTGGTCTTGGGGTAAAGTTCTCACCTCACACAACCTGATGTTTGTGGGTTCAAACCCAGCCGAGGTTAACAGATTTTTCTTGAGTGATAAAAATCCGTTGTCACAACTTCCTTTGGAGGGGAAGTAAAGCCGTCAATCCCATGTCAATTGTGGCATATAAAAGAGCCCTGAAAGGTATGTGAAAATACCTTTCCCTGAAAAATTGGTAGGCCCGTTGCACTCGATCATTGAAATTCTTGTGTCCTGATATAATCAGATGGTTAAGAAAATGCATGATAAACCCCCCAAATAAATAAATAATAAAAATTAATGTTTAGCAGTGAATTACAGTATACTTTTGGAAATATGTCTTCTTAATAAGGATTTAGTACATAAATGTTGTGCTCACATCGTAAGGTTGTTCACAGGGATGGCAGTCTCGTCATAGGGGATAATGCCGTCAGGGGCGTCATCACCTATCTTGTAATTTATCTGGAAGGGTACCAGGCTGTTGTACTTGGTAGAGCCCATGTACCCGAAGAATCTGAACAGAAACAGAAATAATTGTATCTAGTTAGGGCGTCCAAAGTTTCAACACTTCAAAGGACAAATCACTTTCATTTTGACTTTGATACCTGCAATAACCTTTGCAGCTTCAAAACATTTTAAAGGAAGGGTACAAAACTTGGATATTTCTAACATATTTGAAATCTCTCAACTAAATGTGACATATTTCAACAAACGGTCATTTTTATAACAGCTACTAAAATATATTCTAACACCTATTAATGATTAAATAACATATATAACATAAATGGAATACATTCAGATATTTAAACAGAGATATTAATAAAATGAAGAGTTTGTCTGTAAAGACTAATTAGCATTATGCAATATCTACTGCAAGCAAAGGGCTGACATTTTAAAATTAGTAGACCATGTGAACAAACATGTGCACCTAGAAGCAGGAATTTTAAATCTTTGATTAGATGTTTTTAATTGATTAAAAATGGGTCAAAAGAAATAAAAGCAAGAGATTTTATTTTTCTATCTATATGAAACAAAGAAAAGCATTTATTAAGTGGCTACCCTGGACAATGTCGGGTACTTCTGTTAATTAAAGAATAAAGTGTGCTTTGATTTCTATACTACACCTTTCCATTTACATACGTGCACTTAATGGATAGTTATTTATGAATTTAAAAGTAATATTAAGTGACCAAAACAAATACCCTATCTTTGACATGGCTTCGCAGGTTTCAAGCCTTGCCTCAAATTTAAGATGAAAAGTTATATATTTAAAGGAAATTGTAACCTAATCTGTATGAAGGTAGAGTGGGAAACAATTTAGTAAGAACCACCCTAAGTACGCCAGCCGAGTATTCCAACCCCAACATTCCTGTCCTTGCCAATCCAGTATATTGTGAGATTGATGCCTTAGATCATGCGAGCACTGAATCAGAAATGCATCAACTGTACGAATGTTACATACAAGGTTATACGCGCACTTGAAACACATGGGGGCTACTACGGAGCACATACTCAGACAATCAATCATTTTAGGCAACATCTAGAAGAGACCAGTCCCAGATCACCTTTATGACCCTTGGCGATAAGCTTGTAAGCGCTGTTGTGTTAGGTTAAGATGCATGTCGTGTTTTATAATGTTTTACTATTCAAAGGTCTGGAGGCCAAGGTTCAACCCTCATTCAACTGTTTAGAGTGTAGGGGTGTGTCAAACTGTGTTTTCCATCCTATATCTAGGCAAATGCCGAGACATTTCATCATTTCTGTCCATAAATTGGTCAATTAAACTGCAGATATCCTGAACACAAGACACAGAGCACAAAATTGAAAGACCGCTTCAAACAATTTATTTATTACCATTATTCACACAAACACATTCACCGGTGGACCCGTGGAACAAGGCGTCAGTCTTATTTTATTTGGTTTACCGAAGATAAGAAGGCTATGGTTTGACTACTGTCTAGCGAGATGTTTTGTTTTTACTAAATAGTTTCTCACTCTCCCTCCACACAAATGTAGGTACATTCCCCTAAATTCTACCTTCCTCCTCACTCAAGTAGTGTTACATATGGATAGCGTTTGGCAAGATGTAAGCCATGATGCATGTATGTTGTTAAGCCTATTAGAAACGTGGGTCACTATTTACTGGGACCTCCTGACTACAGTGGACTACAAACAACTTTTATCTTGCCTGAATAAAATTAACGTAAATTCGATTCGATCAAACTTGAGACAAGGGCCTCACTGAAGGGTAGATTATCAAATAGTACTAGTGCTCCCACCTCTCAGCGGAGCACCCGGTTTGACCCTGGTGGATGCACATTGCATCTGTGACCTTCCCTCCGGATGACACAAGCGACACTGCGCTGCAAGAATTGTAAGTCCCAAAACCGTAGTCCAAGACAGGTGCACGTCCAACTCGTCGATGTAGTCTGAAAACAAGATTAGTCTGAAGGTCAATGGGGCAGCTATCACAGAAAACAACCTGAACAGACACAAAATCCCAAAGGGTCAAACTCCGGCAGTTAAATGTGAAATTGTACTTGAGGAATAAATAAGAAAAGAGAGAGGAAAGGGGGAAAAGATAAGAGGGAAGGAGGATAGGGGAGAAAGGGGAGGGGAAGAAAGAAGGAGAGTAAAGGGAGAGGGAAGAGAGAGAGGTGGAAGGGAGGGAGAAGGAGAGGGAGCAAGGAGGGGAGAAAACTATTGATTATAACCTTATTTTTAGATATTCCACTTTGAGACGCGTCTGTGACACTGGACCTTTGCGGTACTCACATGGTGTATCGGCACTGGCGTAGATCCCAGTGGTGGGCTTGATACCGACAGGAACCATGAACTACTCTGGAAGGTACCGCATGTAAAGTCGCACAGTTGGCGCAGCAGGTTCTTGTAGCAGGTGGCGCACCTGGTCATGAGTGTCTTGGCTAGTCCAATGTTGGAGCTCAGTACCCCCACCTGCTCTGCGGAGCAGCACGTGTACACCTGGCTTGCGTCTACAACAGAGCTCAGAGGTACAAAATACGGGATAGGTCCTTTGAATCCTAGAATCCTTCAGGATACTCAAGATTCGAGGATTTGAAAACATTTCAGATTCCAAAAAGTGTTTTAAAAAAAGTTTGTTTTTTAAAATTATGAATCTAATTTTTTTTAGAGCCATTAGAGCTATTATAATGCTTTACTAGTGACTTAGTCCAACATAATTATAGAACAAACTAACAACCTGAGCCCAAAGAACTATATGTTCTACTTAACTGAGTTCTGGATTCAGCAGTCATAGGTAAAACAAAAACTTGACTAATCTCAAGAATTAACCCTTTCCTCCTCCCCCCCCCCCCCCCCCCCCATTTATTTGAAGTAATTAGTGTGCAAGTTATGAACTGACTGATTATCAGCGCATGAGAATTTCTATGAGCGAGAGCAAAAGGGCCTACCAGTTTTTCCGGGAAAGGTATTTTCACACACACCTTCCAGGGTCCTTTTACATGCCACAATCGACATGTAGCCAACAGCTTTACCTCCCTTCCGAAGTAAGTTATGCCATGGATTTTTATCACTCAAAGAAAATCCGTCGACCCCGGCTGAGTTTGAACCACAAACATTGAGTCATGTTATCTTGTTACTCCAAGAACATCGAGGTCGACAAGTATTTAAAAAAATTATTTATTTTGTTTTAATTGCCCAATTTATCATAAATTCCTGTTATGTATCCTCCTATTACATCAATGAACACAATATAAATTCAAGTGTTCAGTTCTTAGAGTTTAGTATAGCACTTTGACACTTATGTGTCTTCTCTTTAGATTCGTTCTAGACTCAGGATGTAGCGTATGAAGCATGCAGACACCCATCAGCAGCACGACTAAGTAACAGCAGTTTAAATAATATTTATATATTTTGTGATAATTACACCTGGGCATGGATTTGAACTCTGCTCGTTTGGATCGCGTCCCTATCACTTTACCAACCAAGATATCTGGGATAACTTCCTACTAATGTGCCCCTCCCCCCACCATAAATGGCTGCACGCTTTAACTTGTCACTCTTGTGTTCGAAGTAAAGATCAGGATTCAACTTTCGGTCAGATTTTTTTAGTGGCTTATCACTTTTCCTCCATGATAATTGGTCTACATTTCCTCTCAAACTATACCTTTGTTATTTGTAGTCCATTAATAGTAATTTACGTATGCATACAACCCAAATAGGTACTAAGAAGCGGTGGCGAGAAAAAATCTATAAGGCTGATACAATGAAAGGAAGACACTGGAGCACTCGGCATGTAAAGCCAGATGACCAGGGTTAAAATCCCTGCCTGTGTATCAATTTGACATATTTACACAATCACTCCCCTGTAATATCATCTGAGAATATGTGTTTCTTTACCAGCAATTTGTTTCAACTGTTAATTTTATTGCTGAGGTTTTATTCGAATACTCACAGAGATGTCAGTTGTCTCAGGATTCTTTGCAACGCCAACTAGAAACATTTGGTGGTCAACATGTTTTGTTTTTGAGTGGATGGACATATCGTATTAGGTAATTATATCTTATTATTTTTCTTATTGCCGCGTCTTACTGCTTGTTCAGGTTATATATGATAATTACTCAAATGTGATAGGGATGAGGAAGAAAGCATTTGAGGTAATCTACCCACATTTGCGTGGAAGGAGATTGGGAAACCGTTTAGGAGAAACCACCCTCAGTATACACGACTGGGATTCAAACCATGATATCCTCGTTATCAGCAGACACTAACACAAGAGTGACACCTTAGAGCCGACATTCTCAAACTCTCTCTTCTAATTGTGTACCCCTTTTGGGGCAATTTCCTAACCAATAATAATTTGTAATAAAAAAAAGATTGTGAAAAAATACATGTTATCTTGTAAACGCTATTATAAATGGCCTTTCTAAATTTTGAAAAAACAATATAAATATTGTGGATACACAAATGTTCCTTCCAATTTTATATTATATTTTTGTGAAATGTAAACAAAGCCGCAACAGAGTGAAAGAAAAGCTTATAAAAGTCTATAACATCACGTTAAAATATGCATAAATTTGTTTAGCAGACTTACTATTGTTATTACGTACCCCCTGAAATCTTTCTCATGCTTCTAGGGGTACATGTACCACAATTTGATAAACGCTACCTTGGACCATTTGACTATTAAAGTGGGTGTTCCTAAGTCAATCTTTGTGTTTAGTGATGATGGTGCATTGCATTATGGGAATAAAATTATATTTGGGTAGATCGGCTCTTACGGGTAGATTCACGAGAGGCCGAAAAGACAGAGGGGAAACCTTGTGATTGGTTGAAGAGCGCGTCAAATGACCACGTTTCTGTTCCGCTCTCTTCAGCAGGGTGACTCCTCCCCTCCCCCTCTCTCAGTAATATTACAAGACACAAGTAACAAGAGCTGACCTTTCACAAGATGAGGGCATATCCCCTGAAGAGTGGAGATGGCATCCTGGTCAGTGAGCTGCTTGGTGGTGCCATTGTAGTAGCAGTTTTGTTTCAAGTTCTGCTGATTGGTGTTGCAAACCCGTACCATATGCACTTGTCTTCACCGCTCACCTGCGCAAGTTTGTTTGTATTATGTTTCACTCAGCATTGTCAGAGTCCGGTTAGACAGGACTTTCAGAAAATACAAACATAGTTATTTGCGCTCAAGATTAATAACATTTTATTTTATTATTATTGTTGTTTTATGGGTAGTAATATATATCAACAGTGACAGCTGCAAGTCACATGACTTGACATATGAATACATGAAATTAGATTTAATAACCATTCTAGCTGGCAGATAAGGTTCTTCCTATGAAGATTGTACTGTAGTAACTTTTGTAGCTATCAGATAAGGTTCTTCCTATGAAAATTGTACAGTAGTAGCTTTTATAGATGTCAGATAAGGTCCTTCCTATGAAAATTGTACAGTAGTAGCTTTTATAGCTGTCAGATAAGGTCCTTCCTATGAAAATTGTACAGTAGTAGCTTTTATAGCTGTCAGATAAGGTCCTTCTTATGAAAATTGGACAGTAGTAGCTTTTATAGCTGTCAGATAAGGTCCTTCCTTTGAAAATTGGACAGTAGTAGCTTTTATAGCTGTCAGATAAGGTCCTTCCTATGAAAATTGTACAGTAGTAGCTTTTATAGCTGTCAGATAAGGTCCTTCCTATGAAAATTGTACAGTAGTAGCTTTTATAGCTGTCAGATAAGGTCCTTCCTATGAAAATTGTACAGTAGTAGCTTTTATAGCTGTCAGATAAGGTCCTTCCTTTGAAAATTGTACAGTAGTAGCTTTTATAGCTGTCAGATAAGGTCCTTCCTATGAAAATTTGGACTGTAATAGCTTTTCTACCTCTCAGATAAGGACCTACCTATGAAAATTGGACAGTACTAGTTATCAGATACTTAAGTTATCTAGGCTAGGGAAACAAGATGAGGAGTTTAAATGGATAGAGTAAGAACAATGTTTACGTACCTGTGGCGTTAGAACCAGAGCCAGTACCAGCGTTGCCACGGTGCATGGTATGAGACACCACATTCTTCCCAACCTGGACATGGCATGCAAATATTAGAAAATGGTTCTGCCATCAACTGCGGAAAAAACTCGGTGGGTGGGGGGGTGGTCTGATTGTTTGATTGTTAGGGAGAAGACTTGGCCTTTTCTTTTCCTTGATCGTAAAACATAACCAGTTGAGATATGCATTTGATGTTATTTCGAGAACAATATATTAATTTTATAGTGCCTATTCTATTGTTGGTTTTTGCTTATTTTGCTTATGCAGTCATACCTAACTGACCGCTAACAATGTGTCATGATAGGTGACACTCGGTCAACATGGCGTTCAGTGACATCTGGAGTGCCACAAGGTTCAGTCCTTGGCCCTCTCCTTTTCTCGATGTTTATAAATGATCTCCCAAGATGTTTGCAACATTCTCAACATCATCTATATGCCGATGATTTCCAACTTTATTTATCATTCTCTCTTTCTCATATTGATAGTGCCGTGGATAATATTAATGCTGACTTAAGTGCAACACATAATTGGTCACTACAAAATGGTCTCAATGTCAATCCTAAGAAATCTCAATCTATTGTTATAGGGTCACTAAAATTATTATCCACATTGAGTTTCACATCTGTACAGAAAATAAATTTAAATAAGAGCCCAATTCCATTTGTGCCGGTTGTTAATAACCTTGGTTTACATATAAATGAAAACCTAACATGGAATAATCATGTGAAACAAATATGTAAAAAACTGTTTTTTGCCTTACACTCACTTAAGCGCCTGAAAAAATTTATACCAATGAATATTAAATCCACTCCTATCCAATCCCTTATCCTCCCACTTTTCGACTATTGTGATGTAGTATATAATGACCTGACAGCTGACCTTGCGGCAAGACTACAAAGACTCCAAAACACATGTGTTAGATTTATATTCGACCTCCGGTCACGTGATCATATTTCCCCATACTATAAGAGACTAACTTGGCTACAACTTAAAAAAAGACGAACTCTACACTCGATGACCATCATACAGAAACTATTGACTTCCAACTCCCTACAATACCTTTCTTCACGTACTCGCTCACTCAACTCTAATAATAATTTCAACACTCGATCATAAGAAAACTCAACTTTATTCATTCCCCTTCATAATTCCAATCATTACTCAAATTCTTTCACTGTTTCAGCTTCTCGTTCATGGAATACCCTAACCAACGATAGTAAGAAATTAGAATTGAATGGTTTCAAGCGAAAAGTCGCAAATAAGCTGCGTGTGGAAGTTCATCCATGAGATTGAGGAGTATGAGACGTAATCACAACTTGTGTGTGTGTGTGTATGTGTGTGTGTGTGTGCGCGTGCGTTTTCATATTACATAATCCTTGTGTATCTTAGCTCTAGTTTTTATACCTTTTTTGTGTGTTTTTATATAATATGTCATTTTGTTAAATTTCATTTTAATTGTATTGGTTAAGTGTAAGAAAAGGCGGTAGCCTTAACTTCGCCATTAAAGTCGATTATTATTATTATTATTATCTTTCTTTTTATATTCCTCCTAAGGTATGGATTTTCTTTTGAAACAGCCTGCCAATGCAGGAGAAAAGTTTCATTTCTTTGGAAATGGCAGATTTGAAATGTTGTCCCTTGACATCATGTGAAGTAGAAAAAATATTTTCAAATTATAGAAATATTCGATCTGACAATGGAGCCAATTTCATTAGCGAAAATGAAGAAAAGGATCTAATAATTAAAATCAATGTGAATTGCCTGATAATTTGCTTCGGTGGTTGAATGGTCTAAGGCGTAAATCTTGAAATATATTAGACTGCTGAAGATGGGTAGATGGTGGTTCAAATACCAGTCGGGTGCACCGAGTGTTTTTTCGGGAGCAGGCAAAGTGATAGACAACAAAGTGGCCGACACAAGAGGACCAACTGCTCGACAAACTTTGATATCATCCAGTTAAGAGTGGGCTAAGTAACAGAACAGTTAATTCAATACACGATTGTCCTTATTTACACTCGAAAAGTTTTTTCCCCCAACCCGTCAGCTTAACCTCACACTTCTAGACATATTTTTTGTAGGTTTGCTAAAGTAAAAATGTAGGTGAAAATAACTCGAACTAATGATGACCTTATAAAAGAATATCATGCATTGAACAGTCTCAATTAATTTTGCAACGCTGACTGCAATATTAAAGAACAGTGAGCGCTGGTCTACACCTATGAACTATCTTATTTTTATATTAATAGATTATAGGTGAGGAGGGTATAATTTAGAGAAAATATACGCGGTTTTTCATGAAGAAAGAGTTGAAAACCATTGAGTAAAAATTCCTTAGTGGCCTTTATTAAAACTTGAAATTTGGCAACAGTTTTAAAATAGTATGTAAAATTAGTAACCGGCAATAAGCGACAATAAAATGGATTTTTATTGTTTTTCAAACAGATAATTTTAATATTTAGCCTGTATATTTAGTGCTATATTTTTTTTAGCAGCGTGTTATACTAGAGAGTTACTACCTACCCGTTCGGGTTATACACCTATATACTAACTAGGCTAATGTGTTTAGGTATAAGTAAGGTTGAATTTAGAGGAACTGCACCAGATTTTTTGTGGAGTGAGAGTGGAAAAAATGTATGAAAATCAACCTTCAGTCCACCCAACTGGGATCAAACCCCGATGAATGGTCTCGACGTTTAAGGTGTCGGGTGGAGAATGATGCATAATTATTTTGTACCGTTTCAGAATATTTTAAGGGATGTATGGTAAGCAGTAAGGACATATCGTTTAAGGTACAAGATCTAAGCCGTGAGATATCAAGGAGCGGGTGGTAAGATGATGGATACATCGTTTAAGGTACAAGATCTACGCTGTTATGGTTTAAGGACCGGCTGATAAGCGTGGTGGGTGGTAAGAGGATGGATTGGAGCTAGATGGGATCAACACGGTCATGATCGAGCCAGACTACCTCTTGCTCAGGATGGATACAGGAAGTCGTATGGCTGAAAGGAGGTAAGAGTACAGGATGGAGACTGGAAGTTGTGCAGATCAAGGCTGTGGGTAGGAGACTGGGAGGAGGGGAGAGGAGCAATTGGCTGGCGGGCATGGCAAGAGAAGGGGATGACGGCTGGGAGGAGAGTACGAGATGGAGGCTGGAATCTAGATTCAAGGGAGAAGGGGGCTGCTAGGAAGGGGGCTGCAAGGGGCAGAACGACAAATACAAGGATATGAGGTTATTTTTGTGTAATTAAGAGCTTGTTAAGGTTAGGTTAGGTTAGGTCAGAGGAGAAAGTGATCCCCCCCATTCAATGTGGTGGATCAATGTTAACCTTATGGGAGAAAGTGGTCCAGAACTGTCATTTCAACCACTACTTTCAACCACTACAACCATGTTTATAGCGTTGTTAGTTTTGAAATAACTTATGTGTCACTTGAGCCACTCTTGACTGGATTCATCTCGATGTTTGGCAAGCAATTCGGCCGTTTGGCTGTCTATCACTTTGTCCTCTTATATGGGAGCTTGTCTATCACATGGTCCAGCTCGTGTCGATCACTTGGCTGTCTATCACTTTGTCCTCTTATATGGGAGCTTGTCTATCACATGGTCCAGCTCGTGTCGATCACTTTGCTGTCTATCATTTTGTCCTCTTATATGGGAGCTTGTCTATCACATGGTCCAGCTCGTGTCGATCACTTGGTCCACGTCGTTTCTGCGTGTCTAGCAGTTGGTCTGTTTACAGATTTGTTCTCTCGTGTCGACCGCTTGGTTGTATATCACTTTGTACTCCTATACATGAGCTTGTCTAGCAGTCGGCCACTTGACCCACCCAGCCTTCAAAATATTTTTTTATAGCTTGTCGAGCAGTTTGTATGGTGCCGTTTTTTTCCCCTTAAATGGTTTACCATTCCCCCCTCCATGCAAATGCAGCTAAACTTCCTCTAAATTAAACCTTACTCATCCCTAATGCATTAGAGTAATTTGTACATGATTGTATAATCCGAACGAGTAGTCTTGCAATACAAAATAAAATGGCTGTAGGTAATACCTCGTAGTAAAATCAATTTTAATTTTTTTAACACAGCATCTTACTATCCGCTCGGATTATACGCGTATGTACTAATTACTCTATGGTTTTAGGGGTTAGGAAGGTTATATTTAGAGGAATTGTACCCGCATTTGCGTGGAGGTATAGTGTAGAACCATTTTGTAAAACCGCCCTCAGTACACCTGACCAAGATTCGAACCTCAATCTCCCCATTATCGGCAGTCTAGTCTACTGCGAGAGTAACGCCTTAGACCGTGTGGCCACTAAAGCGGGTTTTACATTGCTTGATGTGTGCCTGTTTTTTTCCCCCTAAAGTGCCTATTTGGGTGCCTAAATTCCATATATTTAATGCCCATTTTAAACATTTTTGGTGCCTAAAAATCTGCTCCTCACTGATTGTAGATGTCTAGCCGGCGTTTAATCAACACCTTAGCTGAATACATTAACGAGTGTTTTAGTGTCAGAGGTAAATAAATCACGTATTATATTTTATCTCATGGACCAAACTGTTGTTTACTCCAGACAGATAAAACATCTTAGAACAGGGGTTCTTAACCACGGGTATCCATGCCCTTTGAGGGTATGGGACTCAATCTCTCAATAGGTTTATTTTTAAGTTGTTTAGCTTAGAGAAGAACGAAGAGAGCTGGAGAAGTGATGGAAAGAGAAATATTCCAGCGTTAGAAAAGACTTGTTCGCAAACACCCTACCTGGCAAGCTGAAGGGGTTCCATGATGATGATGATGATTGTTATCAACATGAATTGTGTGTTCATGAATTGCAATTTTTCTATTAATAAATATGATAAAATCCTTATTTTATTTGAGCTATGTGGTTCCTAGCTAGCAATATGTAAAGTTAAACCAAGCTATCGACATCTTTTGAAGTCATACTAGTATCTAATATGACTGGTGATGATGATAACTTTACTGGCAAAGGAAATATGGGGCAATACATTGTGGGGGGGGGGTTTGTAATTGTAAAAAGTTAAGAGGCCTTTTCTTAGAAGGTGTTCAATATTAAAAAGTAAACCCTCCAGCTCTTGTGTATTTTGGTTTTATTAAGTGTGTGCATCACATGCCCATCAACTCTGTTACACAGTCGGCTCAAAATCGTAAATTACACAAACAATATTGCATGTGGATTATTTCTGATTAAATATTAATGGAGATAAAGAGTTAATAGAGGTTCCTAATACAGAATTTTGATGAAATATTAAATGATATTTGGATAAAAACTGCATTGAAAAGGCCGGTTTTGACCATTTTAGAATGACTTTACAGAAAAGCACTGTGCACAAATCTTAATTCTGTCTTAATAAGGACATACTGTAGTCATTGACAAGAAACTTTGCCACTTTGTCCCCCATCATCACTGCGGAAAATGTTGAGTTATCATTCAAATACGAATGCACTGCACACATTTCTGGGTCTTTTCTTTTCCCTTTAACTTCCATACCTTACGCAACCCGGGAGGTGAGTTGAGCCTGCTATGATGAATGCTCTTAATATTCCTCTATTGTAATTGTCTCAAGAGCTCACCTAGCTAATATTTCCCTATTGTAACTGCCTCAAGAGCTCACCTAGTTAATATTGCCCTATTGTAACTGCCTCAAGAGCTCACATAGCTAATATTGCCCTATTGTAACTGTCTCAAGAACTCACCTAGTTAATATTGTCCTATTGTAACTGTCTCAAGAACTCACCTAGTTAATATTGTCCTATTGTAACTGTCTCAAGAGCTCACCTAGTTAATATTGCCCTATTGTAACTGCCTCAAGAGCTCACCTAGCTAATATTGTCCTATTGTAACTGTCTCAAGAACTCACCTAGTTAATATTGCCCTATTGTAACTGTCTCAAGAACTCACCTAGTTAATATTGTCCTATTGTAACTGTCTCAAGAACTCACCTAGTTAATATTGTCCTATTGTAACTGTCTCAAGAACTCACCTAGTTAATATTGTCCTATTGTAACTGTCTCAAGAACTCACCTAGTTAATATTGTCCTATTGTAACTGTCTCAAGAACTCACCTAGTTAATATTGTCCTATTGTAACTGTCTCAAGAACTCACCTAGTTAATATTGCCCTATTGTAACTGCCTCAAGAGCTCACCTAGTTAATATTGTCCTATTGTAACTGTCTCAAGAACTCACCTAGTTAATATTGTCCTATTGTAACTGTCTCAAGAACTCACCTAGTTAATATTGTCCTATTGTAACTGTCTCAAGAACTCACCTAGTTAATATTGTCCTATTGTAACTGTCTCAAGAACTCACCTAGTTAATATTGTCCTATTGTAACTGTCTCAAGAACTCACCTAGTTAATATTGTCCTATTGTAACTGTCTCAAGAACTCACCTAGTTAATATTGTCCTATTGTAACTGTCTCAAGAACTCACCTAGTTAATATTGTCCTATTGTAACTGTCTCAAGAGCTCACCTAGTTAATATTGCCCTATTGTAACTGCCTCAAGAGCTCACCTAGTTAATATTGCCCTATTGTGACTACCTCAAGAGCTCAGCTAGTTAATATTCTTCTATTGTAACTGCCTCAAGAACTCGGCTAGTTATAGTCCCCTATTATAACTGCCTCAAGAGCTCAGCTAGTTAGCACTCCTCTATTGTAACTGCCTCAAGAACTCAGCTAGTTAAAACTCCTCTATTGTAACTGCCTCAAGAGCTCAGTTAGTTACTATTGCACTATTAGCTACCTCAAAATACCAGCTAGTTAATATTCACTATTTCAAGAATTGGCCAATAATTCCCAGCGAGTGGTCTTGATTACTCACCTGCTGATCTCAGCCTTAAAGCTGTCCACACTTGACTGAATGATCTGTTCCTTATCTCGGTCCCCGATTGCCTGATTAGTACTAGAAGCTTATCACACAAACACCTGCAATCACTGTCATCTGGACAAACAAGGAGAGCCGACCACTCAGCTATAAACAGTTACTTCTTCATCAAGTGGATCTATTCACTTTCAATTCTGTATGAAACTTTTGATTGCAATTTAATATTATTATGTTCTGTAGTTTCATTTATGTAAATAGCTTGTTTATCATGAAGAACTAAAAGTATTTTGCTTGAAGTAGCTAGCTGGAACTAGAACTAAGGACCTACTTGGTCGGAAGACTACTACACACAAAGCACAGATCATTAAGGTGTGCATACTACAGAATCCCCCCCGGATATATGGGGCTTAAGGCCGTTGATACGGCTTAGTGAAAGGGTTGAGGATAAGAGGGGAGGGGGTGTATCATAAAATAGTTCCAGCCTGTGGCCAGACCATTCTTCTCCTCTCACCCGCACACTTGCTGTTATCTGCTGCTTCCTTCTCTTCCTTAGTCTCTCTTGCGCTTTTTTTCCTCCAAACTTCAACTTAGATCGTCTTAAAGAGCATATCATGCAATTAAATTAAAACGCAGAGACTTGTCTAGACATTTCTGCACATCTCTCTATGACTATATAGTATTAAGAGTAAAGGGGGCGAGAAAGGGTGGAAGGGAATAGTTACAGTAATATTTCACCTTGAAAAAAATCCCTGAATCAAGGGACCAGTGTTTAGCCAACAATTATTTCAGATCTTTTATTCCTTTTCACTTCATTCTTCTCACTTGGCCTTATAAGACTACATACATCCTATTGCCGCCAGGTTACACCAACTAGTGTTCGACTTTTGTAAAGACATTGGGGTTGAATCTCGGTTATAAAATATACAGGGTGTACCATAGCATGGGAGACTCACTTCAGCGGTGGACAGAAGACGCAAAAATAATAAGATAAGCTAATATAATCATGTGTGCCACTTGACCTTGTTTCACAGTTATAGTCGTGTCTGTACTCCCGTAATGTGGAGCCGGTTAACACTATAGAAAGTGTTAAAAATTACCACCTCGGCGGCCAACAATTTTGACACACCCCTGGCATGTTTGAAAGAGTGCGGCATCCTACAACACGACCACTGCAAGCTTGCATTTGCCTAAAATTGGATCACATTGCATCATCTATTGATACACGAGTGTCACAATTATGTGGCCTAAAGTGCCGGCATTACAGGCCGAATAATACATAATTTGAGTGTAAATAGTTTTCAGTATGGGTTTGCCTTTTTTTTTTATTCTCAAAGAACATTGAACTTTGTTTTAATAGAATCAATCCGCCTCAGTGGCGTAGTTAGCTAGACTGCTGAATACGGGGAGATCGAGGTTCGAATCTTGTTCGGGTGAACTGAACTGGGGGCGTGGGTGTTTTCCTAAATCGTTTTTAATTCTCCCTCCATGCAAATGCGTGTTCACTTCCTCTATATTCAACCACCCCTATTCTTAGCCCATTAGCGTAATTAGTATTTAAGCGTATAACCCAAATGTGTAGTAAGACGCGGTGCCAAGTATTATTATTAATAGAATATGCCCAATAGGTATATAGTAATTGTAGGTGAACTGCCATTTTTAAAATCTTGACTATTCATTACTTTATTTTAGAAATGGAACATCGGCTGCAAAGTAAGAACAAGTGAAAATAGAGCGTCAAATGAATTACATTATAAATTCAGTAAATGTTTTAAAGTGGATATGTACCGGTTTGTTTATTTTAAAACTCACTTGCTAACACCGAGAACTGGGCCGGATATTATGGAGGACAGGATAATTGCGAATCTAGTGTACTTCACTTTTATGCACACCATTCTTGTCAAACATTAGACATAGTTTTGAATTTTTTTATACACTCCTTTATCAAAGTAAGATAAAGAATTATGTGAAGAAAAATAAAATACTATGTAAAATGTAAATGTGTGATAAGAATAGTGAAGAGAAGAATGAAGTACCATCATTTCAACGAAATCTTAACCTAGCCATCTTTTCGTATCAATTACAATACACCACATTATTATAGGTTGTTTTAGTTAATTTAACAGTCATTGGGAAATTATTATAATTTATACTACACAATTATTACCCATTTTGGTGGACAAATGGTCTAACGTGTCACTGTTTCAATAAACTAAGCTACCAGTGACTGGAAGATCAGGCTTAGAATCCCAGAGCTACCAATGACTGGTAGATCAGATTTAGAACCCCAGTCAAGGTATATTGAGGGTGTTTTTTTTTCTAAAGGTCTTTCACTTTCCCTTGACTCAAAAGAGGGTACACTTCTTCTAAATTCAACTTTTCACATTCCTCACACATCAGCGTGATTAGGTATGATTAAAACCTGAGTATGTAGCGATATGTATCGAAATAAAAAGTATTTGTTTCCAGTTGTAGATTTTGCCACAGTGAAGAAGCAATCAGAATAAAGTCCATCTCTCATGGTTTTTCTTATCTGTGACTAGACAGCCAGTTTCATGAGCACAGGTGTTTCAAATTATTATCTTCTCAACATTGCCACTTTATACATTGAATAGTGATAAGCCACACAACCGATACTTTGTTACATTCGTCAACAGCTGTAGACAAGATTTCATTTTTTTCCCCTTCACAAAACATTACAAACCACTCTCTAATCATTCGAACTCCAAACCTTTGATTAAAATATAGAGTTATCAGCTGCAACATTGTTAGGTATATTCCTTTACTCTGACACCTTATATCAGTTGGTAGCTTGTCTGTCTACTGAGCTAAGGGTTGCGGTTCAACTCCCGGCAAAGCAGACCTAATTATTCTAGTCCCTGGTTTTGTTTGGAAGAACAGTAAAGAAAATTCAAACATATTTCTTTACGGCCAACAATGATAAAAATTTTACTATATTATTTATGTCATTCTATAGGTATTGATAATATCTATCAAAAGTGACAGCTGAAGATAGCATAACTTGATGTATGAATATATTAAAAATGTTTTAGTAACTTTAATAACTAAGTTCTACCGTTCTTCCTACCAAAATCATACTGTAGATCTAAGTTAGTTTACAAGTTGTGTGCTGATATATTTTTTTAGGTATTTAATGTGCACTTTCTGAACTGACTGACTATATCAGCCCAAGAGCAAGAGTGAAATGGCCTACCAATTTTGACAGGAAAGGTATTTTCAAATACTACCAGGGTTCTTTCACATGCCACAATCAACACTGGACCAACAGCTTCACCTCCCCCTCAGAAGGAAGTTGTGCTACCGATTTATATCGCTCAAGAAAATCTGCCAACCCCGGCTGGGTTTGAACCCACAAACGTCGGGTCCTGAGACTAGCACTTTACCCCAAGAGCACTGAGGTTGACTAGATATGCTGATGTAATCAATATGTTCAGAAAGTGAATGTTAAATATTTCAAATACAGTAAAACCTTGGATTGCGAGCATAATTCGTTTCGTAAACGTGTTCGTAATACGAAGCACTCGTATATCAAAGCGAATTTCCCCCATAAGAAATAATGGAAAATCAGATGATTCGTCCCACAACCCAAAAATATTTAATCTTAAAATGATTAATACCTTTTTTATTTTCGTTATTTAAATGTAACTGTACTGTAATCAAATTTATTAATTTAGGCTTTCACAGTCACTAATGGAATCACTACTATCTGTTGGCTCACTCAAATATTTTTCTTTTTGTGCGACTTTAACAAAGAACCTATCCAATGACACTGCTCGGCAGACAAAGCGTAACCATAGTATTACTCGTATTGCAAGTTATCGCTCGTTTATCAAGTTAAAATTTATTGAAAATTTTTGCTCGTCTTACAAAACACTCGCAGACCAAGTTACTCGCAATCCAAGGTTTTACTGTAAAAAAAATTATTTAAGATTAAAATGAGAAGAACTATAGGAGTGATAATAATGAATAGGAGGAGAAATGAGAGGTTGGGAGGAATAGTTGAGGAGGGGCCAGAACAGGATAGAGGGGGTACAACTGTGAGGAGAATGCAGAAGATACCAAAGAAGATGTTGGATAGTGAAGTGGGGGCAAGAGGTCAAGAAGAAGACTAAGGGACAGGTGATGATGATGATGATGATTAAAATAAAACCCTTCTTATTAATAAAAATGAGCAAACAAAACGTTCAATCAATTCTTCAATGGGAATCTTTAAAAGCAGAGTGTATATTTTTTTCCAATTATATTTTTACCCAATGACCTGAGATCATACAAGATGGTGAGGGGGACTTTTCAAGTCTTCCTCCAGTCAAATTTTGATGGAAGAATATTTTTAAATTTCCCCTATTTTTTTTCTCTTTTGTTCACCTTCTTTTAATAACTGTTCAGGTTTTATACATACATTAATTGCACTAACGGAATATAAATGAGAGTGGTAGGAGTTGAGATAAAATGTACATGTCATGAAAAACCACCTCGAGTACACTTGACCGAGATTTATCGGCAGTCCAGTCTAGTGTGAGAGTGACGAGTCAGACCAATGAACATCTACTGTTAGTCCAAGAATGGAGGGCTAGGGAGAGGACAGGGGTACACAGGGGAAAGAGCCTCCAACTCTTGTCAGTTTGACAGCAAAAAGACACAAACACTGCAAGACATCATCCAGAGTGAGGCTGTTCCTTTTGATGATTGTGTAAATAGAAAGTCAGGTTCTATATTCAATCAGGCTCAACCTAACATCGTTTAACTTTACATAAGATGATTAGTTTAACATAAGGGTCCCATGAGAATGGATAGTTTTGGTTGTCAATAGCCAGAACCAGTACGGGATTATACATAGCTAGCGCCGGTATGAGGCTGTACATAGCAGGTGTATACAATTACATTGCATGTCCATTACATCCTGTTTTGGGAACAAATACATTGCAGGTCCATCATGTCGCATTTCCCCCACCTCTCTACACACAACTAACCCTACTCTGAACCAATAAGAATATAGGGTCAACCGACTCCCCTTGGGAGGGGGAGAGTTTCTAGCTTGCTAGAAATATAACATCCTTAAAAATACTTGGAAACTTGAATAAATTTCTATAGTGCAACGAAAAGCAAAGATGAAATAATAAAATAAGAATTTAATCTACAAATTATGAATATACCTTTTTATCTAGACAATTTTTTCCAGAGAATTAAAAAACAAAATTATGGTGTATTTATTTTAGGAGTGTTGTAGATCCAGTTGCCCATGCATCTCAGCTATGGTGAAGTTTATTTAAGGCGAGTGGCCCTTTTCATTTGGCGTGGAAATGCAGAGCCATGGGAAAAAATGGTTATCTTCAAGAATTTTTATTGTTTTGCAATTTTCTTTTCGGAAATGGTTTGATCAAGAATAGAAGAATAATGATAAAGTTATTCTTTTTATATACACACCTCCTCTATAATTTTAACAGTGATCAAATTTCGATAATTTTGACATTTTTTAATAGAAAACTGCCGGATGCATATCAAAAAATAATAAAATGTAACACCTAGTAAACATTGATACATTATCTTAGAAGGGGTGTTGAAAATATTACTAGAAAAATTTCACTCGTTTTCAAGAAAATTGATATTTCCAAACGTATGATTTTTCTGCAAGACCTGTCAGGTAGCTACGGTTTCTGTGATCCAGCTGTTCTTGTTGGCGCGGAAGGATACCTTGGTCGGTTGTGAAGCCACCCACGCCTTTCACCCTCCCACCCACCACCCCACAAAATAGGTTTTAGACTTGCACTCGACAGAACCAAGGGCCTTATGTTATGTTTTTTAGGTTTAGTTAAGTTTATTTAAGTTTTGAACATCAAACACCAATACACAACTCCCATCAACTCTTAAAGATTTGATAAAACTTAATTAGAAATTATTTTCATGTGAAATTGTGAAAAACAAAGAAATACATGGGTTTTATATATAACAGCAATCACAAAATTAATTCAAGTGCTAATAGCCTAATTTATATTTATCAAAACAATTTAGAACGATCACAAAACTACTAAAATAAATAGTAGGCCTACATCCTTTCTAAGATAAACTATTGTGGTTTGTAACTCCATCTTCAAATAGTGATTATCAGTAAGCTACCCCTGGATAAGTATTTTTCATAAAAACAAACAATAGACCAGTGTGAGAACTAATGTCTCAATAGTTGGTAAAAAACTAAAAAAAATACAGTACTTTTACCCTCTTCTACATTTTGTGGAATGCCACTTTTTATTGGAGATACAACCGTAAAATACTCTCTATTTGCCCTCTACAGTAAAGGCAGTGGTAAAAAAGTGCATGCCTAGGTAGCTCCTCGGCACACCTGCTATACAAAACAAAGTATCCACAGGGAATCATGATGTGTGTGATCTGATTTTCAAAACACACAGTACAATTGTGGTTGTGCCCCAGTGGCGAAATATGAGCCCTAAGAAATACTATTTAAGGGGCCAGTCAACACTCGTTCACCCATAAAAACATGGTATAACAAAATATAAAATTGTGACAAAACCGTTCTATGGATTTGAAATTGATTTTCACCAATTAAAAGCAATTTATATTATCTAGAAAGAAGACTCTGTTTAACTTTTACTAATCATACTAATTAAATTATACAATGAAAACTATAAGATTTTCAGCCTCACACTATTTTGCTTATAATGACTTTCTCGCAAGAGACTGAACTTCCAATGACGGGGCGATTGGGGTTTGAAATCCAGTCATAACTTCTTTTGTACTTTTATAAATTCCTTGTGTCTTTAATTTATTCATTACTTACTGTTGATAGCTTATATATTTGAGTGACCCAAGATGTTACAAAGACATATTCCCTGGCCCAAACTCCAATTTTGGAATCTATGTGTATGTCTATCTCCCCCCCCCCCCCATGTCTTAAGATCTGTCCGGGCTAAACACACTTTAAATTAATACTCAAAGGGTGTGTAAAGATGGTGAAGAGAGTTTAGAGAAAGTGTACTTATATTTGTGTGGAGGAAGTGATAATCCGTTTAGGAAAAGGCATTAAATCCTCCTGGGATTTGAATGCGGACCTTGCTGTAAACTGCAAATCAGACTAGAGGAGCTTGACGTTCAGTCTGCTTACCAAATTATGTGTCCCACTATAGCATTTTTTAAACTATTTAAAATTAAACCAATATGTATTTTCAGATAACATTCTGATGAAGCAATTGTGTAAGGATAGAAAAATTATGAATGAACAGGGATTTGAACCCTTGTCATTCAACTCTACTCGCTAACTTCTAGAATCTAATTATTCAGTACCTTAATAATAATTTAGGTATCTGGTGACCTGGTGGTCTAGGGGTAAGGTGTAAGGCTTCTGAGCTGGGGTCCAGGGTTTAATCCTCGATCCCTGTACAGATTTATCTAATTGCCAAACCCTTCCTTCACCCTTGACAAGATGTGTATTAATCACAACTTGTGAATGTGTAGAATGCCAGTCTCCACCATGGTTCGGATCTCACGTTAAACTGTAAATCTTTCATTTCATCTCAAAATCACCCTACCATTACACATTAGCATAAGTGTGTACAACCTAATGGGTAGTAAGACGTGGTGATATTATATAATAATAATAATAATAATAATAATAATATAATAATAATAAATAATAATAATAATAATAATAAATAATAATAATAATATAGGTATTTCATAGGTGTAATTTGCTATTTTGATTGTATTTGCATTATACTAATATTACCAATGTGTAGTTATTTTTAATTATGTGTGTCATAAGTAATATTTTAGTAATGAAAAAAATTAAAATATTATTGTAGATCTATAATTATTGATCCAATAAAATGTTGTTTTAGAATAAATCAGCATTAGCCTACTATATCATGTTTTAATGTAAAAATGTATGCATACTAATAAAATTGTATTTATTATTATGTAGTAAATAAAATTTTATTAATTTTTATTATTGATTTTATTACTAACTATTAATTTTTTAATTTAATGCATATTCACAGTTCTGGCATGGTATAGTTTCGAGGAGACTTTAGGCTATCACTTCATTATATATTTATTCTTAACACTGCTTCTTAATATTATAATTTTTTCTATTGTGTACTTGTCTGATCTATACCCATTTAAATGCACTAATAGGGTATAGGAAATAGTAAGGTAAAATTTAGAGACATTGTAACCACATTTGCATGCAGGTAGAGTGGGAAACATAAAAAATACTCTTTTTGTAAACATATACCCGGGCAGGATTTGATGCCTGACCTCCCCATCACTGGCAAACCAGACCATACCCCGATTTGATGACGAATTAACATATATGAGAGCTAGAAAACTTCCAATTTGTGTGTGCTTTGGGCAAGATGAATTTCGATGAAAGACCAAACCAGTTGACAAATGCATTGCCTTCTGTTTGTTTGTTTTGTTTGCTTGCTAACTCTGTCTCACTCTTTGGATGGGTGAAGGGAAGGGAGGTGGGCTCTAAAGTGCTGATAGTTCTGGCAACACTGTGGGCTGACTGAGCCGCCGAAGACAAAGTATAACTCAATTGCTTTCTTCTGATACCGTAAATTAGGGGCTGGCGCTGATGCGACGCTTCCCTTCCATCGACCATTGACCAGGCCCTTAATAATGTTTAATGATATTTAATAATAGAAACAGTGGCGGTAAGTGACAGCTATCAGATGGTTGTAAAAATGGTTAAAATAAAAATGTTAACGTAATCAAAAACAAATAGTTACTTGTGAAAATTTGGTTGCTAAAAGTGACAGAAACTCAATATAATAATAGTTTTGAGATCATATGATTTGGCGAATGGATACATGAGAGTAGATATGCTAACTTTTCCCTTGTCTCGAACAGATGATTGTGTTTTAAATTTAACTACCTACTTAACTTCAAGATGAGAGTTGGGTACAATATCCTTGTAACAACTATGCCAACAAGGGGAGTCAGGCACATTATCTTTTCAATCAGATCTACCTTCATAGTGAGAGTTAAGAGGTGAGAGTCAGGCACATTATCCTTTCAATCAGACCTGCCTTCATAGTGAGAGTTAAGAGGTGAGAGTCATGTTCATTATCCTTTCAACCAGACATACCTTCAAAGTGAGAGTCAAGCATGCTATCCTTTCAACTAGCCCCACCTTCAAAATTCCTATTGGTTGTACGTCAGAGTAGGATTAGCTGTGTGTAGAGGTGGGGGAAATGCAACGTGATGGACCTGCAATGTATTTGTACCAAAAACATAATGGTAGTCCCCTAATACATAGCCAGTACCAATATGGGGAGAATGTACATGTATTGACCCTGGCTACAGGCTGGAAATAGTAATGGATGTAAAACATTGCCAGTACTGGTATATTAGGCTATGCTGTGCCATTACAAGGCTATATAGCCAATACCGATTTGAAATCGTACATAGCCTGTGCCAGTACGTGGCTGTGCAGAGCCGATGCGAGGCTGTACATAGCCAACAATGGTATAAGATTGTACAAATAAAATATAAAGCTTAGGAATAAATAAAAATTTAATTAGAAATAGGCTCCTTGGTTCACACCTCAACTTGTTTCTTAAATTACTTTATTTACCCAAAACGGGAAGATTGACAATCGTGAGAAGAAACAACTTTGTGCTATTGCCGAAAAAAATAATATAAAAAAAGTCTTGGACACAGCAAGTAGTGACTATTTATGAATGTATATCAACATTCTTAAACATTCTCCCATGTTTGCAGTGCTGTAGCCGTAAATTGGCGATAGAAATCTTCACACAAACTAAAATATTTAGAATTAGGACGGACAAGGAGAGGTCTTGGACCCTTCATGTAAAGAGTCCTGGAATAAGATATAAATATTCAAATACAATGTTATTCTTATGTATATATTATAATAATACACATATTTATTTGACTGAATTTTTGTTTACACGACAACAAGGCACAAGATATTAGGGCAAGGTAGGGCCTTCGTCGTAGCAACTCAACTGCCATCAAGGGCAAGTTGTAATTCCTTCATTCTTGGTTTCTTCAATTACGCAAACATACATTAAAACTAGATTTCATAAAATTAACAAGATTTTGTAGATTTTCATTTGAACTAAGCAAATTGTATTTCCATACTAGATTATTTTAGCACATCATCTCACCACCTGTTCAGGTTATGTGCATTTGTTAATTACACTAATGTGTTAGGGATAGTTAAGGTTGAATTTGGAGGAAGTGTGCCCACATTTTCATGGTGGGGGCATAGAAAACCATCTTTGGAAAAACACCCTCAGCACACTCGACCAAGATTCAAACCTCAATCTCTTCATCATTGACAGTCTAGTTTATAGTGAGATTGAGGACTTCAACTATTCGACCATCGAAGCGGGTCTCGACCTAGTTAATACCCATCATTAATTTGTGTGAAATTTATTTTTATTACCAAATGATTCCGATTTTAATCAAATAAAGATTCTAGCTTTTGGATGGTTACTTTGTTTATAACTGTGTTTATATTTATTACAAATTAACTGCAGGATGAAAACTTTGACTAATTTATACCCAAACACTTAAGACTATTTGAAATACTGTTGAGTTAAGAAATTAGAGAATATACAATTTAATTATATGACCCACCTCCGGCGTTTGCTAACAAACAAAACACTGCACTTTAGCCAATATTGAAAAACTATGTTGTGCATCTAAGCACTGCTAACTTTACATATCAGTAATAACAAGTACAACTTTTTACAAACATTGCTGACATGTATTGAGATATCCATTACTCTCTAAGCTAAACAGTTGACCCCTCAGAGGAGCCGGCGACCCTTTAATCAACACAACAAACAATCTTGTGCATATTATAAGTATTTACTAGAGGTGGGACGAATCTATTTTATTATAAGTTAGACTGTTTTATCTGTGAGTTTCAAATCATAATATTAGAGAACATGGTAAGTACAAGTTGATTCATTTGCTTAAGGCTCCAAACTTTTGTTAACCCATTCCCTGGCGCGTATGTAACACAGCGATCTGCGTAGTCTCGGTAGCCATTTTTACACTCGTATACTCTTGTCTGACTGATCTTTCACTATTCACTTATTTTATCATATATTGATTTATTCATGGTCATATTATAGGATTGAACTGGTGACTCCCTCTATCAGTTTCAATATGAAGTATTAAGACTGGGTTAAATAAAGTTCAGTGATTCATTAATAGATGGTATTACAATAACTTATTGCAATGAAACATTGATTTGCATCCATGCCAGAGAACATTTAGGCAAACAAAGATGAAATGTTCAATGCTCACATCAGGGAATTGGTTAATACAATCACTTTGTATTTATAATTACCATAACCTTCCCTATTACTTGTGCATAGCAGCAGTGTCCCTATATTTTTTTAACGAACCATTACAACAAAAGTCTACCTGTAATTATTCAGTGTGTTTGTAAAGAAGTCAATAGACAAACTAACAAGATGGCGAAACATGCTGCAACTCAAATGTCAGCAAGAGAGAGATTGGAAGTTTATTTGGAGAGAGAAAAGAAAACCCTTGACCTCCATATTTTACAAACTTGCCGCCCCTCCCCCCCCCCCCCCCCCCCCCAACTTATTTCTGTGGGGTTAATGAAGGAAAGAGTATACAGAAATAAACCCAGCACAAGCACAGTCCTCAAAGAAGGTGTACGCCAACACACGCCAATACCAAGGACAGTTTAAGATAAGTATTCCAAATCCAGATGGTAGAGTGGAAGTGCCAGAATGCCGGAGGGCACCATTTTCAGCATCAGCTGTGAACAGGCCTTGTTTCACGAGGTTCAAGGTATCTGTATTTACATTTTCATGACAAATTATAGAAAAAAAAGAGATTATATTGACTAAAGTGCATGGCCTCAAGCAAGCAAATCACTCTGTATAAGAGGTTTAGTTTAATATAAGAATTCTTAAGTTGCTTTAGAAAGTAAAAATCATAAATTAAATGTTAACTTTTTTTTTTTGTTATTGTAAAATTCATACATTCATGTGTTAAATTATTAGTCTGGTATTTTTTTAATCCTTTTAGTGTCATTAAGCCGTTGTAATCAGCTTCCCAGATTTGTGCAAGTTCTGACGTTACCTGAAAGATAGGGTAGTTGTGTCACTTGAACGAGAGTTTTTCCCCTCTGTTATAGAACAGTGTACATAGATAAAAATGATTGAATAATCTGAATAAATGGCCGTGACACATGAATCTATTATGGGCGTGGCACTAAATGGGTTAAGTATATTCTAATATGTTGTTGGTCTGAACCACCAATTAGCTGTACAAAAGCACAAAAACTAATTACATTCGTATTTATTTTTTACATAATCTCAAATAACTTAATAATTACGCATACAACCTAAACAGGTATAAGATGCGGTGCTAAAAAATCTCTTAAGAATTCTTAGGTCCCACCCCTAATGTTTATACATTCATCTAACAGTCTTACAATCAGTGCATTACTTGGTAAAACTAGCTGCCTATTCTGCTAGGTGATTATCACAATTAGCTGCTTCCCCCCCCTACACACACACACACATTTGATTAAACATTGGCATAGTAAGATATATTTGGTATGTGTGGAAGTCTAGCCTCTGTTTACACAACATACGACTTAATAGTTTTGAACACAGTACTAAGGTTTATTTTAATATTTGTATCTAAAATATCTACAAATATATCTAGCCAAAGGAAATAAAACTCAAGATTGAAACATAAGTAGACATTATCTTCCTTCAGGGACGTGCCAAGCTATTCAAAACAAGGACAGATCAAAGTTTAATTTCTCTTTTCATATGTTGTGAATGTTTGTATAACTTCACATTCTTAATAACTTATACAAAGTATTTGTAAATTTGAAAAATTACTTCTAGACACAGAGAATCGAGCATGGGATCCTCTGCTTAGATATCCAGGAATCTTCCTATGCTCAGTGTCATTCTTCATATGTAGTTTAAAGCAGAGTCTGTGATGAACATGCATGGAAATTAACTATAGGAGTGTTTGATTAAAGTGCTCGCATCAGAACCCGATGTTCGTGGGTTAAGCCCAGCCGAGGTCGACAGATTTTGATATAGTGATAAAAACATATTTAGCACAACTTCCTTCGAAGGGGTAGTAAAGCCGTCGATTGTGGAACGTAAAATAACCCTGGAAGGTATGTGAAAATACCTCTCCCGGCAAAATTGGTAGACCCTTTCAGTCTCGCTCATAGAAATTGTTGTGTGCTGATATGCTAGTAAGTTGCTTAAAAAAGTGTATGTAAAATACTTCAAATAAATATTTATTTTTAAATTGTCGAAATGTGAACCTTAATTTGTAATGTACATAACCAAACATAATTACAAATTCACTAAATGTAAATGTGCTAGTTTTAGAGGCAAAAAGCTTTGTATTTAAAATACAAAATATTTTCCTTCATAGAGAAGTGCAAGTATTTGAAGCTTGGCACATCCCCACCAGCTTTCGAAATAGACCACAAGTTCAAACAGTAATTATTGATGGCTACATTCTCAACATCATAATTACTATACCTAGGTAACAATTTCATTCAATAACAAAACACTCGTGAATAAGCGGTTACTAGTAATAACCAATTGTGAATAGTTAAAACCCGCGGTTGGACCGCAATTGCTTATTGATTCCATGTACAGCTTAAAATTAACTAAAAACCACAAATAAAAACATTTAATGAATGTAAATAAAATACTAAGTAAGAGGACTATTCAATATTTCCTGGTAAGTGTACAATATCACTTAATAGCGGGTCCTACATCACAATATGTACAAAATACATCAATATAAAAGTATCAATTTAGTTTCTTAATTTGGACCAAATCAAATTCATGACTGTAATTATAAAGATACAAAGAGAATAAGTATGTTTACCATAATGTGTCTCAATGAACAATATCAGACAAAAAATTTGTAAAGTTTCTATAAAAGGTGTAAAATAATCCTAATCCATATTAAAAACGGTTTTGAGCTCAAATTTAAACTTTGTTCAACATGGCCAAGAATTAGAACTCATCATGTGTACACATACAATAATGCAGATGAATGAGGTGACAGTCAATAAAGATTGTGTTTGGTGTGTGCGTTGCTAGACACATTTTATACACAATAATAGATGAACCTTGCCACTTCTGTTATTCAACAGACTTCAAAATATGTTGACCAGAAATAAAACAAATACATAGCATATTTACAAACATTTGCACCAATAAATTAGCTCTGTGCCATGGACAAACGTGAGTTGACAGCTCTCAGTTCAAAGTGGAACAGAGGCGCAATGCATGAAACCTTGCTACAGCTCATGGTACCGCCACCCAACCCTGGCTCTCTTATGACAAGCTTTGTGGTACCCGCCACGTACAGAAATCCGGCGATTATTAAGGCGCTGATGGTTATAGCTATTACTTATTGAAATACTGAGCTAACAACGGATTGTAAGGCCAAAAGACATTGTCAGTACTGACATTAAATCAATTTGTAATATTATTTAAAGTAAGGGCTGCATTGTTAAAATGTTTAACCACTAAGAAAAACCTTTTTAATATTTGGTAGATTGTTTCTTCAAAACAACAATGCAGGGAATGAAACAAATCCTCCCCAATGCGTGTTTCAATATTTATAAACATGCAGACAAGTATTTACTGGCAAGTAGGCCTTCCTTCAACTTCTTTCTAATCTTCTCTCTCTGAGAATAAGTCTTTGAGAAATTAAATTGGTAAAAGTTTCAATAATAATGATAAGCCTAATAAATGTTACATTTAACTAAATAAACATTATTTTTGCGGCCCTATCTATGAATGGCAAGTAATAGCCGACAAGTGGCGCTCTTCCAGACGTCCAAGACGGTGTAACACTGGCCCATTGCGCACCGTAACGGCATTGCATAGTGAAGATGGCGTGGTGCGCCACCGGCGTCTATGAGCCGTGCTCAAACTCCTGGTACCCCTCTGCCCCCGTGAAGACCACGTCCACCCAGATCCGCATGGCCTCGGGACTGGGGGCCATCAGATGGAACGTCCGCTCATTGGTCTTCATGACGAAGGTGAGCTGAGGGTTCGGAGATTTGACTGAGTTTAGATGGTCGACATACACTTCCTCGATAGCCTAGAACACACACACACATACACACTCAGTGACATGATGTACCCACTCTCCCCTCGCTCGAGAAGAGCATCCTAAATCACATGAGCCCCCCAAGAGCACAACTTCAAGAAATGTATAGCAGTATATTAAAAGTGCAAATTTGTGTAGGTATTAATTAGGAGTATTGTGTTCAAAAAATATATATGCTGGCTGGTAGCAATCTCTTGTTATTAAATGGAACAGAATGAATGGTTAATTATTATTCTCTATTAATACTAGACTTTATAAATGAAGTGTATATTAATATTGAAAAGTACTTATTGGAGTGAAAAGAATTGAAAGGATGTGAAAAGAGAGGTTGAGAGGAATAGTTGAGGAGCAAGTGAAGGAGAATGGAGGAGAGGATACCAAAAATGTTGTTGGATAATGAAGTGGGGGCAGTAGGCCAAAAGGAAGGTGGCTGAAGGGCATGTGGAGTTAAGAGAAGATCGAGTCATTGTGGAGGAAGAGAGGTAGTGTGGATAAAGGAGACATCGGAGAGGCATTTGTTCCAAACATCGACTGGAAGCTGATGATGATGAACTAATATCTTCTTGCTGTAAGAAGATGTAGTGGTTGTGATAGTCCCCAACTACTCTTCATCACATTCTCGCAACGCTGACACACGGGGCCAACAGCCTTGAGAACCCACTTGTAACCAAATGCTTTTGGACCTTGCCTTTCTAAGCTTAATAGTAAAAAATAACACATGGAACCTTCTAGAGGCGCTTTACTCCCCTAGTCCCAATATATCAACCCCTTGGGTGCATGAAGCAGATGACTCGGCCTTGGAATGAACCTTCTAATAATATCCACTGCACCAGTGACTTCCCTTAGTTAATGGACTCACGTCGCTCCTTACGAAACTATACAAGACAAATATTCACTGCACCAGTGACTTCCCTTAGTTAATGGACTCACGTCGCTCCTTACGAAACTATACAAGACAAATATCCACTGCACCAGTGACTTCCCTTAGTTAATGGACTCACGTCGCTCCTTACGAAACTATACAAGACAAATATCCACTGCACCAGTGACTTCCCTTAGTTAATGGACTCACGTCGCTCCTTACGAAACTATACAAGACAATAACTCACAATCTTCCAATTTCTAGCATCTTGCTAAATATATATATTTCTTATTAAGTATCCAAGATAATTACTCACCATCACCGCCACCACCCCCATCCCCATTGTCAGTTTAGTTAAATGCCTTCAACTTCCTCGTCCACCATTCTTCTACATTTACTTCTGGCTAAATATATATTGTAATTTAGCTTAACAGGACGATTTGATTTAAGTTTAGTAATTTACTATAATATGCCACTACGCCACCGCCAACCTTCACTCAATATATTTCATCCCCATTATCTTCAGCCGTCATTCAGATTGAAGAGTTGTTTCTAAGTTTATTCCCCCCTCTGACGAGATGCGAGAGATTCCGAGCTCCCTGTGAGTGTGGTCCCAGGCCCCAATGACCCTTCTCATGATGTTCACATACCTGGAAGTAGGCCCCTCCCCGAGCCTTTTTCTCTGTCCTGTCTGCGTAGTACACGAGCATCCGCTTGGAGCGGTCAAACACAAACCACCGCTTGTTCCAGTGGTGGAACTTGGACCCCATTTTGTGCAGGAAGCCTCGGCAGGAGGTGGAGTCCAACAGAACGTGGGGGCAGAGCTCCACCTGGTGGCCCGCTGACTCTATGTGGGCCCGGAGGTTCAGACTCTCGCTACGAATGGGCAGGTAGCGGGTCAGAGGCCGCTGGGGTAGAGCAAAAGAGAATATTACAGAAGACCCCAGTGTTGCCACCACAAGCAGTGTAATCACTGCTCCTCAAGACAGGTGATGCTAAATTATAAACTAGGCTTTAACTTTCTTTTACCCCCTTCGGTGGCCACACCATGACCAAGGGCCCAAGTTTCTGTCTCTTGTTGGCTTACAATATTGTCTCGATAATATTAGGATTGAGTACATATTAAAATATTTGTATCAGCTCATTCTTTTACTCACACTAGGGATTAGGATTTCTCGTCAAGTAGGTTCTCTGTTGTTTCACAGCAGGAGGTACAGCCATTTGGCTTGTCTACTAGAATTGTCATTTGTCAGTTAAAAGTTTATTTGTTTGAAAATGTAATACTTTTATTCACACAAAATAGTACATAAAATAACAAAAAATATGTAAATAAAATATGTATTTATTTTATTAGTTGATTATGTAAAATATCTAGTAGTCATTTTTTCTCTTGAAATAATTTTATATTTTGTATGTGAGAAAGGGCCACAAAAAATGTTATCATGGGCCGCATGTGACTCGCAGATTAAAGACTCCTGGTCTAAGATCTCTCACAAGACTGGACTGGACTGCCGTTGTTGGCGATATCAGGGTTTGAATCCTGGTCAGGTGTATTGAAGGTGGAAAATTTTTCCTAAACATCTTTCCACTTTCTTCCGCCGCAAATTAAAGTATACTTCCTTTAAATTCAACCTTCCTCTTCCCTAACACTTTAGTGTTAATTAGTACATATGAGTACAGTCCAAACAGGTAGTAAGACGCTGAGACGATAAATAACTTTCTTGTCCTCCCAAATGTGACAACTAAATAATATATTTTTCCAATAAAAACCTGTAATGTTGCCTACCCTGTTGACCGTAGGCCTACTTCAGGAATGTGGGGATTCAAGTCCCTCTGCTATGACAGGGCTGCCACTATTTTCTTACTACCAAATTTCCTGTGTTCTCCAGGTTTTCCAGGCAGCTTAGATTGAAGAAAGGAGTAATAAGATTTCATTTTCATCAAACTGACAAAGTGTGAAGTCATGTAACTTACGTTTAAAATAGGATGATTCTAGATTGATGTG